>OX451736.1:525768622-526303465 GCA_948472305.1 Vicia faba
AACCTAATTAATTAATACAATTTTATTTACAAAAATAATAATTAATAATTAATAATTAATAAAAGAAAAGAAAAAGGTGAAAATAATTAAAACCCTAATTCTATAAATTTTAAGTTTATTAGAAAAAATATTAAGATTTAAACCTAAATCTGAAAACTAAATTAATTAATGATTTTTATTTACAAAAATAAGTTTTTAAATGAAATATATTTTATTTTTTGTAACTTTCTGATTTTTATTATTTTTATGTTTTAGGAAAATAAATTAGTTTAAAGAATTAAAAAAAAAGAAATAATTGAAACAAGTAAAATAAAAAAAAGAAAAGAATTACTAAACCTTGGGGGGTTCTGTCCCCAATTGGGAGGTATGTTCCTAGCAATTCTGGCCCAATTGTTTCAAGTCCTTTTGACTTTTCCTGGAAGCGTGCAGGTGTGTTGACTGATGCCTATTATGTTCTTCAGATCATAGCCCTTTGATTGATCTTGATAAGCGCGTGACAATCCTGGATGATGGACGTATGGTGGACGCTTGCATTGAAACTGCACAGAAGCATTATTAGAAAAATAATATGGAATAGAAAGGGGGGACCTGGGGATCGAACCCAGGTCCCAGAGGTTACCACACTGATGCCTTGCCACTGGAGCTATTAACGTGTTTTGATTATATAATAGAAAACAAATACCATAAAGCAAAATAAGAGTTAATGGATGATTTTAGCGCGAAATTCAAACGAGCCAACCATGCCTTGCCACCTAGTCTTCTTCTTCCTCGTTTGCATTTTACCTGAAACATAAAAGGAATTAGCGGGGGTTTTAAACCCCCCCAAAATATGCCCTTTTCAAGAATAGCGATTAGGCCATCTTGCTTCATAAATTGGGCGCGACTGTTGCATTCGATCCGTCTAAGTGTCCTGAATTTAACCATGGTACTGAGAAGTCTTAATTTTACAGTATATGAAAATACCCAATTCGAAGCTTGAGGAACCCTAGCATGTTTCAATGGTGAAATCGCGTACGATGCTTGAAAACTCAATTAAAACACACAGTTAGCTTTAGAATGGCCCAATGAACATAAATCAAATATTAAAAATTAACAACAATGCGTGAATCATGATGCAAGAACATGGAAAAAAGTATGAACAGGATGAGGTGGTTCTACCAATTCTGGACGTTAGAGTTGATGATTTTTATTCAAACACGTTCCTTGAAGCCTCAGGAACGCAATAGAATGGTTATTTGCCTTTGAATCGCACTGGAATATAGTTTTCAGTTCTTGAGTTTTTCACAAAAAATGCAAAAAGTGGTTCTTGAATTCTGGCGCAGCTCAGAGGTCCTCAGCACTAGGGTTTGCATGAGTATAAGTATGTGAACGATTAGGGTTGAAAATTGGATCCAAAAAACCTTTGCATTGATTGAATGGATATTTGATTTTCATGCATATATTTTTCAATCTTTTTCATGCATATTTGATTCCAATCATGGCAAATCACATTGATTCTTTCTATATCTGGTCATGCACGAATCTTGAGTGTATTTCATGCATAAAAAGATTTAAAAAACTTCCTTTGGTATTTTTCACATATTTTAATTAATTAAATGAATTTTTAGCAATTAAAAACTCAAATAAATAAAGTAAAAATGATGAATAACTTCCCTTTGGGCCAAATGGTCGTGCACATGCTTTGGATGCTGAATCTTGGAAGAAAATGAGGCCCATTAGCAATTTTAAGGCATTTGATGCAAAGTTGACTTTTCAAAATACCCAAAAATTTCCCAACTTCCACAAGGCATATCTTGCTCAATTGTTAAGCTTTGATCATGTTCTTGGACATTTTGGAAAGGTCTTGAAGTCCTATAACCAATGCCTTTGGTCCCATGTCATTTTGATTTACCAATCTCAAGTTATGGCCTTTGATTTAAAGTCCCTTTTTGTTGACTTTTGAAAATGACCTATAATGTTGAAATTGATAACTTTTTGTGAGAGCATTTCTTGGACTTGAAGTATGAAGAGGAGTTGTAGGAAATGTCTTTCTCTTCAAAATGAGCTTTGGATGGAATTTTTTTGATAATCCATGTGGAAGTTATTCCTTGGTCAAGTTACAGTTGACTTCTTCAACTGTCCAAATATGGAAACTTTTGCATCTTGAGACTTTTTGAGCCAAGCTTTGAGAATCATGATCAAGCATTGATCAAATGATGTTTATGGCTTCAAAATGAGATGTTGACCAAAAATTTGAACTTTTGACTGTCAAATGACCATTTTGCCCCTGTAGTTGACTGTAGTGCAATTAGGGTTTTTGACTGTGCAATTTTGTGCTGTAAGTCTTGAAACTTGGTATGAGGATACTTGACCATGTTTGTAGGCATGTGGGACTTGATTGGACCCTTGGAAACTTCATTTTCTTTGTCAGAACCAAAACCCTAATTTTTGACTGCTTAGGAGGCCCTTGAACTGTGCAACCCTTGGGGAATTTTGAAGCATGCTCTTGGCAAATCTTGAAGAATATGGGAGGGAAAATTTTGGGGTACAACAGTTGCCCCTGTTCAATCTTCTTAGACCTGAGGATGTAGATTGGCTGACGTGCCTTTCGTAATCCGAAGGTGGAAGATGATTGAACACTAGAGTGCCCAGAAATTTGCGCTCACATAGTAGTAGTGTGATGGCGGAATGGGCTTACAGATGCCATTTGGAGATTGATGAAGAGGATGATGGGCTTATAGATGCCATGCTAAGAGATGATGGATGAGTGGATGGGCTTATAGATGCCATCTGGAGATCGATCGCGTAAGAGATTCCTTAGCGAGAACTTGTGTACCTGCAAAAGAAACATGATTACCTGACCTGTTACAGGAGCTGGTCTTCAAACCCTTTGTATGGATGTGTCCTGGATGGTTACAGGAGCTGGATCTGGAGCTTCAAACGGTGATGAATGAACCAGGGATGGTTACTACCTCAACGGGATGGTGAGAGAACCTTGGACGATTACTACCTCAACAGGAACGCTGAGAGAGTCTTGGGCGACTTCAACCTCAACAGTAACGCTGAGAGAATCTTGGATATCTTCTACTGAGTCTTTATCAGGAAAGTCTGTTAGGGGTCGATTTAGCTGGACTAGAGAAGGCCTTGGACTGGATAAGAAACAGAAAAATCTTAGGGTCGATTTAACTGAACCGGTCTAGGTCTTGAAATCTTCAACTGGATAAGAAACAAGGAGATCTTAGGGTCGATCTAACTGAACCAGAGAAGGCCTTTGACTGGATAAGAAACAGTAAAACCTTAGGGTCGGTTTAACTGAACCGGTCTAGGTCTTGAAATGTCTTCAACTGGATAAGAAACAAGGAGATCTTAGGGTCAATCTGACTGAACCAGAGAAGGCCTTTGACTGGATAAGAAACAGTAAAACCTTAGGGTCGATTTAACTGAACCGGTCTAGGTCTTGAAATGTCTTCAACTGGATAAGAAACAGGGAGATCTTAGGGTCGATCTGACTGAACCAGAGAAGGCCTTTGACTGGATAAGAAACAGAAAAATCTTAGGGTCGATTTAACTGAACCGGTCAAGGTCTTGAAATGTAGCTGAGAACTTAACTGGATCTTTCCTGAAAGGTAAAGGTCAGTCATATGCAATGCATGATATGGATCTAGCAATGATGTTCTCAACATAAATGAGATTTGTAAGATATGATGCGTATATGCATGTATCATGATGTATGGAAGTGCGATGTTTATGAATGTATCTTTTCGTCTTAGGAAAATAAATCCTTGACGGGTGCCGGGAAGTCACTCCTGGGCTGATGTTGGAAGAATAGATTTTTGCTTCCGCTGGGGATGATAGTTGCAAGAATACCGGTAGAAGAAGATAACTCCGTTGGGGGATAAACTTGGCGAATGGATTACTCTGCGGGGAGAAAAGTACTCTAACGATCTTGCTGGGGAGCAATACTCTGTGGGAGAGAGGTACTTGCTGAAATGTTGATGGTAATTTGCTGGGGATACCCTTGTTGTGTTGGAAGTGTTAATAGACTTCACTGGGGATAAGAAGACTTCGTCGAGGACGCTCTTCACGTGGCTTTTGGCTGAGGATAACCCAGTTATATCCTGGTAAGGAAATAACTCTTTGAATAAAGCCGGGGGACGCGTTCGTGCTCTGCGAAGATAAGCTTCCAGAATCTACTGGGGGATAAGCTCACTGCTTGGGGAGATGAATTCCAACTTTCCTGGGGAACTAGATTGGACTCTCCTGGGGAAGTTTTGAACTGTAATTTTTGTAAGCTGCAAGAGGGAACCTATGTAGGGTTGCCTGATGATGAGCTTGTGCAAAACTTCATCTTTGGAAAGAGAGATCCTGTGTAGGGTTTCTGGGTGACGAGTCCGTGTAAAACTACGTCTGGAAAGAGATAACCTGTGTAGGGTTACTTCGGGATAAGTTCGTGTAAAACTTCTGGAGGAACCGGTGTGGGGTTACCTTGAGATAAGTCCTTGTAAGACTTCTGGAGGAACCGGGGTCAGGTTACTGCAGGGTAAGTTCGTGTAAAACTTCTGGATGAACCGGGGTAAGGTCATCTTGAGATAAGTCCGTGTAAGACTTCTGGAGGAACCGGGGTAAGGTTACTGCAGGATAAGTTCGTGTAAAACTTCTGGATGAACCGGGGTAAGGTAATCTTGAGATAAGTCCGTGTAAGACTTCTGGAGGAACCGGGGTAAGGTTACTTGTGGAGGGTGAGTCCGTGTGAGACTTCGTCTGAAAATTGAGTAGGAACCGGTGTAGGGTTACTTGATGATGATTAAGTGGATGATTGTCCTGATTGGTTTCGGCTATTAACCCATGATCTGGAATTTGTAAAGGTAGATGGTAATCATCTTTGCATTAACCTTTCCTTGGTACTTTGGTTGAAGGAGCCACCGGGTCTCCTGGACGACTCATTATTGCCCCTGTTTCTGAGGTGAGGGGAGAAGATACCTTGTGGAGGTGCTGGATGACTGCCGATTGACAAATCTTCCTTTTGGTAGGCAAGTGACGAGATGCCGGGACATAGTCGTACGCTTTAATCCCTAACTTTTGCCTGGACCGCCCTTTCGGGTTTTCAGTCCACCGGGATACCCATTTTTGCCCAAGCCGCCTTTTCAGGTTTTCGACTTGCCGGGTGTACAGATTTTTTCATTTCATCCCTTCATTTTGCCCGAACCCTTTTGGTTCTCCGGGAAGCCCTTATTTTTGCCTAGGTATGTCAACCTAGCGGGTCTTTGATTTTGCGTAGTATTTTTTTCGACTATGTCCGTGCTTTCAGAATGTAGGGAGTTGTCCCTGTTAGAAGTGTTTTGTCATGCCACCAGAAGATGTTTAATCAGGCAAGATTCATTGCTGGAGCGCCCCAAGTGACTCAGGCGGAGATTTGCCCCAGGCTGTTTGGCCTTTGAGAGATTCTCCGAATCTTGATTGGACTGCCCCAAATGATGGACAATGATCATGTCATGTCCCTTGATTGGAAGAGCTTTTGTTCACTCGGTATTCATCGTGCGAATTTTCCTACTGTTCAAACAAGAAGTCATATGCAAACGAAGTTATGTTAAAAATGCAAAGCTTATGTCTGTCTTGAAGATTTTGAAAATGCATTCTTTTTCATAAAACAAGTGAATGTTTGTAAAACGTGATGTCAACTCGTTATTTTACCGCAAACCTTAAGGAGTCAGGATACCTTTCGTGACAATATGCTTTCGAACTAACCCATGCTTCAGCTAGGACTTTTAAGGGTTGTAGCGTGGCTTGGTTCACGGTTTAAGAAACAAAGGATAAAGGCTCAAATTATTTGTACCCGCCCGTTCTTCGTGATGTTCTTCAATCCTAAACTCAGTTGAACGTGCGTTAGACCTTATTTGAGTTTTTGTCCTGACGTTCCAATGATGGTTCAGATATTGATGATTTATTCTGAATAGGCAGTCATTTTTTGTTTTTGTTGAGGGTTTGTATGACCTCTTTTTTTGATTTTGTTATCCCTGAATTTTGCTTGAACTGTTTCTTTTGTGATTACAGTCAGCGGGATGCCCCAGTTTTGTAAGTCTCCTTCATAGGTTTTGACTTATTGGGTTTTTATTTTTTGAGATATAATGACTGCCTATCCTTATGATTATTCGGAATCATCACTGTCTTCTTTTTTTTTGTAAGGACCTCTTTGGTGCCATTTGTTATGCACTTGGATCAACTGAGAGAACAACCCTGCCCCAGGTTATGATAAAGGGTTTTAATTTTCGAAAAGAAAAACTCCTACTTCTTTGGCTCAGAGGGGTTGACGAGGGATTATCTTCCTTATTACTCCACTGTTTAGGATTTGAAACAATGCCTGTACCTCATCAGCGGGGTCTGTTCAAAAGCATACTGTAAAAATCGTGGTATCGTTTTCGTCATCCTCCTTCAAGAGGCTTAGAATTATTAATAGAGTGTTGATCATCAGAAAAAATATGAAAATAATTTGCATATAGTGAATACGAATATATTGCTTCAAAACAGACATATGTGATGCATTAATGAAATAACAACGTTTAACATGAGTAAATGTTTGAACAAAAGAAAATTACAACTTGAACATTCGAATGAACAAAAGTTTTCTAGTCTCAGGGCTTGTTACTTCAAATGGTGGGCCTTGGAGGGATGGTAGAAAAATTCAGTCTGACCATCTTGTGTGAACTCCAATGCCCCTTCATCAATCAAGTCCTGGATCTTGTTCTTCAGAGCCCAACACTCATTTGTATCATGTCCTGGACTGGCAGAGTGGTAGGCACACCTTTTATTGGGATCATAGACAGGAGATGCTGTATTGGGGTTCCGGGGATGAGCCCTTAATGTGATCAGATTCAACCTCAACAGGCGTTGTAAAGCTTGAAACAGCGACATGTTGAGTTGGGTGAATTGCCTCCTGGGCTTGTCTGGCTTAAACTGGGGAAGTTGCTGCTGAGTTTGTGACATTGAAGCCAATTGAGGAGCTCTCCCCTTACCTCCTTGTCTCAAAGGTGGTTGAACGATGACCGGCTCTTTACCCTTAGATGTTTGCCCCAGTTGGTTACCCCGAAGCAGTTGGTTGACGAGAACCCCAAGCTCATCTTGTCTTTGAGCTAAACCTTGCATGGCAGTCCCCTAACCCAGCATCTGGGCTTTCATTGCATCCACTTCAGCTTGCAGACGTTTCAGTCGTTCGTCCTCAGCGATGTTCCTGACCAAAGTCTCCATGAGAAGTGTCCTTAGCTCCTCTTGCCCCTTGGATAGATTCAGGAGGATTTCCCCGAACCGAGTCTCTTGAGCAAGAAGGTCCTGGTTATCTTGTTGGGATGCCATTGCTGAAATAAACAGCGGAGGAGATAAGTGACCTGTACAAAGGGTACCTGTAATGCAATGATGTGTATGTATGCTTGCAATGTTTTTCAAAGATCTCGCGGGGTAAACAAGAAAATTCGTTAGAATTTGGGATCCGGTAGCTTGATTGAAGGAACTTCATGTTGCTGAGAGTCCTTCTTCAAGGGTCAAAGCTCACCATATCTAGTGGGTCATAGCCCCTGACAACCTTGCCTAGAGGAAAATAAATCCCCTTTGCCCCTTGCTGGACAGTTGGTTCATCATGACCTGCATCACAAGTCCCTTGAGATCCTTGAAATGGGTTAGTCCTTATGCAGGATGTATGCAATGGTATGATGTTATGCTATGCATGGGGTAATGTAAGTAACCCTGTTATGAGTCCCCATTAAGGACTGCAAATAAAACCTGCAAGAAAATCAGTACACTCGGTTATGAGTCCCAATTAAGGACTATAAACAAAACCTACAAGACACTTAGTAAACCCTGTTATGAGTCCCAATTAGGGACTATAAACAAAACCTGCAAGTAGTTCATGTGTCAGATAACAAGCATACAAGTAGTCAAGTACGAAGGCACACAAGTCATACAAGAGAAGCCCTTAGAGTTTAGGCCAGCATGAGGTCTAGGTATTACCCTTTTTCAGTTGGTTGGTTCATACCTGCCTATCAAAAGTAATCGGGTTCTTAGAGGATCCCAATATCATTGACTACCCTCAATCGGTCATAACTCCAGCATCGCAATCTTTTCTTGCGGCCAGAACCATCACGAGAGTTTAGCCTCAATGGGCGTAGCATACTGCTACTGTTGTAATGGCCAAGTTGTGTCATTTAAGGTTCTAAGGTTGTTGGTGCTTAATGACTCCTAAGAAGACCCATATTCTCCTCGTTGCAACACAAGGGATATCGGTACAGACCAAGGTGCCACACCAACGTAGCCACTGTTTCACCCGTGTCGGTCTACGCTGGACAGGTCCCTCACAGCTTATGCTACCTAAACAGGGTATCCCCAGATCCGGGTTAGGATCTATGTAACTCCCATGCAACCCACAAATTTAAAGCAGACAAGTCAATACAATTGAAAACACAGTTATGAACTAACCCTAAGGTACACCTCACTTTAAGTTTTATCCCCAGCAGAGTCGCCAGTTCTGTGATCGGTGGATCTGGAACTGATTGTTTAACGCTGGTTCGCGAAATGTCGCGGAAGCAAGAGTCGCCACCGTCTTTTATTTTCTCCAAATGGAAAGGACAAAAGCACAGAAAATTCCTTATAGAGATTGCTCTCGGTTCGGGAGGTAGGTTATAGAAAGGGAAGGTGTTAGCACCCTTTCTATCCATGGTTATCCATGGGCTCTTAGATACTTGCTCACTTGTGTTTTCAAAAATGGTTTGTTTGCTTTTCAATTGTGGGTTTTAAAAAGTTTCTTTGAAAATTCCAGTTCGACTCTTGTATCGGTCCTCAAGAGTGTTTGAAAAATTGCTTTCGAAAGCTTTTGAAAAGGTGTCGGTGTGAAAAGTATTTTTGAATTTGTTTTGAAATTAGAGCAAGTATCTAGAGTCGTCTACCTACCCTAAGGAATTCGTCTGTGTAAATGTCCTTTAAAATAGTGCCATCCCACCATTGAGAGGTAGGTAGCACCACCGTTGGAGGTGTTCGGGTCAATTCGAGGTTCGGGACATGGTGATCACCGGAGCAATGGGAAGATACCTTAGAAGCTACCCTCATGCCAGGTTCCCGGATCATGAGGACTTACTAAGACATCCTCTACTCGACGATCACCTTTCGAGGCAAGGCAACAGCGAGGCGTACCCTAGGGGTGGTGTGTGATTTGTGTGTCGTTTTCAGATATTTTGTCTTGTTCATGTTATGGGTGATCTACGCTTTTGTTTTATTTTAACATTCATTCTTGCATGCGATTTATTAGCAGTTAAAAAGTTGCGAGAAATATAAAGTTCCTAAACTATTACAAAGGCGCGGGTCCACATCGCCAAATTAAATCCAGGACCCGATTTGACATAAAAATAAAGTAAATAAAGTGCGAGAAATATAAAATGTCCGAGTTACATGGCTTTGGGAGAATTACATTAATATTATAAAAAGAAATAAAAATGCGAAGAGAATTAAATCGGGAATGCGAGGGCGTTGGACCCTTTTTAACGAAATTAAATTATTATGAACAAATTAATTAAAATAAAATAGAAAGAAATTATTTTTGAGGTTTTTTGTATTTATGGTTTTTTATGAGAATTAAATGAAATTAATTAATTAACCCTAATTCTAGTTATTTTTAATTTATTAAGAAGAGCATTAAAATTTAACCTAAAATTTAAACCTAATTAATTAACACAATTTTATTTACAAAAATAATAATTAATAATTAATAATTAATAAAAGAAAAGAAAAAGGTGAAAATAATTAAAACCCTAATTCTATAAATTTTAAGTTTATTAGAAAAAAATTAAGATTTAAACCTAAATCTGAAAACTAAATTAATTAATGATTTTTATTTACAAAAATAAGTTTTAAATGAAATATATTTTATTTTTTTGTAACTTTCTGATTTTTATTATTTTTATGTTTTAGGAAAATAAATTAGTTTACAGAATTAAAAAAAAGAAATAATTGAAACAAGTAAAATAAAAAAAAGAAAAGAATTACTAAACCTTGGGGGGTTCTGTCCCCAATTGGGAGGTATGTTCCTAGCAATTCTGGCCCAATTGTTTCAAGTCCTTTTGACTTTTCCGTGAAGCGTGCAGGTGCGTTGACTGATGCATATTATGTTCTTCAGATCATAGCCCTTTGATTGATCTTGATAAGCGCGTGGCAATCCTGGATGATGGACGTATGCTGGACGCTTGCATTGAAACTGCACAGAAGCATTATTAGAAAAATAATATGGAATAGAAAGGGGGGACCTGGGGATCGAACCCAGGTCCCAGAGGTTACCACACTGATGCCTTGCCACTGGAGCTATTAACGCGTTTTGATTATATAATAGAAAACAAATACCATAAAGCAAAATAAGAGTTAGTGGATGATTTTGGCGCGAAATTCAAACGAGCCAACCATGCCTTGCCACCTAGTCTTCTTCTTCCTCGTTTGCATTTTACCAGAAACATAAAAGGAATTAGCGGGGGTTTTAAACCCCCCCAAAATATGCCCTTTTCAAGAATAGCGATTAGGCCATCTTGCTTCATAAATTAGGCGCGACTGTTGCATTCGATCCGTCTAAGTGTCCTGAATTTAACCATGGTACTGAGAAGTCTTAATTTTACAGTATATGAAAATACCCAATTCGAAGCTTGAGGAACCCTAGCATGTTTCAATGGTGAAATCGCGTACGATGCTTGAAAACTCAATTAAAACACACAGTTAGCTTTAGAATGGCCCAATGAACATAAATCAAATATTAAAAATTAACAACAATGCGTGAATCATGATGCAAGAACATGGAAAAAAGTATGAACAGGATGAGGTGGTTCTACCAATTCTGGACGTTAGAGTTGATGATTTTTATTCAAACACGTTCCTTGAAGCCTCAGGAACGCAATAGAATGGTTATTTGCCTTTGAATCGCACTGGAATGTAGTTTTCAGTTCTTGTGTTTTTCACAAAAAATGCAAAAAGTGGTTCTTGAATTCTGGCGCAGCTCAGAGGTCCTCAGCACTAGGGTTTGCATGAGTATAAGTATGTGAACGATTAGGGTTGAAAATTGGATCCAAAAAACCTTTGCATTGATTGAATGGATATTTGATTTTCATGCATATATTTTTTAATCTTTTTCATGCATATTTAATTCCAATCATGGCAAATCACATTGATTCTTTCTATATCTGGTCATGCACGAATCTTGAGTGTATTTCATGCATAAAAAGATTTAAAAAACTTCCTTTGGTATTTTTCACATATTTTAATTAATTAAATGAATTTTTAGCAATTAAAAACTCAAATAAATAAAATAAAAATGATGAATAACTTCCCTTTGGACCAAATGGTCGTGCACATGCTTTGGATGCTGAATCTTGGAAGAAAATGAGGCCCATTAGCAATTTTAAGGCTTTTGAAGCAAAGTTGACTTTTCAAAATACCCAAACATTTCCCAACTTCCACGAGGCATATCTTGCTCAATTTTTGAGATTTGATCATGTTCTTGGACATTTTGGAAAGGTATTGAAGTCCTCTAACCAATGCCTTTGGTCCCATGTCATTTTTATTTACCAATCTCAAGTTATGGCCTTTGATTTAAAGTCCCTTTTTGTTGACTTTTGAAAATGACCTATAATGTTGAAATTGATAACTTTTTGTGAGAGCATTTCTTGGACTTGAAGTATGAAGAGGAGTTGTAGGAAATGTCTTTCTCTTCAAAATGAGCTTTGGATGGAATTTTTCTGATAATCCATGTGGAAGTTATGCCTTGGTCAAGTTACAGTTGACTTCTTCAACTGTCCAAATATGGAAACTTTTGCATCTTGAGACTTTTTGAGCCAAGCTTTGAGAATCATGATCAAGCATTGATCAAATGATGTTTGTGGCTTCAAAATGAGATGTTGACCAAAAATTTGAACTTTTGACTGTCAAATGACCATTTTGCCCCTGTAATTGACTGTAGTGCAATTAGGGTTTTTGACTGTGCAATTTTGTGCTGTAAGTCTTGAAACTTGGTATGAGGATACTTGACCATGTTTGTAGGCATGTGGGACTTGATTGGACCCTTGGAAACTTCATTTTCTTTGTCAGAACCAAAACCCTAATTTTTGACTGCTTAGGAGGCCCTTGAACTGTGAACCCTTGGGGAATTTTGAAGCATGCTCTTGGCAAATCTTGAAGAATATGGGAGGGCAATTTTTGGGGTACAACATTTTCAATTGCTTGATTTGATTGCTTTATCTTTGTGGGTTTGAATCGGAGTTACTATAGATCCTAACTCGGATCTAGGGATACCTTTTAGGTAAGTAGCAATAGACTGTGAGGGAACTGTACAGCGTAGACTGATATGGTTGAAGCAATAGCTAAGTTGGTGTGGCACTTTAGTTTGTACCGATATCCCTTGTGGTGGAACAAGGAGAATATGGGTCTTCTAAGGGGTCATTAAGCACCAACTGACCTTAGAACCTATAATTGACCAACTTGGCCATAGAAAAGTAGCAGTATGCCACACTCATTGAGACCAAACTCTCGCGATGATTCCGGCCGCAAGAAAAGGTTGCTAAACTGGAATTATGACCGATCGAGGGTGGTCTGTGATATTGAGATCCTCTAGAACCCGGTTACTATTTCTAGGACAGGTTGAACCAACTGATATGAAAGAGGGTAGTACCTAAACTCCTTGCCAGCCTGAAATCTAAGGGCTATCTGTGTGACTTGTATTCCCTTACCATGTTTGCTATCTATGAATACCTGTGATGTGTTTCTATCATGACATCATGCATCATGACATTGCATGCACATTGCACTGGACTAACCATTTCAAAGACCAAAGGGATTCATATTTGTTCTATTTTGCAGATCATGGCATCTATGCGTAGTAACACTATTCAGATCAGCTTTGTACAGATTCCCACTCAGCTTAGAGATTTGGTTGCAAAGGTTCCAAATACTTCCTCCTTTATCAGAAGACATGGCACCTCCTTGGTTTGGTCACTTCTAGATTGGATGAATAGATGATGAGTGTTTTGTGCCAGTTCTTTGATCCATTATATCACTGCTTCACGTTCCCGGACTATCAGTTGGTCCCTACTCTGGAGGAGTTCTCTGATCTGCTTGGTATCTCTATTCTAGAGCAGACCCTGTTTACAGGTTGGGAGAAAGTCCTTAGGCTGGAAGAGATTGCTTCAGCCTTCCATCTGACAAAAGCTGAGGTAATGTCTAACTGGGAGACTAGGAGTGGGACAAAGGGCTTCTTCGCTAAATTATTGGTTGATCGGGCTAATCAGTTTTGGGACAGTTTAGATTTTCAAGCATTCGAGGATATCTTGGCTCTTCTCATTTATGGTTTGGTGTTGTTTCCTAACTCAGATTCTTTTGTCGACATGAATGCAGTGAAGATTTTCATGTCCCGCAATCCGGTGCCCACTCTCTTAGGTGACATTCTTCACACTCTATATGCCCGTATTGCTCAGAAACAGGGAACCTTATGTGCTGTGCACCATTGCTGGCGAGGTGGTTTATTTCTCACCTCCCCAAATCAGTTTTGAAGAACAAGGAAGGCATGGGTTGGGCCTACAGGATTATGTCCCTTGCTCACACTGACATTATCTGGAGCACAAAAGACATGGAAGAAGTGGCTGTTATTGATCGCTGTGGGGAATACCCCAATGTTCCACTACTTGGAATTCGAGGTGGGATCACCTATAATCCTTGTCTAGCCTTACGACAGTTTGGGCGAGCTAGGAGGGATGGACCTCGTGAGTTGCTAATGCCGAGCATTGTCTTTGACTTCCAAGGGGATAGTGAGGAGCATCTCTGTAGGTTCATACGAGCTTGGGAAAGGGTGCACCGGTATGATCCACATGAGTTAGGGATGAAGACCTCTCTTCCGATGGAACCGTATCTTCGGTGGGTTCGTACACGTGCTCAGAAGCTAGGGATTCCCTATGAAGCTGTCTTGCATGTGATAGTTGAACATGCTGATGAAGAAGGGGTTCCTCCTACCATCCTCCACCCATACATGCCTACTGACATTGGGGCATTAAAGAGGTCTTGGATGCAGTTGAGAGAAGAACGGGATACTTACAGAGAGAAGTATCACGAGCAAGAGCGGAAGATACTAAAGTTGATAAGACAGCTGGAGAACGAGAAGATTGTGATCGGTGGGAATAAAACTGACTGTTTTTTGGAATGCTGGTTCGCGGTTGCGTTTGTTTTCGCAAAATGTCGCGGTAAGAAAGAGTCGCCACCGTCTTTTATTTTATCCAACAAGGAAAGGACAAAAGCACAGAAAAATTCCTTTTCGAGATGTTTCTCGGGTTCGGGAGGTAGATTATAGAAAGGGAAGGTGTTAGCACCCTTTCTATCCGTGGTTATCCACGGGATCTTAGGTACTTGCTCACTATGTTTTCAAAAGTTTACTTTTCTTTGTGTTTGTGGGTTTTGAAAAGAGTTTTGTTTTTGAAGAGAGTGTAAGTGCAAAAAGTTTGTTTTTGTTTTTAAAGGAGCAAGTACTTAAGAACCTCTACCTACTCAAAAAAGAATTAAACTGTGCAAATGTCCTTTAGACAATGTTATCCCACTATTGAGGAGTAGGTAGCACCGTCGTTGGAGTTTTCGGGTCAATTCGGTTTAAGGGACGTGTGGTCACTAAAGCAACGTTAGGACGCCTTAGCAGTAACCCTAATGCCTTAGATCATTTTTACGAGGCAACCATTTCGAGGCAACTTATGATCTTGGGACAAAAGGACGACCTCTAAAACATCCTATACTTAATGACCATGTTCGAGGCAACCAAGTGAGGTGTACCCTAGGAGTGGCATGTGCGAGTGTGTTGTTTTTTTCAGTTTATATTATCTTTGTGCATGTTATAGTGAGCTACTGTTGATTTTAAGTTAAGAGTTAATCTTTTTATACAATCCTAGTTAGCATACATCTAAGCAGTTAATATATGTACAGGAATTTAAAGTGCAGAAATTGTAAATCCTACGCTATTAGAAGGCTTCGGGGGGGGATTATTTACATGTCCAAAAATTGGGGGAATAAAGCAGTAAAGTAAAAGTCTTAGTTAAGCTATTACAAACCAATAAGCAGTTACAATAAAATAAACACGCGCGAATCTGAAAATAAACTCTAAAAAATCCTAAGAATAAAATCTTTTTGTTGTTTTATTTTTATTTTTGGGAAAATGCTCTAAATCTATTTAATTTTAGTTTTTTTTTGTGAAAATGTTAAGATAATTAAGAGATTAATTAACAAAGTTAATTTTAATAGAAAAAACTAGCCTAATGTTTCTGTGGTTTTTGATTTTAATGTTAATTAAAAAAGATAAAAAGATGTCAATGAAAACAAAAAATAAAATACAAGGGGGGATCCTTCGATCCAGGAAAAAAAAGGAGTTTCGACCCAGGGAGGGAAATGGTTCTTTCGATTGGGCCAGACAGTAAGGCGTGAGTAGCCTTCTGTTGTACCCCAAAATTTTCCCTCCCATATTTTTCAAGGTTTATCAAAGATCATATTCAAATGGCTCAAGATTTCCCAAGGGGTTGCACAGTCAAACATCCTCCTAAGGCAGTCAAAATTAGGGTTTTGGTTCTTGCAAGGAAGTTGAGGTTTTCAGTGGTCCAATCAAGTCTCATGTGCCCATATACATTGTCAAGCATCTACATGTCAAGTTTCAAGACTCACAGCATCAAGTTGCACAGTCAAAAGCCTTAATTGCTTCACAATCAACTGTAGGGGTAAAATGGTCATTTGGCAGTCAAAAGTCAAATATTTTGGTCAACATCTTATTTTGAAGCCACAGTCATCATTTGGTCAAGTCTTGACCATGATTCCACAAGAATGGCTCAAAAATCATCAAGATGCAAAAGTTTCCATTTTGGGACAGCTGAAAAGTCAATTGTACATTGACCAGGGCATAACTTTTTCATGGTTCATCAGAAAAATACCATCAAAAGCTCATTTTGAAGGGGATGACATTTCCTACAACTCATCTTCACATTCCAAGTCCAAGAAATGCTCTCACAAAAAGTTATCAATTTCAACATTATAGGTCATTTTCAAAAGTCAACAAAAAGGCACTTTAAGTCAAAGACCATAACTTGAGATTGGTAAATCAAAATGACATGGGACCAAAGGAATTGGTTAGAGGACTTCAATACCTTTCCAAAATGTCCAAGAACATGTCCATATGATCAAAATTGAGCAAGATATGCATTGGAGAAGTTGGGAAATTTTTGTGAAATGGCAAAAGTCAACTATCCTTAAAACTTCAATTTTTGACAAAAGGGCCCACTTTCTTCCACTTGATTCAGCCTTGCCATGCCATACACATGTCCCATGATTAATTTCAAGACCAAACATTTATTTTTCTATTTTATTTAATTTTTATTGATTTAATTCATTTTAAATCCATAATAATTCAAATAAAATCAGAAAATTAATGGAATGGCATCTTGGTGACTTGAATGGCTTTCACGTGTCATATGCTAGCTCACAAATTCGTGCCAAGCCATTTTGAGCATAAAATCCAAGTTTTGCTCCAAGTATGGAATGTCCTTTAAATGATGGTCAAACAAAATCCAAAACTTAATTGCACAAGGTTAAGGCTCATCATATCACTTAATTCTCATTCATACCTACATATGCAAGCAGTACAAACCTCATTCACGACCTAGAGATCACTGAAACGGCCAGAGCAAAAGTGCAAAACTGTCAAAAAAGTGAGAGGTCTAGAACAAGGTTGCAGGCACTTTGAGATCAAAAGAAGCACGCAGTCTTCCTCCTTGCCATCCCCTGAAGCCAACGCGACTGTTGTACCCCAAAATTTGCCCTCCCATATTCTTCAAGAAATTGCCAAGTCATGCTTCAAAATTCCCCAAAAATTGCACAGTCAAAAACCCTAATTGCACTACAGTCAACTGCAGGGGCAAAATGGTCATTTGACAGTCAAAAGTTCAAATTTTTGATCAACATATCATTTTGAAGCCACAAACATCATTTGATCAATGCTTGATCATGATTCTCAAAGTTTGGCTCAAAAATCATCAAGATGCAAAAGTTTCCTTATTTGGACAGCTGGAAAAGTCAACTGTAAATTGACCAGGGCATAACTTCTACATGGATTATCAGAAAAATTCCATCCAAAGCTCATTTTGAAGAGAAAGACATTTCCTACAACTCATCTTCATACTTCAAGTCCAAGAAATGCTCTCACAAAAAGTTATCAATTTCAACATTATAGGTCATTTTCAAAAGTCAACAAAAAGGGACTTTAAGTCAAAGACCATAACTTGAGATTGGTAAATCAAAATGACATGGGACCAAAGACATTGGTTAGAGGACTCAAAGACCTTTCCAAAATGTCCAAGAACATGAGAAAAGCTTAAAAATTGAGCAAGTTATGCCTTGTAGAAGTTGGGAAATTTTTGGATATTTTAAAAAGTCAACATTGATTCAAATGACCTAAAATTGCTAATGGGCCCATTTTTCTTCCATAATTTATCATCCATGACATGTGCACGACCACTTGGCCCAAAGGGAAGTTTTTATTCATTTTTTATTTATTTATTTGAATTTTTATTTATATTAATTCATTTAAATCAATTAAATATGTGAAAAATACTTAACTTAACCTATCAAATCTTTTTGTACATGTTTTATTCTCAATAATTCGTGCATATCCCAATATAGAAAGATTTGGAGAGATTGGAGTGGATTTGTATCAAAAAGCACATGGAAAGATTGAAAAAATAATGATGGAAAATCAAATCTTCAAAACCATCATTGCAAGAGATTGGGATCAATATTCTTAACCTAATTGACTCAATACAAAAGCCAAAACACAACCCTAGTGCCATAACACACGCAGCTGCTCAGAAACCTAACAATCAAACTTGAAATTTTTGTTAAGAAACTCAAAACTGAAAACCCTTTTGCAGGTTGATTCAAGGCACGAAACCTATTCCATTAGCTTCCTTGAAGGTTACAGGACGTATTCCAATCATTCCCCAAGCCCCATACTCAAGAAAACGTAAGATCACCATGGAAGTTGGTGAAGAAAATTCTTGAATCGGTTTCTGACATTCATGCATTGTTAACGTGTTTTCTTGTTATATTTGTGCTTATAATAAAGTTTGCAAGCTAATTACATGTTTTAATTGAAATTTTATGCATTATATGCCAAGATACCATGTTCGTTTTCTAGGGTTTACAGGATTGGAAATTAGGGGTTTTTGAATGAGGAAAAATTGGCCCTCAAGACCACCACCATTCAACTCAGTGCGTCTGGACGATCTCAAACATACCCTCGCGCCTAATTTATGGAGCCCATAGGGCTAATCGTTATTTTTCCAAAACCGGCCTAAGAAAACGCTCAGAAAACCGTTGCTTAATATGTTCTTATTTCAGGAAAATAAAACCAGCGAGGAAGACGATATCGTGGCATATGTTGGTTGGTCCGTTTAAATTTTGCGCGCTTTAACCCACTAACGCCTTGGCTTTCTTTTATATTATTTGTTCGTTATTAATATATCAAACGTGTAAACTGGCTCAGCTGGCAAGGCGTAGTAGTGTTAATCCTCATGACCTGGGTTCGAGCCCCAGGTCTTCAATATTCCTATATTAATTTTCAATTAACAATCATATGCAGGTTGATGTTGTTGTTCCATGGTACACCTTCAGAACCAAACGTACACGCGTCCCAGTAGAACAATCAGAAGGCCAAGAACTGCGCCATACCATGGATTGTAGCCAACGCTTCTGCACGTGAATAGAAAAGTCCACAAGGCCAGGAATTGAAATGGGCCTGAATTGCTTGGGCTATACCTCCATATTGGGGTCTGAACCCCCAGGTTTGCATATTTTTTTTATTTTCTTTACCTTTTTTGTATTATTATTTTTACTTCTTTTTTTATTATTGTTTTAATTGATTAGTTTTATTATCTTCATAAATAGAAAAAATACCACATAAAAAAAATCAGAAAAGAGTTAAAACAATAAATAATTTTTATTTTAGTATTTTCTTAAATAAATTTGCATGTAATTAAACTTAGTTTTAAATTAGGTTGTAATTTCAATTCTTTTCATAATAAAATCTAAAAAACATAGAATTAGGCTTAATTAATAATTTTTTCATCTTTTTATTTTTTCTTTCATAAATAATTAAATAGTTAAATATTTATTTTTATAGCTAAATTGCATGTAAAAATTAGGATTAATTTTAGGTTAAAATTCAATATTTTCTTAAATAAATTAAAAATAAAATAGAATTAGGGTTAGTATTTAATTTTAATTAATTCCTCTTTTATATTAAATACTAAATACTAAAAAATACCAAAAACAATTTCTTTTCTTTTTTTAATTAATTAATTCCATGTAATTTTAATATTATGCAAAAAGGGTCCAACGCCCTCGTTTCGATTTAATTTTTATTCGCGTATTTATTTATTTCTTTTCCACTTAAATATTTATGTAATTCTCCCGAAGCCTTGTAAATAATTGCTCGCACTCTTTAATTCTTTACCTTACTTTATTTATTTTTTGTCAAAATCGGGTTCGAGAAACTTTTGGCGATGTGGACCCGCGCCGTTTGTAATAGCTTAGAATTTACTTTCCTTGCAACTTTTTAACTGTTAATCAAATGACATGAAAGAATGTATGGACAAAATAAAATCAAGCGTAGAACACCAATAACATGACAAGATAAATGCAAATGAAAATGACACACGAATCGCACACACCACCCCTAGGGTACGCCTCACTGTTGCCTTGCCTCGAAAGGTGATCGTTGAGTAGAGGATGTCTTAGTAAGTCCTCATGATCCGGGAACCTGGCATGAGGGTAGCTTCTAAGGTGTCTTCCCATTGCTCTGGTGATCACCATGTCCCGAACCTCGAATTGACCCGAACACCTCCAACGGTGGTGCTACCTACCTCTCAATGGTGGGATGGCACTACTTTAAAGGACATTTACACAGACGAATTCCTTAGGGTAGGTAGACGACTCTAGATACTTGCTCTAATTTCAAAACAAAATTCAAAAATACTTTTCACACCGACACCTTTTCAAAAAGCTTTCGAAAGCAATTTTTAAAACACTCTTGAGGACCGATACAAGAGTCGAACTGGAATTTTCAAAGAAACTTTTTTTAAAACCCACAGTTGAAAATCAAACAAACCATTTTTGGAAACACAATGAGCAAGTATCTAAGAGCCCATGGATAACCATGGATAGAAAGGGTGCTAACACCTTTCCTTTCTATAACCTACCTCCCGAACCGAGAGCAATCTCTTTAAGGAATTTTTCTGTGCTTTTGTCCTTTCCATTTGGAGAAAATAAAAGACGGTGGCGACTCTTGCTTCCGCGACATTTCGCGAACCAGCGTTAAACAGTCAGTTCCAGATCCACCGATCACAGAACTGGCGACTCTGCTGGGGACATATCTTTAAAGTGAGGTGTACCTTAGGTTTAAGATCATTGTGTTTTCAATTGTCTTCTTTGCTTGCTTTATTATTGTGGGTTGCTTGGGAGTTCTATAGATCCTAACCCGGATCTGGGGGATACCTTCTTAGAAAGTAGCAACAAGACTGTGAGGGAACTGTGCGGGGTATACCGACATGGTTGAAACAGTCTGCTACGTTGATGTGGCACTTTGGTGTGTACCGGTAACCCTTGAGTTCAGTCAAGGAGAGTACGGGGCCTCCGCGTGGTGTCATGAAGCATCAACAGACCTTAGGAACCTTAATTGAACTATCTTGGCCTCTTTAGGGTAGTGAGATAACTGACTTTGGTGCAGTCCGAGGTTGGTTGATACTCGATACTACACTCAATTGAGGGTTGCTTTCCTGGAATATTTCGGTCGCCAGTTCAGTGGCTAAATCGAAACGATGAACAATGAAAGCAATCCCGTGATATTGGGAACCTTAGAACCCGGTTACTTTGATTAGGACAGGTTGAACCCACCAACTTCAAGAGGGTACTACCCAGACCCCATGCTGGCCTTAAACCTTAAGGGCTTGTCTTGTGTGCCTTGTGTGCTTTACATGTTTGTCTTTGTAAATATCTGTGGTGTGTTTAATCATAGCATCATGACATCATCCAGCATCATATGCATTGACTAACCATTTCAGGGGTTCGAATTTTCATCCTTGTTCTTGTTTTGTAGGACATGGAAACTGTTCGTAGAAAGACAATTCAAATCAGTCTTGTAAGGATCCCTCCTCAGCTTAAGGAGCTTATATCCAGGATTCCCGAGAACTCTTCATTCAGTGAAAGACATGGAAGCCTCATCAGCTTGGTCAATACCAACATTGAGGAAGATATGATCAAGGTCCTGTTCCAATTCTTTGACCCTCTGCATCACTGTTTCACCTTCTTGGACTATCAGTTGGTACCTACATTGGAGGAGTTCTCCCGGCTCCTGAAGATCCCTATCCTTGATCAGCTACCCTTCAACGGTACAGAAAAGGAACCTAAGCTTGAAGAGATTGCTAAAGCCTTGCACCTACAGTCATCTGACCTCAAGGGACATTGGGAAGTTAGAAGTGGTATCAAAGGGTTCTTAGCCAGGTTTCTGTTTGAAAAGGCCCTTGAATGTTGGAACTCCCTTGACTTGCAAGCTTTTGAAGAGGTTGTGGCCCTCCTTGTCTATGGTTTGGTGTTGTTCCCTAACCCAGATCAGCTTATTGATATCAGTGCTGTCCAGATCTTTATGTCCAGGAATCCTATACCTACGTTGCTGGGGGACATCCTTCACCCATGTTACACTCGAACCATGAGAAAAAGAGTTGTCCTTATGTGTTGCACTCCTCTCCTGGGAAGGTGGTTTATTTCGCACCTTCCACAATCAGTCCTGAAGAATGAGCGGGGTTTGAGGTGGTCACAACGGTTGATGACTCTCACACATGCAGATATACATTGGTGCCCTAGGTCCAGAGAAGATGTCACTATCATTGATCGTTGCGGGGAGTACCCTAATGTTCCTTTACTTGGAATCAGAGGAGGTATTACTTACAGCCCATGCCTGGCTTGGAGACAGTTTGGTTATGCTCGGAGGGATGGTCCTCATGACATGTTAATTCCTGACATAGTTTTTGACTTCGACAATGATACTCAAGGACTTCGCCAGAGATTTATCAGAGCCTGGAGGATGCCAAGTAGGATAGACAGCAAGACACTGGGGAACAGGAACTCCATCCCGTTGGAACCTTATCTCAAGTGGGTACGCGCCCGCTCCCAGAAGTTAGTGATGCCTTATCCTCATATGCTCCCAGTAATCAAAGAACCAGTCTTGGAAGGAGAAGTTCCCTACACTATTCAGCACCCTGATATGCCCACATCCTGGGAAGAGATGCAGAAGAGCTGGATCCAGCTTAAGGAAGAGCGGAATTCTCTTGAGACTAGTCTACATGCCAGTGAAAAGAAGGTCTTGGAGCTCACCCGCCTGTTGCATGAGGAGAGGAATCTCAACACTTACATAGCTCCGAAGAGGATGCGCAGTGTATTTTGGGATTGATTTGACTTTTGTATTATTTTGCCCATGAGGCTTTGATGTACTAAACAATGATTTCCTTAATGATAATGCATGTTCTTTCTTGTCTACAACAAATTTGAACTTTCGAACCCTTGAATGCATTGCATAAACACATCTCATTCATCATGTGCATAGCAGGTTTTCCCTCTTTTCAGGTTGCTTACAGTTCTTCGCTGTTTATTTCAGCATTATGAATCCTGACTCTTCATCAACTGAGACCTCTATCAAAGCTCTTCAGGCGCAGAATGCGCAGTTTCAGGAATTGATCAAGGGTTTGGCTCAAGGCCAAGAGGAACTGAAGGCTATGCTCCTGAAGAAGGAGAAGAAGAAGAAGAGAAGAACTGTTCTGTTCAACTCGGGCCGAAGGTTTGGTAATGCTCTGCAGCAGGAAGAGGCTGGTTCTTCTGTTGGCAAGAGTAGTCCTCAGGCAGAAGCAAGGGTTCCTAGTCCGGTAGTCTCCGACAACGAGACTGATTTTGATGAAGAGCAGTACCCCCCTGCAGAAGACAGATACAAGCAACTGGAGGATAGGTTGAAAGCTATGGAGGTTCAACAGTTACCTGGGCTGGATTTCGGAGATCTGGGTTTGTCAACTGGTGTGATCATCCTTCACAAGTTCAAAGCACCATCCTTCTCTAAGTATGACGGGGCGTCTTGTCCCAAGCTGCATCTAAGGTCCTATGTTCGGAAAATGCAACCGTACTCTGCGGATAAGAATTTGTGGATCCACTTCTTCCAGGAGAGTCTTTCAGGGACTCATCTCGAATGGTTCTATCAGCTGGATGGGACCAAGGTTCGTAACTGGGAGGAGTTGGCTACTGCTTTCTACAAGCAGTATCAATATAATGCCGACCTTGCCCCTACACGTACCCAACTCCAGGGTATGTCGTTAGGTTCAAGTGAAGGTTTTAAGGAGTACGCTCAGAAGTGGAGAGACCTGGCTGGCAGGGTGCAGCCACCATTGACTGATCGGGAGTTGGTAGACATGTTCTTGGGGACCCTATCTGGGCCATTTTTCAACCATCTCATAGGGAATTCGTCTGCAGGGTTCACTGACTTGATTCTGACTGGAGAGAGAATTGAGGCTGGGTTGAAGTCTGGTAAGATTCCGAAGGGTGCATCGTCTAGTTCCGAGAAGAAACCCTTCAAGAAGGAGGCTAGTGCCGTGTATGGTTCCAAGAGATCAGAAAGACCTGAGCGCCGCCAATCTGTCATTGCGGTAGTAATTGCTAAGCCTGCTGCCGCTCCTCGACCGACCAATCCTCAAAGGGTTGACAGAACCCGGAGAGAGTTCACCCGGTTAAGTATGACCTTGTCGCAGATCCTGCCACAGTTACTCTCAACCAACTTAGTGACTGTCAGAGAAGCGCCGAAGTTCCCAAACACCGCATCTCCTAAGTACAACCCGAATGCTCGTTGTGCTTACCATTCAGATAGCCCGGGGCACTCCACTGACGACTGTTGGGCTTTAAGGAGCAAGCTGCAGGATCTTATTGACGCCAAAAAGGTACAGTTTGAGGCATCTGAGAAGCCTAATGTAGTGACAGCTCCCCTGCCTGCTCATGGAGTGAATGCTATTGGGGACGAAGAGGAAGTTGACGAAGCTGAGTTTGATAGCTGGATCTACCCGGCAACCGACGGTGGACTTAACAATTGGAGCGCAAAAGACAATCTCCCTGTTTCTCTTGTTACTGAGTAATGAATTCCTATGTTTTGTTATTTTGTAATAAACAATAAATAAACTCTATGGCCCGGTGTCTTACCCGAGGCACCGTGGTTCTATTTGTGAGGGCATATAAATTGTCATTTCATATATCATGAATGAAAATCTTGGACGTTTTCTCGCATCGCAAATTTTATGCTCCTTTTCTGTCTTTCTTTCCTTTACATATATTTCAAAACAGCTGTATTTACACACACACTCACTCATACAGGTTCCAATCCACTCTGGATCTTACTGGTAACGACTCTGCTACTGCCAGTTATGACTTTGAAAATCCGATCAACTTAGCCGAAGATGAAGGTGAAGATGATTGCGAAGTGCCTAGCGAGCTTGCAAGACTGTTGCTTCAGGAAGAGAGGGCAATTCAACCCCATGAAAGCCAGTGGAAACAATAAACCTGGGTACAGAGACAGACAGGAAAGATGTAAAGATTGGTGCTAACCTAGAGCTCAGCGTGAAGCAACGGTTAACCAAGATGTTACATGATTATATGGAGATCTTTGCCTGGTCCTACGAAGACATGCCCGGATTGGATACCGATATTGTGGTCCATCACTTGCCAACTAAGGAAGACTGCCCTCCAGTTAAGCAAAAGGTCCGTCGGATGCGTCCAGAGATGTCTGAGAAGATCAAAGCCGAGGTCATGAAACAGTTTGATGCTGGGTTCCTTGCAGTGACTTCTTACCCTCAGTGGGTTGCTAATGTGGTGCCGGTACCTAAAAAGGACACTAAGGTCAGAATGTGTGTCGACTACAGGGATCTGAACAGGGCCAGCCCCAAGGATGACTTCCCCTTACCTCACATTGATGTCCTTATTGATAATACAGCTCAGCACAAGGTATTCTCTTTCATGGATGGCTTTTCAGGTTACAATCAGATCAAGATGGCACCTGAAGACATGGAAAAGACTACATTTGTTACTCAGTGGGGCACCTTCTGTTACAAGGTCATGCCTTTTGGACTAAAGAACGCTGGGGCAACCTACCAACGTGCCATGGTTGCTTTATTTCATGATATGATCCATCATGAGATAGAAGTGTATGTTAACGACATGATCGCAAGGTCCCAAACTGAGGAAGAACACCTTGATCATCTGCAGAAACTGTTTGACCGTCTGAAATTGTACAAGCTGAGGTTGAACCCGAACAAGTGCACCTTCGGGGTAAGATCTGGGAAGTTGCTAGGCTTCGTTGTAAGCGACAAGGGTATTCAAGTGGACCCTGCCAAGGTTAAAGCTATTCAAGAGATGCTAGTTCCCAGAACAGAGAAGGAAGTCAGAGGCTTTTTAGGACGCCTAAATTACATTGCTCGGTTCATCTCACATCTGACTGCTACCTGTGAGCCAATCTTCAAGCTGCTGAAGAAAGATCAGGTAGTACGTTGGAACGATGAATGTCAGGCTGCTTTTGACAGAATCAAGGAGTATCTCCAAGAACCACCTATCCTTATGCCACCGGTTGAAGGGAGACCTCTGATACTATACCTAACAGTGCTTGACAACTCAATGGGGTGTGTGCTGGGGCAGCATGACGAGTCTGGCCGAAAAGAGCATGCCATTTATTACCTTAGCAAAAAGTTTACCGACTGTGAGACCCGATACTCACTGCTTGAGAAAACTTGCTGCGCTTTGGTATGGGCTGCTCGCCGGCTGAGACAGTATATGCTGACTCACACTACCTTGTTGATCTCAAAGATGGATCCTATAAAGTACATATTCGAAAATCCTTCTCTGTCTGGGAGAATTGCAAGATGGCAGATGATCTTGACGGAATACGACATTCAGTACACAACCCAGAAAGCCATCAAAGGGAGTGTATTGGCAGACCACTTGGCACATCAGGCCGTCGACGACTATCAGTCAATGAACTTTGAGTTTCCGGATGAAAGCATCATGATAGTGACAGATTGTGAAGTACCTGGACCGGATGAAGGACCTGAACCAGGATCCCGATGGTCTATGCACTTTGACGGAGCCTCCAATGCTTTGGGTAACGGTATCGGCGCCATCATCATATCACCTCAAGGTACTCATACTCCACTCACTGCCCGACTGTGTTTCAACTGTACCAACAACATGGCGGAGTATGAGGCGTGCATCATGGGTCTTCAAGCTGCGATCGACCTAAGGATCAAGTTTCTAAGTGTCTTCGGAGATTCCGCTCTTGTGATCAATCAGATCAAAGGAGAGTGGGATACGAAACATCCAAACCTGATTCCTTACAAAGAATGTGTGTTGACCCTGATCCCCCATTTTACAGAGATAACCTTTGAACACTTTCCAAGAGAAGAGAATCAGTTGGCGGACGCGTTAGCTACAATGGCTTCTATGTTCAAAGTTAAATGGGATAATGAGGCTCCCCGGATCATCATCTGGAAACTGGACGAACCGGCATACTGTTGTGATCTCGAGACTGAATTGGTGACCGAGAAGCCTTGGTACCATGAGGTGAAGAGATATCTGGAAGCTCAGGAATACCCTGAAGGTGCCTCTATCAATGATAAGAAGTTCCTGAGAAGGTTCGCAGCCAAGTTCTTCCTTAGCAACGGCATCTTGTACAAGCGAAACCATGATTCAACCCTACTGCGTTGTGTGGATAAGACTGAAGCAGAAAGGATCATGGAAGAGCTACATGAAGGGACCTTTGGTACACATTCCAGTGGACACACTATGGCTAAGAAAATCCTACGGGCAGGATATTACTGGTCCACAATGGAAGCTGACTGCTACCAACATTCCAGGACATGCCATAAGTGCCAGATCTATGCAGACAAGGTGCATGTTCCTCCGGTTCCCCTGAATGTTCTGACTGCGCCTTGGCCGTTTGCAATGTGGGGCATAGACATGATCGGCGAGATTAAACCTACGGCATCTAATGGGCATCGCTTCATCCTAGTGGTGATTGATTACTTTACAAAGTGGGTCGAAGCAGCTTCCTATGCTACTGTAACCAAGACTGTTGTGGCACGGTTCATTCGGCACAATCTGATCTGTCGATACGGCGTCCCAGAGAGAATTATTACAGACAACGGTACCAATCTGAATAACAAGATGATCGCTGAGCTCTGCGAACAGTTCAAGATACAGCACCACAATTCTTCTCCTTACAGACCGAAGATGAATGGGGCTGTAGAAGCAGCAAATAAGAACATCAAGAAGATCGTGCAGAAGATGACAGTGACTTATAAAGATTGGCACGAGATGTTACCGTTCGCTCTACACGGGTACCGTACCTCAGCTAGGACGTCAACCGGGGCAACTCCTTTCTCTCTGGTTTATGGTATGGAGGCAGTCTTACCGATCGAAGTACAAATACCCTCTCTCCGGATAATGAAGGATGCAAATCTGAACGAGGATGATTGGATCCAGACACGACTTGATCAGCTCAACCTTATTGATGAAAAGAGACTTGCTGCTATCTGTCATGGTCAGACGTATCAGAAACGGATGATCAGGGCATTTAACAAAAAGGTCAGACCACAGGAATATCAAGTTGGGGATCTGGTAATCAAGAGAATCATCCTTCCTCAGAGTGATCCAAGGGGCAAATGGACCCCTACGTACGAAGGGTCATTTGTGGTTAAACATGTGTTCTCAGGAGGAGCCATGATTCTGACCAACATGGATGGTGACGACCTTCCTCACCCCGCCAATGCAGACATAGTAAAAAGATACTACGCATAATAAAAGACCCGCTAGGCTGACATGCCTAGGCAAAAATTAGGGCTTCCCGTCGAACCAAAAGGGTTCGGGCAAAATGAAGGGATGAAAATGAAAAATCTGTACACCCGGCAAGTCGAAAACCTGAAAAGGCGGCTTGGGCAAAAATGGGTATCCCGGTGGACTGAAAACCCGAAAGGGCGGTCCAGGCAAAAATTAGGGATAAAAGCGTAATACTATGTCTTATTGGATCACTTTGCATCCAGAATCCGGTATCTACATCAAGTTCAGACGGCATCGATCAGTCAGCTTCACCTTCAACCAAGGTCATCAAGTGATGAGATGCTCGGAGTTATAAAGGCAATAGCAGAGTTGAAACCCAGTGGGATCGTTCATTTCAAATAGTTGTTTTACTTTCTTTTGTACAAAGCTTGTATAAATTCTTTTGCTCGGCGGCGTTCTCTTACTAGGACGTCAGCCTCTTGTACACAAAACGCCTATTTTCAGGCCATTCAAAATCAATACAAATATACTTTTCAGTTAAATGTGCCAATTGTTTTTCTGTTTTGTTTTGCGAAGAACGTCCAAGGTTCAATTTGTGATATATGCATTGACAATAATTTGCTAACTCATAAATATTTGCATACGAAACAAAGGATTAATTACAGGTGACACTAGAAACAGGGGCAATAAAGAGTTGTCTAAGCAATCTAATTGTTCTGTCCTCCAAGGTACCAAGGTAGGTTCATCTAAAGAACATAACCGGCATATCTCAATTCCCCAGAGAGTAAGTCAGCAGTCAGTGCATTCTTCTCCAAGCAAAGTTATCAAATCTCAAGGAAGTTGGGTATCCTCCCGCAGATCTCAACCTTCCCCAGCAGCATATATTCATAACAAGCATCCCCGGCAGTCTTGGTCTAAAGATTGTTCCCCGGCGGTATCTCAACATTCAAAGGAACCACTTCCCCAGCATAACAAAACTTCCCCAGGAAAAT
This sequence comes from Vicia faba, assembly GCA_948472305.1. NCBI lineage: Eukaryota > Viridiplantae > Streptophyta > Magnoliopsida > Fabales > Fabaceae > Vicia > Vicia faba. Next base: position 525,797,524 of record OX451736.1, read on the forward strand.
TGGAATTTATCCCCAAGCAGTAAGCTTATCCCCAGTAGATTCTGGAAGCTTATCCTCACAGAGCACGAACGCGTCGCCCGGCTTTATTCAAAGAGTTATTTCCTTAACAGGATATAACTGGGTTATCCTCAGCCAAAAGCCACGGAAAGATCGTCGTCGACAGAATCTTCTTATCCCCAGCGAAGTCTGTCAGCACTTCCCATATAGCAAAGACATCCTCAGCAAGTTACTATCAACACTAAGCAAAGTACCTCTATCCCCACAGAGTTTTTTTCCCCAGCATGGTCGCTAGAGTATTTCCATTTGCCAAGTTTATTCCTCAACGGAGTCATCTTCTCCTACCGGTATTCTTGCAAGTTATTATCCCCAGCGGAAGTAAAAGCTTATCCTCCAATATCAGCCCAGGATATGACTTCCCGGCACCTGTCAAGGATTTACTTTCCTAGACGAAAGCATACATAAAACATCACATACATCATTATAGCATGCATAGACGCACCATATCATACAAATCTCATTATGTTGGGAACATCATTGCTTGATCCATATCATGCATTGCATATGACTGACTTTTACCTTTCAGGAAAAATTCAGCTAAATTCTCTATCATATTTCAAGACCTAGACCGGTTCAGTTAATCGACTCAAAAGATTTCTTATCCAGTCCAAGGCCTTCTCTAGTCCAGCTAAATCGACTCCCAACAGATTTTTCTGATGAAGACTCAGTAGAAGTTATCAGATTATAATGGTTCTCTCTCCGACGGTGCATGAGATGATTCCATTTTAGGTTTTTCTTTGAGATTATAATTTCCTATTGGTTCTCTCTCCGACGGTGCATGAGATTTCCATTTTAGGTTTTTCTTTGAGATTATATTTTCCTATTGGTCCTCTCTCCGACGGTGCATGAGATTTCCATTTTGGGTTTTTCTTTGAGATTATAATTTCCTATTGGTTCTCTCTCCGACGGTACATGAGATTTCCATTTTAGGTTTTTCTTTGAGATTATATTTTCCTATTGGTCCTCTCTCCGACGGTGCATGAGATTTCCATTTTGGGTTTTTCTTTGAGATTATAATGTCCTATTGGTTCTCTCTCCGACGGTGCATGAGATTTCTATTTTAGGTTTTTCTTTGAGATTATATTTTCCTATTGGTCCTCTCTCCGACGGTGCATGAGATTTCCATTTTGGGTTTTTCTTTGAGATTATAATTTCCTATTGGTTCTCTCTCTGACGGTGCATAAGATTTCCATTTTAGGTTTTTCTTTGAGATTATATTTTCCTATTGGTTCTCTCTCCGACGGTGCATGAGATTTCCATTTTGGGTTTTTCTTTGAGATTATAATGTCCTATTGGTTCTCTCTCCGACGGTGCATGAGATTTCCATTTTAGGTTTTTCTTTGAGATTATATTTTCCTATTGGTTCTCTCTCCGACAGTGCATGAGATGATTCCATTTTAGGTTTTTCTTTGAGATTATAATTTCCTATTGGTTCTCTCTCCGACGGTGCATGAGATGATTCCATTTTAGGTTTTTCTTTGAGATTATAATTTCCTATTGGTTCTCTCTCCGACGGTGCATGAGATGATTCCATTTTAGGTTTTTCTTTGAGATTATAATTTCCTATTGGTTCTCTCTCCGACGGTGCATGAGATTTCCATTTTAGGTTTTTCTTTGAGATTATATTTTCCTATTGGTCCTCTCTCTGACGGTGCATGAGATTTCCATTTTGGGTTTTTCTTTGAGATTATATTTTCCTATTGGTCCTCTCTCCGACGGTGCATGAGATTTCCATTTTGGGTTTTTCTTTGAGATTATAATGTCCTATTGGTTCTCTCTCCGACGGTGCATGAGATTTCCATTTTGGGTTTTTCTTTGAGATTATAATGTCCTATTGGTTCTCTCTCCGACGGTGCATGAGATTTCCATTTTAGGTTTTTCTTTGAGATTATAATTGCCTATTGGTTCTCTTCCCGATACTGCGAAGGTGGTAATTCCTACCAAGATTTTCTCAACGAGCGTTGTTGAAGTTAAAGTCACCCAAGGTTTTCTCACCGTTCATGCTAAGGTAGTAACCATCCCTGGTTCATTCATCATCTTGTGAAGCTCCAGATTCAGCTCCTGTAACCAGTCAGGATACATCTATACCAAGCATCTGAAAACCAGCTCCTGCAACGTGTCAGGTACTCATTTTTTTCTTTTGCAGGTATGCAGGTTCTCACTAAGGAATCTCTTACGCGATTAACACCCAGATGGCATCTATAAGCCCATCCACCTTCCATCATCTCCTAGCATGGCATCTATAAGCCCATCATCCTATTCATCAATCTCCAAATGGCATCTATAAGCCCATTCCACAATCACACTGCTACTATGTGAGCGCAAACTTCTGGGCACTCTAGTGTTCAATCATCTTCCACCCTCGGATTACGAAAGGCACGTCAGCCAATCTGCATCCTCAGGTCTAAGAAGATTGAACAGGGGCAACTGTTGTACCCCAAAATTTGCCCTCCCATATTCTTCAAGAAATTGCCAAGTCATGCTTCAAAATTCCCCAAAAATTGCACAGTCAAAAACCCTAATTGCACTACAGTCAACTGCAGGGGCAAAATGGTCATTTGATAGTCAAAAGTTCAAATTTTTGATCAACATATCATTTTGAAGCCACAAACATCATTTGATCAATGCTTGATCATGATTCTCAAAGTTTGGCTCAAAAATCATCAAGATGCAAAAGTTTCCTTATTTGGACAGTTGGAAAAGTCAACTGTAAATTGACCAGGGCATAACTTCCACATGGATTATCAGAAAAATTCCATCCAAAGCTCATTTTGAAGAGAAAGACATTTCCTACAACTCATCTTCATACTTAAAGTCCAAGAAATGCTCTCACAAAAAGTTATCAATTACAACATTATAGGTCATTTTCAAAAGTCAACAAAAAGGGACTTTAAGCCAAAGACCATAACTTGAGATTGGTAAATCAAAATGACATGGGACCAAAGGCATTGGTTAGAGGACTCAAATACCTTTCCAAAATGTCAAGGAACATGAGAAAAGCTTAAAAATTGAGCAAGTTATGCCTTGTAGAAGTTGGGAAATTTTTGGATATTTTAAAAAGTCAACATTGATTCAAATGACCTAAAATTGCTAATGGGCCCATTTTTCTTCCATAATTCATCATCCATGACATGTGCACGACCACTTGGCCCAAAGGGAAGTTTTTATTCATTTTTTATTTATTTATTTGAATTTTTATTTATATTAATTCATTTAAATCAATTGAATATGTGAAAAATACTTAACTTAACCTATCAAATCTTTTTGTACATGTTTTATTCTCAATAATTCGTGCATATCCCAATATAGAAAGATTTGGAGAGATTGGAGTGGATTTGTATCAAAAAGCACGTGGAAAGATTGAAAAAATAATGATAGAAAATCAAATCTTCAAAACCATCATTGCAAGAGATTGGGATCAATATTCTTAACCTAATTGACTCAATACAAAAGCCAAAACACAACCCTAGTGCCATAACACACGCAGCTGCTCAGAAACCTAACAATCAAACTTGAAATTTTTGTTAAGAAACTCAAAACTGAAAACCCTTTTGCAGGTTGATTCAAGGCACGAAACCTATTCCATTAGCTTCCTTGAAGGTTACAGGACGTATTCCAATCATTCCCCAAGCCCCATACTCAAGAAAACGTAAGATCACCATGGAAGTTGGTGAAGAAAATTCTTGAATCGGTTTCTGACATTCATGCATTGTTAACGTGTTTTCTTGTTATATTTGTGCTTATAATAAAGTTTGCAAGCTAATTACATGTTTTAATTGAAATTTTATGCATTATATGCCAAGATACCATGTTCGTTTTCTAGGGTTTACAGGATTGGAAATTAGGGGTTTTTGAATGAGGAAAAATTGGCCCTCAAGACCACCACCATTCAACTCAGCGCGTCTGGACGATCTCAAACATACCCTCGCGCCTAATTTATGGAGCCCATAGGGCTAATCGTTATTTTTCCAAAACCGGCCTAAGAAAACGCTCAGAAAACCGTTGCTTAATATGTTCTTATTTCAGGAAAATAAAACCAGCGAGGAAGACGATATCGTGGCATATGTTGGTTGGTCCGTTTAAATTTTGCGCGCTTTAACCCACTAACGCCTTGGCTTTCTTTTATATTATTTGTTCGTTATTAATATATCAAACGTGTAAACTGGCTCAGCTGGCAAGGCGTAGTGGTGTTAATCCTCATGACCTGGGTTCGAGCCCCAGGTCTTCAATATTCCTATATTATTTTTCAATTAACAATCATATGCAGGTTGATGTTGTTGTTCCATGGTACACCTTCAGAACCAAACGTACACGCGTCCCAGTAGAACAATCAGAAGGCCAAGAACTGCGCCATACCATGGATTGTAGTCAACGCTTCTGCACGTGAATAGAAAAGTCCACAAGGCCAGGAATTGAAATGGGCCTGAATTGCTTGGGCTATACCTCCATATTGGGGTCTGAACCCCCAGGTTTGCATATTTTTTTTATTTTCTTTACCTTTTTTGTATTATTATTTTTACTTCTTTTTTTATTATTGTTTTAATTAATTAGTTTTATTATCTTCATAAATAGAAAAAATACCACATAAAAAAAATCAGAAAAGAGTTAAAACAATAAATAATTTTTAGTTTAGTATTTTCTTAAATAAATTTGCATGTAATTAAACTTAGTTTTAAATTAGGTTGTAATTTCAATTCTTTTCATAATAAAATCTAAAAAACATAGAATTAGGCTTAATTAATAATTTTTTCATCTTTTTATTTTTTCTTTCATAAATAATTAAATAGTTAAATATTTATTTTTATAGCTAAATTGCATGTAAAAATTAGGATTAATTTTAGGTTAAAATTCAATATTTTCTTAAATAAATTAAAAATAAAATAGAATTAGGGTTAGTATTTAATTTTAATTAATTCCTCTTTTATATTAAATACTAAATACTAAAAAATACCAAAAACAATTTCTTTTCTTTTTTTAATTAATTAATTCCATGTAATTTTAATATTATGCAAAAAGGGTCCAACGCCCTCGTTTCGATTTAATTTTTATTCGCGTATTTATTTATTTCTTTTCCGCTTAAGTATTTATGTAATTCTCCCGAAGCCTTGTAAATAATTGCTCGCACTCTTTAATTCTTTACCTTACTTTATTTATTTTCTGTCAAAATCGGGTTCGAGAAACTTTTGGCGATGTGGACCCGCGCCGTTTGTAATAGCTTAGAATTTACTTTCCTTGCAACTTTTTAACTGTTAATCAAATGACATGAAAGAATGTATGGACAAAATAAAATCAAGCGTAGAACACCAATAACATGACAAGATAAATGCAAATGAAAATGACACACGAATCGCACACACCACCCCTAGGGTACGCCTCACTGTTGCCTTGCCTCGAAAGGTGATCGTCGAGTAGAGGATGTCTTAGTAAGTCCTCATGATCCGGGAACCTGGCATGAGGGTAGCTTCTAAGGTGTCTTCCCATTGCTCTGGTGATTACCATGTCCCGAACCTCGAATTGACCCGAACACCTCCAACGGTGGTGCTACCTACCTCTCAATGGTGGGATGGAACTACTTTAAAGGACATTTACACAGACGAATTCCTTAGGGTAGGTAGACGACTCTAGATACTTGCTCTAATTTCAAAACAAAATTCAAAAATACTTTTCACACCGACACCTTTTCAAAAAGCTTTCGAAAGCAATTTTTCAAACACTCTTGAGGACCGATACAAGAGTCGAACTGGAATTTTCAAAGAAACTTTTTTTAAAACCCACAGTTGAAAAGAAAACAAACCATTTTTGAAAACACAATGAGCAAGTATCTAAGAGCCCATGGATAACCATGGATAGAAAGGGTGCTAACACCTTCCCTTTCTATAACCTACCTCCCGAACCGAGAGCAATCTCTTTAAGGAATTTTTCTGTGCTTTTGTCCTTTCCATTTGGAGAAAATAAAAGACGGTGGCGACTCTTGCTTCCGCGACATTTCGCGAACCAGCGTTAAACAGTCAGTTCCAGATCCACCGATCACAACGACCCTTGCCAAGCCCTAAGACCTCCTACACAGCACTGTAAGTTCTTCCAAACTCACCCCTGTACACGACACTTGAAACCTCTAATTCTTGCGTCTTTTCTCTAATATTTTTACATATTCGTGTTCACCATTCAATTTCCATGCATCCTGTATTATTTAATTGCATTGTTGTAGCCTAGATCTCCCTGCCCGAACCTAGGGTTTTGGGGGTTGCAATTTGGGGTTTTGTTTTACAGGAATAATTGATACAAGCCATAGCCATGGACGGATTCAGGAGATTGAGACGAACAGGATGATGGCTTTGGCTGACATTTTCGTGGCCTAGAGCTCAATATAGGAGAAGGCAACGAATTTTGTTGCGGAACCAGAATCCGCAGGAAAAATGTACAGGGGTTGTTGGAGAAGACGATGATGTGTCTTCACATCACTGGCCCATTCAAATCCAAAACGCGCGTTTTTCTTTTATTTTCAGGATGTTGCTTATTTATTTTATATAATATCATCTTCTTATTATTATATCAACATAAGCAGCTGGCTCAGTTGGTAAGTGGAGCGTGGAAAAGTACATTGGGGCCTGGGTTCGAACCCCAGGTCCCCAAAAAATTATTATTTCTTGTTTTTCTTCACATAATTGTGTGCAGGGCTCAAAAGAAATTTCACCATACACCTCCAGTTCACAAAGCGCCATGTGGCCTCAAGTGTGGATCCTGTGGCCAAAGATGATGACCACCATACACCTTGGTCAAAGCACACGCAGCCAATTGCAGGAAGTCAAACAAGGCTTGAGATAATGGGCCTCACAATTCCAGAATCCACCCCCCATGCTGGCCCAACACCCTTGGTTTACTTTTTTTTTCATTTTCCTTTTTTCCTTTTTATTTTCTTTAGTAATTATTCTTAGTATTATTTAATTAATTAACATAATTAACATTTTCACAAATAAAAATTCAGAAAAACTAAAAAATGTAAATATTTCATTTATTTTTAATTTCACTCTTTTATTTTTTTGTAAATAAATATTAACTTAAATTAATCTAGTTTAATTAGGTTTAAATTTTAATTTTATTTTTACAATAAAATAAAAAATGAATTAGACTTAGATTTCTTTTTCTTTTGACACTTTTAATTTAATTTTTATTTTATTTTCATTAAAAACATAAAAATACAAAAACATTTTTTCTTTTAATAAATTAATTAATTAATTAGTTATTAGGTTTAATATTTATTTAATTGCAAAAAAGGACAAAATTCAATTCTTTCTCAAAAGGGTCAAAACCCTAGGACATTCTCGATTCAATCCTTCGCGCATATTATTTTTAATTCGTTATTTTGTTTATTCATGTATCTGCTCCGGCAATGTAATAGTTAATTAGGTTTTATCGCTTTATTTATTTTTCTCGTACTTATTTTCCAAAACGGGTTATGTTTTTGGCGATGTATAGACCCGCGCCTTGTAATAGCTAGATTTACCTTTCCGCAATTTATTTTCCGCACTCTTAACTGTTAAAAATGCATGAAAGACTTGTATGATAAATTAAAACCAATCCGTAGCTCACAAATAACATGTTCAAAGATAAACATAACATGAAAACAAACACACATGCACATGCCACTCCTAGGGTACGCCTCACTGGTTGCCTCGAACGTGGTCGTCAAGTATAGGGTGTCTTAGAGGTCGCCCTCCTGTCTAAGATCCAGTTGCCTCGAAACGGTTGCCTCGGATAAAAAGGATCTAGGACATTAGGGTTACTTCTAAGGTGTCCTACCATTGCTTTGGTGACCACATGTCCCTAATAATCGAATTGACCTGAATACCTCCAACGACGGTGCTACCTACCTCTCAATGGTGGGATAGCACTATCTAAAGGACTCTTACACAGCCTAATTCCTTAGAGTAGGTAGATTCTCCTGGGTACTTGCTCTTTCAAAACGAACAAAAACAACTTTTCGCACCCACACTTTCAAAAGGTTTTCAAACAAATTTTGCATACACTCTTGAGGACAGATACAAGAGTTACTTAGAAATTTTTCAAGCGGAACTTTTTCAAAACACACACACACTTGAAAAGCAAACAAATTTTGAAAACATAAGAGCAAGTACCTAAGAGCCCGTGGATAACCACGGATAGAAAGGGTGCTAACACCTTCCCTTTCTATAAATCTACCTCCCGAACCGAGAAACATTCTCAAAGAAGGAATTTTGCTGTACTTTTGTCCTTTCCATATTGGAGAACATAAAAGACGGTGGCGACTCTTGCTTACCGCGACATTTCGCGAACCAGCTTAAAAAACAGTCAGTTCTATTTCCACCGATCACAAAACTGGAGACTCTGCTGGGGATTCTAATAAGTGAGGTGTACCTTAGGATTGGACCACTCTTATGTTTTCAATTGCTTGCTTTGCTTGATTTAATATTGTGGGTTTGCCTTGGAGTTTCATAGATCCTAACCCGGATCTGGGGGATACCTTTTAGAAAGTAGCAACAAAACTGTGAGGGAACTGTGCGGGGTATACCGACACGGTTGAAGCAGTTTGCTACGTTGATGTGGCACTTTGGTGAGTACCGGTAACCCTTGAGTCAAGTCAAGGAGAGTACGGGGCCGCCGCGTGGTGTCGTGAAGCATCAACTGACCTTAGGAACCTTACTTGACCATCCTGGCCTCTTTAGGGTAGTGAGATGACCGAATTTGGTGCAGTCTGAAGTTGGTAGATACTCGATACTACACTCATTGAGGGTTGTTTTCTTGGAATATTTTGATCTCCAGTTCAGTGGATAAATCAAAACAATGAACACAGAAAACAACCCAATGATATTGAGCTCCTTAGAACCCGGTTACTTTGGATAGGACAGGTTTTTGAGCCCACCAACTTCAAGAGGGTAGTACCTAGACCCCATGCTGGCCTAAACTCTAAGGGCTGTCTGGTGTGACTTGTGTGCCTTATCATGTTTGCCTTCTGTGAATACTTGTGGTGTGTTTTTATCATAACATCATAACATCATACAACATCATATGTATCCACTAACCACTTCAAGGGTTAGAATCTTCATCTTTGTTCTTGTTTTGTAGGACATGGAATCTCTCTGTAGAAAGACAATTCAGATCAACCTTGTAAGGGTCCCTCCTCAGCTTAAGGAGCTTACATCCAGGATTCTCGAGAACTCTTCCTTTAGTGAAAGGCATGGTAGACTCATCAGCTTGGTCAACACCAATATTGAAGAAGATATGATAAAAGTTCTCTTCCAGTTCTTTGACCCTTTGCACCACTGTTTTACTTTCCCGGATTATCAATTGGTGCCTACTTTGGAGGAATTTTCTCAGCTTCTGAAGGTTCCCATTCTCAGTCAACTACCCTACAACGGTACATAAAAGGAACCAAAACTTGAAGAGGTTGCTAAAGCATTATGCCTACAACCATCTGACATCAAGGGACATTGGGAAGTTAGAAGTGGTATCAAAGGATTCTTGGCAAAGTTTCTGTTTGAGAAGGCCCAAGAATGTTGGAATTCCCTTGACCTACAAGCCTTTGAAGAAGTTGTGGCACTCCTTGTCTATGGGTTGGTATTGTTCCCGAATCCATATCAGCTTATAGATATCAATGCCGTCAAGATCTTCATGTCCAGGAATCCTATACCTACGTTGCTTGGGGACATCCTCCACTCATGTTACACTCGAACCATGAGAAAAAGAGGTATTCTCATGTGCTGCACTCCTCTCCTGGCAAGGTGGTTTATTTCGCACCTTCCACAATCAGTTTTGAAGAACGAGCGGGGTTTGAGATGGTCACAACGATTGATGACTCTTACACATGCTAATATACATTGGTGTTCTCGGCCCAGAGAAAATGTCACTATCATTGATCGTTGCGGAGAGTTTCCTAATGTTCCTTTACTTGGAATTAGAGGGGGCATTACTTACAACCCATGTCTGGCTTTGAGACAGTTTGGATATGCTCGGAGGGATGGCCCTCATGACATGTTGATTCTTGACATAGTTTTTGACTTCGACAACGATGCACAAGGACTTTGCCAGAGGTTTATCAGAGCTTGGAGGATGCCCAACAGGGTAGATAGCAAGACACTGGGGCACAAGAACTCCATCCCTTTGGAGCCTTATCTCAAGTGGGTACGAGCCCGCTCCCAGAAGTTGGTGATGCCATATCCTCATGTTCTCCCCGTGATCAAAGAGCCAGTTTTGGAAGGAGAGGTTCCCTACACCATTCAACATCCTGACATGCCAACATCTTGGGAAGAAATGCAAAAGAGCTGGATCCAACTCAAGGAAGAACGGAATTCTCTTGAAGCCAGTCTACATGCCAGTGAGAAGAAGGTCTTGGAGCTCACCCGTCTACTTCACGAGGAAAAGACTCTCAACACCTACATCGCTCCAAAGAGGATGCGCAATGTCTTTTGGGATTAATTATTTTGTAATGTTTTGCCCATGAGGCCCTGATGTACTGAACAGATTATTTCTTAATACAACGTGTGTTCCTTTTTGTCTACAACAAATTTGAACTTTCGAACCCTTGAATGCATTGCATGAATAGCATATCATGCATCATATGCATAACAGGTACCCTTTTTCTACAGGTTGCTTAATCTTCTTCTCTGCTTATTTCAGCACTCACTCACTCAATCATCATGAATCCTGAACCTACTACCGAACAAGCTATCAAGGCCCTTCAGGCCCAGAACGCCCAGTTCCAGGAGCTGGTCATGAGCTTAGCCCAGGGTCAACAGGAGTTGAAGACTCTGCTCTTGAAGGAAAAGAAGAAGAAGAAAAAGAGGATTGTGCTGTTTAACACCGGACGGAGGTTTGGGAATACGCTGCAGAATGAGGATGATCAGGCTACTTCCTCTGTAGAGAAGGACAGTCCCCAGGGGAGAGAGGTTCCTAGTCCTGTGGTCTCTAACAGCGAGACAAATTTCAATGATGAACAGTATCCTCCTGCTGAGGACAGGTACAAACAGCTGGAGGATCGGTTAAATGCTATAGAGATTCAACGCGTGCATGGATTGGATTTTGGAGATCTAGGTTTATCTTCTGGGGTGGTGATCCCTCACAAGTTCAAGGCGCCTGCCTTTGCGAAGTACGACGGGGCTTCCTGTCCTAAACTGCACCTCCGTTATTATGTAAGGAAGATCCAACCTTACACTGCAGACAAGAACCTATGGATCCATTTCTTCCAGGATAGCCTTTCAGGGGCTCAACTCAAATGGTTCTATCAGCTGGATGGAGCCAATATTCGAAACTGGGAGGACTTGGCTACTGCATTTTATAAGCAGTATCAGTACAATTCTGACCTCGCTCCCACGCGTACCCAACTCCAGGGTATGTCACTTGGGACGGGTTAAGGTTTTAAGGAGTACGCGCAAAAATAGAGAGACCTGGCTGGCAGGGTGCAGCCACCGTTGACTGACCGTGAACTCGTGGACATGTTCTTAGGGACCATGTCTGGTCCTTTCTTCAACCATCTGATTGGTAATTCTTCTGCAGGGTTTACAGACCTCATTCTGACTGGTGAAAGGATAGAAGCTCGTATCAAGTCGGGGAAGATACAGAAGGGTGCCTCCTCAAGTACTGAAAGGAATCCCTTCAAGAAGGAAGCTAGTGTTGTTTATGGTCCCAGAAGATAGAACAAACCGGAACGCCGCCAAGCTGTCAACCCGGTGGTAATTTTAAAGCCTGCTGCTGCTCCTCAGCAGTATAACCAACCAAGGGGTGAGAGGCCCAAAAGGCAGTACACTCGGCTCAGCATGACCCTGTCTCAGATATTTCCGCAATTGCTGTCAACCAATCTGGTAACTGTCAAAGAAGCTCCGAAGGTAGTGAACACAACCTCTCCCAAGTACAACCCCAACGCCCGCTGCACTTATCACTCTGATAGCCCAGGGCATACTACTGATGATTGTTGGGCTCTGAGGAATAAGATTCAAGACCTTATTGATGCTAAAGAGGTACATTTCGAGGCGCCCGAGAGGCCTAATGTGGTGACAGCTCCCATGCCCAACCATGGAGTAAATGCTATTGGGGATGACGACGACGTGGAAGAATCTGAATTCAGCAGCTAGATCTGCCCAACGACCAACGATGGACCAAGCAACTGGACTGCCAAAGATTTCATACCTATTACTTTTGTCACTCAGTAATGAACTCCTTTGTTTTAAATTTGTAACGAACAATAATTCGAAACTTTATGGCCCGGTGTCTTACCCGGGGCACCGTGGCTTCATTTGTGAGGGATTTTGTGTGTCACTTTCATATATCATTAATAAAAGCATTGGACGTTTTTTGCATTTCAAATCTTGCGCTCCTTGTCTTTCTTTATTATATATTGCAAAACAGCTATATTTACACACACTCACCCATACAGGTTCCAATCCACTCTGGATCTCACTGGTAACGACTCTGCTACTGCCAGTTATGACTTCGAAAATCCGATCAACTTAGCCGAAGACGAAGGTGAAGATGATTGTGAAGTGCCTGGCGAGCTTGCAAGACTGTTACTCTAGGAAGAGAGGACCATTCAGCCACATGAAGAGCCAGTGGAAACGATAAATCTGGGTACTGAGACAGACAGAAAGGAAGTCAAGATTGGTGCCAATCTGGAGCTCAGTGTGAAACAACGGTTGATTCAGATGTTGCATGATTATGTGGAAATCTTTTCCTGGTCTTACGAAGACATGCCTGGGTTGGACACCGATATTGTGGTTCATCACTTGCCTACCAAGGAAGACTGCCCTCCGATAAAACAGAAGGTCCTCCGTATGCATCCAGAGATGTCCGAGAAAATCAAAGTTGAGGTTATGAAACAATTTGATGTCGGGTTTCTAGCAGTGGGTTGCCAACGTGGTTCCAATGCCGAAGAAAGATGGCAAGGTCAGAATGTGTGTTGACTACAGGGATTTGAACAGGGCGAGCCCCAAGGATGATTTCCCTTTGCCTCATATCGATGTTCTGGTTGACAACACTGCTCAGCATAAGGTATTCTCCTTCATGGACGGTTTCTCCGGTTATAATCAGATCAAGATGGCTCCTGAAGACATGGAGAAGACCACTTTTGTTACTCAGTGGGGCACCTTTTGCTACAAGGTCATGCCTTTAGGGTTGAAAAATGTTGGGGCAACCTACCAACGTGCCATGGTTGCTTTATTTCATGACATGATCCATCATGAGATCGAAGTCTACGTCGACAATATGATTGCAAGGTCCCAAACTGAGGAGGAACACCTTGACCATCTACATAAGTTGTTTGACCGTCTGAAGTTGTACAAGATGAGGTTGAACCCGAACAAATGCTCCTTTGGGGTGAGATCTAGAAAATTGCTAGGCTTCATCGTAAGCGACAAAGGTATTCAAGTGGACCCTGCCAAGGTAAAAGCCATACAAGAGATGCCAGTCCCCAAGACAGAGAAAGAAGTCAGAGGCTTCCTAGGACGACTGAACTACATTGCCCGATTCATCTCGCACCTAACTGCTACCTGTGAACCAATCTTCAAGCTACTGAAGAAAGATCAAGTAGTACGTTGGAACGATGAATGTCAGGCCGCTTTCGAAAGAATCAAAGAGTATCTCCAAGAACCACCTATTCTTATGCCACCGGTTGAAGGGAGACCTCTAATCTTATACTTGACAGTACTTGACAGCTCAATGGGGTGTGTGCTGGGGCAGCATGACGAGTCTAGCCGAAAAGAGCACGCTATTTATTATCTTAGCAAAAAGGTTACCGACTGTGAGACCCGATACTCACTGCTCGAGAAAACTTGTTGCGCTTTGGTATGGGCTACTCGCCGGCTGAGATAGTATATGTTGACTCACACTACTCTGTTGATTTCAAAAATGGATCCGATCAAGTATATCTTCGAAAAGCCTGCTTTGTCCGGAAGAATAGCAAGATGGCAGATGATCTTGATAGAATACGACATCCAGTACACGACTCAAAAAGCAATCAAGGGAAGTGTATTGGCAGACCATTTGGCACACCAGGCAGTGGACGACTATCAATCTATGAACTTTGAATTTCCAGACGAGGATATCATGGTAGCAACTGATTGTGAAGTACCTGGACCGGATGAAGGACCTGAGGAAGGATCCCGATGGTCTATGCACTTTGACGGAGCCTCAAACGCTTTGGGTAACGGTATTGGCGCCGTGATCATATCCCCAAAAGGAACTCATACGCCACTCACTGCCCGGCTATGTTTCAACTGCACCAACAACATGGCAGAGTATGAAGCATGTATCATGGGTCTTCAAGCTGCAATTGACTTAAGGATCAAGTTTCTGAGTGTCTTCGGAGATTCCGCTCTCGTGATCAATCAGATCAAAGGCGAGTGGGATACGAAACACCCAAATCTTATTCCTTACAAGGAGTATGTGTTGACATTGATCCCCCATTTCGAAGAGATAACTTTTGAACACTTCCCAAGAGAGGAGAATCAGTTGGCGGACGCGTTAGCTACGATGTCTTTTATGTTCAAAGTCAAATGGGATAACGAGGCTCCCCGGATCATTATCTGGAAATTGGATGAACCTGCACATTGCTGTGATCTTGAGGCTGAGGAGGTAACTGAGAAACCTTGGTATCATGAAGTGAAGAGGTACCTTGAAGCTCAAGAATACTCTGAGGGTGCATCCGTTAACGACAAGAAGTTTCTGAGAAGGTTCGCTGCAAAGTTCTTCCTCAGCAACGACATTCTTTACAAGCGAAACCATGATTCAACCTTACTACGTTGTGTGGATAAGACTGAAGCAGAAAGGATCATGGCAGAGCTACATGAAGGTACCTTCGGAACACATTCCAGTGGACATACTATGGCAAAGAAAATCCTTCGGGCAGGATATTTCTGGTCCACAACGGAAGCTGACTGTTACCAACATTCTCGGACGTGTCACAAATGCCAGATCTATGCTGATAAGGTGCACGTTCCCCCAGTACCTCTGAACGTCTTGACAGCACCTTGGCCTTTTGCAATGTGGGGCATTGATATGATCGGCGAGATCAGACCTACGGCATCCAACGAGCATCGCTTCATCCTGGTAGCGATTGATTACTTCACGAAGTGGGTTGAAGCAGCTTCCTATGCTACCGTAACCAAGAACGTCGTAGCACGGTTCATTCGGCACAACCTGATCTGTCGATACGGTATCCCAGAAAGGATCATTACGGACAATGGTACTAATCTTAACAACAAGATGATCACTGAGCTCTGCGAGCAATTCAAGATACAGCACCACAACTCTTCTCCTTACCGGCCGAAGATGAATGGGGCTGTAGAAGCGTCAAATAAGAATATTAAGAAGATTGTGCAAAAGATGACAGTGACCTACAAAGATTGGCACGAGATGTTACCGTTTGCTCTTCATGGGTACCGTACCTCAGCACAGACGTCAACAGGGGAAACACCCTTTTCCTTGGTTTATGGCATGGAGGCAGTCTTGCCTATTGAAGTTCAGATACCCTCTCTCCGGATAATGAAGGATGCAGGTTTGAGCAAAGATGACTGGATCCAGACTCGGCTTGATCAATTAAACCTAATCAATGAAAAGAGACTCACTGTTATCTGTCATGGTCAGACGTACCAAAAACGGATGATCAGGGCATTTAACAAGAAAGTCAGACGACAAGAGTATCAAGTCGGAGACCTGGTAATCAAGCGCATCATTCTTCCTCAAAGTGACCCCAGGGGCAAATGGACCCCTATGTACGAAGGGCCATTTATGGTTAAGAATATCTTCTCAGGAGGAGCTATGATTCTAACCACCATGGACGGTGACGACCTTCCTCACCCTGCCAATGCAGACATAGTAAAAAGATACTACGCATGAATTAAAGACCCGCTAGGTTGACACACCTAGGCAAAAATAAGGGCTTCCCGGCGAACCAAAAGGGTTCGGGCAAAAATAAGGGATGAAATGAAAAAAATCTGTACACCCGACAAGTCGAAAACCTGAAAAGGCGGCTTGGGCAAAAATGGGTATCCCGGTGGACTGAAAACCTGAAAGGGCGGTCCAGGCAAAAGTTAGGGATTAAAGCGTAATACTATGTCTCATTGGATCACCTTGCATCTAGAATTCGGCATCAACTATCAGGTTCAGACGGCATCGATCAATCAGCGTCATCTCCAACTAAGCAGCCAAGTGATGAGACACTTGAAGACATAAAGGCGATAGCAGAGTTGGAACCCAGTGGGATTATTTTTCACATAACTGTTTTGTTTTCCTCTATTCGGCGGTGTTCTCTTACTAGGACGTCAGCCTCTTGTACATAAACGCCTATTTACAGGCAAATTTCAAAAAATCAATACAAATCCACTTTTTCATACAAATTGCCAGTTGTTTTTCTTTTTCTGTTTTGTTTTGCAAAGAACGTCCAATGTTCATTTTTGATATATGCATTTGACACTAATTGCTAACTCATAAATATTTGCATGCGAAACAAAGGACTAATTACAGGTGACATCAGAAACAGGGGCAATAATGAGTTGTCTAAGCGATCTAGTTGCTCTGTCCACCAAGGTACCAAGGTAAGTTCGGCTGAAGAATGTAACCCAGATACCTCCACTCCCCAGGAGTAAGACAAATCAGCAATACTCTCTCCGAGCAGAGTTGGTCTCCCATCAGCCCCGACAAGGCACGACATCTCCAGCAAGTCAGCGATACTCTCCCCAAGCAGAGTTAGCCTACTGTCAGCCTTAAGGAAGTTGGATATCCCCAGAAAATCTCAATATTCCCCAGCGGAGTATACATATGTTCCTAAGCAAGCATCCCCGACAGTCTTAATATAAGATTGTTCCCCGGCAGAATACAGACACCCAGTGGAGCCATTCCCCAATGCAGTCCAAAGTTTCCCCAGGAAAGTTGAGTCAATCTCCCCAGTAGATTCTAGAAGCTTATCACCTGCAGAGTACATACGTCTCTCCTCGACTATATTCAAAGGTTATTCCCCACCAGAGTTTATAACTGGGTTATCCTCAGCTAATTACCACGGAAAGATCGTCCTCGGCAAAGCTCTTCCTATCCCCCAGCGGAGTTCATCAAATCCTCAACAAAACTTATCAACAGGAACCCCCAGCGGAGTTCATCAAATTCCCCAGCATAACTTATCATTGGAGTCCCCAGCTAAGTTATCATCAAAATCTCAGCAAAGTATCTCTTCCCACATAGTAATTCCCCGCAGAGTAATCTCTCCAACAAGTTTATTCCCCAACGGAGTCATATTCTCCTACCGGTGTATCCTTGCAATCATCATCCCCCAGAGGAAACGGAGAACTCTACTCTTCAACATCAGCCCAGGATTTAACTTCCCGGCATTTGTCAAGGATTTATTTTCCTAGACGAAAATACATTCATAGACATTTCACATTTCATACATCCTGCTTACATACATAATGCATGCATATACGCATCACATCACACGATCTCATTTATTTTTTAGAACATCATGACATCGTGCATTTCATACATCATGACATTGCATACATCTGATGTTTTTCCTTTTCAGGAAAAAGGTCAATCCAAAGATGATTACTATCAATTGTCGCTAATTCTAGATTCGATTCCTGTATCTAGCCAGGGCATATCTGTGAGTAATTGATTGTAGATTTGATACTTGTATCTAGCCAGGGCATATCTGCATGAAGAGTTTAGAGATTCGATACCTGTATCCAGCCAGGGCATATCTGTAGACGACTAGTTCCGGATTCGATACATGTATCTAGCCAGGGCATATCTGAGAGTAACTGATTGTAGATTCGATACCTGTATCCATCCAGGGCACGTCTGCATGAAGAGTTTAGAGATTCGACTCCTGTATCCAGCCAGGGCATATCTGTAGATGACCAATTCCAGATTCGATTCCTATATCTAGCCAGGGCATATCTGAGAGTAACTGATTGTAGATTCGATACCTGTATCCAGCCAGGGCACGTCTACATGAAGAGTTTAGAGATTCGACTCCTGTATCCAGCTAGGGCATGTCTGTAGACGACCAATTCCAGATTCGATTCCTGTATCTAGCCAGGGCACATCTGTGAGTAATCGATTGTAGATTCGACACCTGTATCCAGCCAGGGCATATCTGCATGAAGAGTTTAGAGATTTGATTCCTGTATCCAGCCAGGGCACGTCTGTAAGCAACCTTTTGAAGTTCTGGATTCGATTCCTGTATCTAGCCAAGGCATATCTGTGAGCGATTGATTGTGGATTCGATACCTGTATCTAGCCAGGGAATATCTACATGAAGAGTTTGAAGATCAACCCCTGTAACAGGCCAGGTAATTATCTTTCTTTCTCAAGTACGCAAGTTTCTCGCTAAGGAATCTCTTACGCGATCGACACTTCTAGATGGCATCTTTAAGCCCATCTCCACAACTATCCATTGCACTTCCAAATGGCATCTATAAGCCCATTCCCGATAAGATTCTGTCACATCTCCAGATGGCATCTATAAGTCCATCCTCCTATCCACCATCTCTCCAAATGGCATCTGTAAGCCCATTCCCGCCATCACCTTGCTGATATTCTACTATGCGAGTGAAAATTTCTGGGCACTCTAGTATTCATTCATCTTCCACCTTCGGATCACGAAAGGCACGCAAGCCAATCTACATCCTCAGGTCTAAGAAGATTGAACAGGGGAAACTGTTGTACCCCAAAATTTTCCCTCCCATATTCTTCAAGGTTTATCAAAGATCATTTAAATAAATCAACACCCTTGGTTTACTATTTTTTTTTTTCATTTTCTTTTTTTCCTTTTTATTTTCTTTAGTAATTATTCTTAGTATTATTTAATTAATTAACATAATTAACATTTTCACAAATAAAAATTCAGAAAAACTAAAAAATGTAAATATTTCATTTATTTTTAATTTCACTCTTTTATTTTTTTGTAAATAAATACTAACTTAAATTAATCTAGTTTAATTAGGTTTAAATTTTAATTTTCTTTTTACAATAAAATAAAAAATGAATTAGACTTAGATTTCTTTTTCTTTTGACACTTTTAATTTAATTTTTATTTTATTTCCATTAAAAACATAAAAATACAAAAACATTTTTTCTTTTAATAAATTAATTAATTAATTAGTTATTAGGTTTAATATTTATTTAATTGCAAAAAAGACAAAATTCAATTCTTTCTCAAAAGGGTCAAAACCCTAGGACATTCCCGACTCAATCTTTCGCGCATATTATTTTTAATTCGTTATTTTGTTTATTCATGTATCTGCTCCGGCAATGTAATAGTTAATTAGGTTTTATCGCTTTATTTATTTTTCTCGCACTTATTTTCCAAAACGGGTTATGTTTTTGGCGATGTATGGACCCGCGCCTTGTAATAGCTAGATTTACCTTTCCGCAATTTATTTTCCGCACTCTTAACTGTTAAAAATGCATGAAAGACTTGTATGATAAATTAAAACCAATCCGTAGCTCACAAATAACATGTTTAAAGATAAACATAACATGAAAACAAACACACATGCACATGCCACTCCTAGGGTACGCCTCACTGGTTGCCTCGAACGTGGTCGTCAAGTATAGGGTGTCTTAGAGGTCGCTCTCCTGTCTAAGATCCAGTTGCCTCGAAACGGTTGCCTCGGATAAAAAGGATCTAGGACATTAGGGTTACTTCTAAGGTGTCCTACCATTGCTTTGGAGACCACATGTCCCTAATAATCAAATTGACCCGAATACCTCCAACGACGGTGCTACCTACCTCTCAATGGTGGGATAGCACTATCTAAAGGACTCTTACACAACCTAATTCCTTATAGTAGGTAGATTCTCCTGGGTACTTGCTCTTTCAAAACGAACAAAAACAACTTTTCGCACCCACACTTTCAAAAGGTTTTCAAACAAATTTTTCATACACTCTTGAGGACAGATACAAGAGTTACTTAGAAATTTTTCAAACGAAACTTTTTCAAAACACACACACACTTGAAAAGCAAACAAATTTTGAAAACATAAGAGCAAGTACCTAAGAGCCCGTGGATAACCACGGATAGAAAGGGTGCTAACACCTTCCCTTTCTATAAATCTACCTCCCGAACCGAGAAACATTCTCAAAGAAGGAATTTTGTTGTGATTTTGTCCTTTCCATATTGGAGAACATAAAAGACGGTAGCGACTCTTGCTTACCGCGACATTTCGCGAACCAGCTTAAAAAACAGTCAGTTCTATTTCCACCGATCACACCTTCGATCCAGGGAAGAGGATTGTCTTTTGATCATGGAAGTCATGGCTTTCGATCCAGGAATGAGATGCCTCCTTCGATCCAACATTCTAATGGGTTCGATCCATAGAAGGTGTCTCCTTCGATCTGGGATGTTATACCTGTAAAAGTATGTTAGCGAAATAAAATGCAGGGCCTGGGTATTGAACCCCAGACCCTTCGATCTTGCGCTTGCTGGGTCTCTTCAGGCTATGTCTGCGGTAAGTGTTGGCAAACGAATAACATGACCTGGGCTCCAAACCCAGGCCTTTCGATATTGTATAGGATGGCAAATCAAAGGTAACAACCAGTATGGATATACTATGAAAATATGAGGTTGGATAGTTTACCCTTTCTTACCAGCAAATTGGACTTTTAATTTGGGCGCTTCCTGGATGTAGGCACCTTTGATCTGGGCACTTCCTGGATGTAGGAACTTTTGATCTGAGGGATTCTGGGCGTGGGCACCTTTGATCTGAAGGATTGCTTTGGCCTGGATCACTTATGAAAATGCTGATGACTTTTGGCAGCGTAACTCCAATGTTTTTTGTTCTCCTGTTGTGTGTTTTTTCGTGTGTTGTAATGTGCCACTGGCCCTTGTATTTATAGGAGTGGGGGGTCTAGTAACGGCAGGAGACAGCCATTAAACATGCCATTTAAAGCCAGGAGACAAGAATCAGACACATTAAATTATTTCCTTTTTTGAAATATACATGTCTCTTTGGAATCTGGAATGAACCTGGACGCTTTGAATTTCGAATGCCCTCAGGCCCTGCTCTTCGATTGGCCTTGAGTTGCCTCCTTCGAATGGAGTTCTCATGTACCTTTCGAATGAACCTTCTGAATGCTTCTTCAAATGGTCTTGAGTTGCTTCCTTCGAATGGACTTCCCATGTATCTTTCGAATGGGCCTTCTGAATGCTTCTTCGAATGGTCTTGAGTTGAACAGAAACACTCTGGTCGAATCAGCTCTTTAGGAACAGAAAAGGCAAGAATCTGGCCTTTAACTCAGGAATTAAATCCACAATCAGCATTTAATTATTTCCATATTTGCAAGGGAAACATGCCATTTTCTCATGTTCAGTGTACCTGGACATGTTTTTTGAGCGCCCTCTTGATGGCTTTGTTAACAGGCCAATCGAAAGGCTTTGTTAACAGGCCAATCAAAAGGTGTTGTTCATGCTAATCGAAGGACATGGTTCACATGCCTGTCGAAGCTGCCTTGACACAATGCTAATCGAAGTGCTTGTCCATAATACCAATCGAAAGGCTCATTCAGAATACCAATCGAAGGGTCTTTCAGAATGCCAATCGAAGGCCTTGATATAATGCCAATCGAAGTGCTTGTCCATAATGCCAATCGAAAGGCTCCTTCAGAATACCAATCGAAGGGTCTTTCAGAATGCCAATCGAAGTTCTTGTCCATAATTCCAATCGAAAGGCTCCTTCAGAATACCAATCGAAGGGTCTTTCAGAATGCCAATCGAAGTGCTTGTCCATAATGCCAATCGAAATGCTCCTTCAGAATGCCAATCGAAGGGTCTTTCAAAATGCCAATCGAAAGATACTTAAAGCACCACTCAAAAATTTTCTTTTTCCTTAGGCAAGGGTTTGTGATCAACCATGCATGGGGAAGACTTTGGAAAACATGAGAGGGCAAATTTTGGGGTGCAACAAAGATCCTCAACGACTATGTCAGTACCAAAGGGAAACAACCATGGGAGCGCTGATGTCTTTTGATTATTTCTAGTTTTGATTTACTTTTCAGTTTTTCTTTCTTGTAAAGCCTTAAAGGCATTTGTCAAACATTGTTTCAAGTTTATCTAATAAAAGTGTGTTTCATTTTGGTTTACGAATTGAATCTCCAAAGTCTTTGAAATCATATCATACGCATTTCATTCTCATGCACCTCATTACAGGTACCCTCACAGGTTTCTCATCTTCTTCGCTGTTTATTTCAGCACATCATGTCTTCTGAAACATCAACTGATCAAGCCATCAAGGCTCTGCAAGCTCAAAACACCCAGTTCTAGGAAATGTTCATGAGTTTGGCCAAGGGTCAGCAAGATCTGAAGACTCTTATCTTGAAGGATAAGAAGAAGAAGAAGAAGACGAAGAAGACGGTCCTACTGAATATGGGTCACCGATTTGGAAACAATTTATGGGAAGAGGTTGATTTGACTCACTTATCTGGAGGGGGAGAGAATCAGGAAGAAAGGAGGGCTCCTAGCCCTGTGATTTTTGACAACGAGACTGACTTCGACGAAGACCAGTATCCTCCGGCTGAGGATAGGTATAAGCAACTAGAAGACTGGTTGAGCGCAATGGAAGCTCATAAGGTCCCTAGTTTGGACTTCAGAGATTTGGGTTTGTCATCTGGGGTGGTGATTCCCCACAAGTTTAAAGCACCAGTCTTTGCTAAATACGATGGGGTTTCTTGCCCAAAGCTGCACCTCCGCTCGTATGTTAGAAAGATCCAGCCATACACTGCTGATAAGAACCTTTGGATCCACTTCTTTCAAGATAGTCTTTCAGGGACTCAACTTGAATGGTTTTACCAGCTGGAAGGAGCTAGTATCCGTAATTGGGAAGACCTTGATGCTGCTTTTTACAAGCAGTACCAATACAATGCCGACCTTGCTCCCACGCGTACCCAACTTCAGGGTATGTCTATGGGTGCGAGCGAAGGTTTCAAAGACCACGCTCAAAAATGGAGGGACCTTGCTGGAAGAGTTCAACCCCCGCTGGCTGACAGGGAGTTAGTAGATATGTTTCTGGGGACCCTGTCTGGTCCGTATTTTAATCATCTGATTGGAAGTTCATCGTCCGGGTTTACTGAGCTGATTATGACCGGGGAAAGAGTTGAGGCCGGTATCAAGAGCAGTAAAATACAGAAGGGTGTTTCGTCAAGCACAGAAAAGAAGCCTTTTAAGAAGGAATACAATGCTATTTATAGCTCAAAGAGCCATAACAAACCTGAACGCCGCCAAGCAGTTAATGCGGTGGTTATATTAAGACATGTTGTTACTCCTGAGTGCAACAATCACCCAAGGGCCGAGAGACCGTGAAGACAATTCACTCAGCTCCATATGACCCTGTCTCAGATTCTGCAGTAGTTATTGAAGACCAACTTGGTGATTTCAAAGGAGGCCCCGAAGAATCCAAATACAACATCACCCATGTACAATCCTAACGCCCGCTGTGCTTTTCACTCTGATAGCCCGGGGCATGATACGAATGACTGCTGGGTCTTGAAGAATAAATTGCAGGACTTGATTGGTGCTAAGGAGATTGAGTTCGAAGCGCCAGGGAAGCCTAATGTCATAACGGCACCTATGCCCAAACATGACACGTGAGTGAATGCTATTGGGGATGATGAAGAAGAGTTTGATATTGACAGCTGGATATACCCGACTGTTGATGGTGGATTAAGAAATTGGAAGGAAAAGGATTCTATGCCCGTTTATGTTATTACCCAGTAATGAGACTTTTGTTTTGAGTTTGTAATAGACAATTTTTAAACTTTACGGCCCGGTGTCTTACCCGAGGCACCGTGGTTTTGTTTGTGAGGGCTTTATATGTGTCATTACCATATGTCATTAATAAAAGCATTGGACGTTTCTTGCATTTCAAATTTTGCGCTCCTTGTTTCTTCTTTTCTATCTTGCAAAACAGCTATTTTATACACACTCACATATACAGGTCTACATCCACTCTGGATCTCACTGGTAACGACTCTGCTACTGCCAGTTATGACTTCGAAAGTCCGATCAACTTAGCCGAAGACGAAGGTGAAGATGATTGCGAAGTGTCTGGTGAACTTGCTAGGCTGCTACTTCAGGAAGAGAGGGCCATACAGCCGCATGAGGAGCCCGTGGAAACAGTAAATCATGGTACAAAAGAAGATAAGAAAGAGGTCAAGATCAGTGCAAATCTAGAGCCTAGTGTTCAGCAACAGTTGATTCAGATGCTGCGTGACTACGTTGAGATCTTTGCCTGGTCTTATGAAGATATGCCTGGGTTGGATACCGATATTGTGGTTCACCGCCTGTCTACCAAGGAAGATTGTCCTCCAGTGAAACAGAAGGTCCGCCGAATGCGCCCGGAGATGTCTGAGAAAATCAAGGCTGAAGTGATGAAGCAGTTTGACGCCGGTTTTCTAGCAGTTACTTCTTACCCACAGTGGGTGGCCAACGTGGTTCCAGTGCCGAAGAAGGATGGTAAGGTTCGGATGTGTGTTGACTATAGGGATCTGAACAAGGCGAGTCCCAAGGATGATTTCCCTCTACCTTATATCGACGTTCTGGTTGACAACACCGCACAGCATAAAGTCTTCTCCTTTATGGATGGTTTCTCCGGTTATAATCAGATTAAAATGGCTCCCGAAGACATGGAGAAGACAACCTTTGTTACTCAATGGGGTACCTTTTGCTACAAGGTCATGCCTTTCGGATTGAAGAATGCTGGGGCAACGTATCAGCACGCCATGGTCGCTTTGTTCCATGACATGATCCATCATGAGATTGAGGTATATGTCACGACATGATTGCAAGATCCCAAACTGAGGAAGAACACCTTGACCACCTTTAGAAGTTATTTGACAGGTTGAAGTTGTACAAGCTGAGGTTAAACCCAAACAAGTGCACCTTCGGGGTGAGATCTGGTAAGCTGCTGGGTTTCGTCATTAGTGATAAAGGTATTCAAGTGGATCCTGCAAAGGTGAAGGCTATACAGGAAATGCCAGCTCCCTGGACAGAAAAATAAGTCAGAGGCTTTCTGGGACGTATGAACTATATTGCCCGATTCATCTCACACCTGACTGCTACTTGTGAGCCGATCTTCAAGTTACTGAAGAAAGATCAAGTGGTAAGATGGAACGATGAATGCCAGGCCGCTTTCGAAAGGATCAAGGAATATCTCCAAGAGCCACCTATTCTGATGCCTCCAGTTGAAGGGAGACCATTGATCTTATACTTAACAGTACTCGACAACTCAATGGGGTGTGTGCTGGGTCAGCATGACGAGTATGGCCGAAAAGAGCATGCTATTTATCACCTTAGCAAAAGGTTTACCGATTGTGAGACCCGATACTCGTTGCTCGAGAAAACTTGCTGCACTTTGGCATGGGCTGCTCGCCGGCTGAGACAGTATATGCTGACTCACACTACTCTATTGATATCAAAGATGGATCCAATCAAGTATATCTTCGAGAAGACTGCCTTGTCCGGAAGAATAACGAGATGGCAGATGATCTTGACTGAGTATGACATCCAATATACGACCCAAAAGGCAATCAAAGGAAGTGTGTTGGAAGATCATTTAGCACATCAAGCAGTGGATGATTACCAGTCTATGAACTTCGAATTCCCGGATGAGAATATCATGATAGTAATCGACTGTGAAGAACCTGGACCGGATTAAGGACCTGAGGAGGGATCCCGATGGTCTATGTACTTTGATAGAGCTTCAAACGCTTTGGGTAATGGCATTGGCTCCGTGATCATATCTCCTAAAGGCTCTCATACTCCGTTTACTGCCCGACTATGTTTCAACTGCACCAACAATATGGTGCAGTATGAAGCGTGCATCATGGGTCTTCGAGCAGCAATTGACCTAAGGATTAAGTTTCTGAGTGTCTTCGGAGATTCCGCTCTCGTGATCAGTCAGATCAAAGGCGAGTGGGATACGAAACACCCAAACCTTATTCCTTACAAGGAGTATGTATTAACGTTGCTTCTGCACTTCGAAGAGATAACCTTTAAACATTTCCCTATAGAGGAGAATCAGTTAGCGGACGCTCTAGCTACGATGTCTTCTATGTTCAAAGTCAATTGGGACAACGAGGCTCCCCGGATTACCATTGAAAGGTTGGGCGAACCTGCACATTGCTGTGACATTGAGAATGAGGAGGTAGCTGACAAACCTTGGTTTCATGAGGTAAAAAGATATCTTGAGGCTCAGGAGTATCCCGAGGGGGTATCTGTTAATGATAAGAAGTTTCTGAGGAGGTTCGCGGCAAAGTTCTTCATCAGTAATGGTATTCTTTACAAGCGTAACCATGATTCAACCTTACTGCGATGTGTGGATAAGAACGAGGCAGAAAGGATTATGGTAGAGTTACATGAAGGTACTTTCGGGACTCATTCCAGTGGACATACCATGGCAAAGAAAATCCTTCGGGCAGGATATTATTGGTCCACAATGGAAGCCGACTGTTATCAGCATTCTCAGACCTGTCACAAGTGCCAAGTCTATGCTGATAAGGTGCACATACCTCCAGTTCCTATGAACGTCTTGACAGCTCCGTGGCCTTTTGCAATGTGGGGCATCAACATGATTGGTGAAATCAGACCTACTGTGTCCAACGGGCATCGTTTCATCCTAGTAGCTATTGATTACTTTACAAAGTGGGTTGAAGCAGCTTCATTTGCTACAGTGACCAAGAACATCATGGCACAGTTCATTTGGCACAATCTGATCTATCGATATGGTGTACCAAAGAGGATCATTACAGACAATGGTACAAATCTCAACAATAAAATGATCACCGAGCTCTGCAAGCAGTTCAAGATACAAAATCACAACTCTTCTCCCTACCAGCCGAAGATGAATGGGGCTGTTGAAGCGGCTAATAAGAACATTAAGAAGATTGTGCAGAAGATGACAGTGACATACAAAGATTGGAACAAGATGTTACCGTTCGCTCTTCATGGGTATCGTACCTCAGCGCGGACGTCAACAGGGGCAACCCCCTATTCCTTGGTTTATGGTATAGAGGCAGTCTTGCCCGTTGAAGTTCAGATACCCTCTCTTAGAATTATGAAAGATGCAGGTTTGAGCGAAGATAACTGGATACAGACCCGGCTTGATCAACTGAACCTAATCGACGAAAAGAGACTTACTGCTATTTGTCATGGTCAGACGTATCAGAAACAAATGATCAAGGCATTTAACAAGAAATTTAGACGACAAGAGTATCAAGTGGGGGATCTGGTGATCAAACGCATCATCTTACCTCAAGGTGATCCCTGGGGAAAATGGACCCCTACTTACGAAGGGACATTTGTGGTTAAGAACATTTTCTCAGGAGGAGCTATGATTCTAACCACCATGGATGGTGACGACCTTCCTCACCCTGTCAATGCAGACATAGTGAAAAAATACTACGCATAATCAACGACCCGCTAGGTCGACTGGCCTAGGCAAAAATAAGGGCTTCCCGGCGAACCAAAAGGGTTCGGGCAAAAATAAGGGATGAAAATGAAAAAAACTGTACACCCAGCAAGTCGAAAACCTAAAAAGGCGGCTTGGGCAAAAAAGGGTATCCCGGTGGAACGAAAACCCGAAAGGGAGGTCCAGGCAAAAATTAGGGATTAAAGCGTAACACTATGTCTCATTGGATCACCTTGCGACCAGACTTCGATATCGACTATCAAGCTCGGACGACACTAATCAATCTGATCCACCTTTAACCAAGTAGCAAAGCGATGAGATGCTCGAGGACATAAAGGCAATAACAGAGTTGGAACCCAGTGGGATTATTCACATAGCTGTTTTTCTTTTTCAAAAATTGTATAAACTCTATTGTTCGGCGGCGTTCTCTTACTAGGACGTCAGCCTCTTCTACAAAAATGCCTATTTACAGGCTAAACTTCAAAATCAATACAATTCATTTTCAGAGAAATTCCAAACTGTTTTTCCTTTTTCTGTTTTGTTTTGCAAAGAACGTCCAATGTTCATTTTTGATATATGCATTTGACATTAATTGCTGCTCATGAATATTTACATATGAAACAAAAGACGATTACTTGTAATATCAGAAACAGGGGCAAATAAGAATTGTCCAAGCTTTAAAGTTGCTTTGTCCACCAGGTATAAAGGTAGATTCAGCTGAAGAATATGGCTAAAATACATTCACTCCCCGCAGAGCAAGAAAAGGGCAGTAAGTTTAACTCTCCCCAGCTGAGACTTGAAACTGTGAATGAATCGGTAATATTCTCCCCAAGCAGGGTTTATCTACCATCAGCACTAAAAAGTCTTATCTTCCCCGGCGGAGTATAAAATATCCCAGTAGAATTTGAAAATTTTCCCCAGCGCAGTTTGAGAAAAAGCTTCCCCAGTGGAGTATGGAGAATCATCCCCAGTAGACTCTAGGGGATTGTCCCCAGTAGAGCCTAAAAGGTTATCCCCAGTGAAGTCGCAACTGAAAGATCATTCCCAGCGAAGTTCATTCCTTGCACAAACAGAAACTCAATTCCCAATCGAGTTTCATTATCACCAGCAGCGGTAATTCATCCCCAACTGAATTTATCAGTGGAATCCTCAGCAGAGCATGTCCTCCCCACAGAGCCATTTCCTCATCAGTTTATTCCCCAACGGAGTTATCCTCTCCTGCAGGTCTATTCTCACAATCATCTTCGTGCACCATCCCCAGCGGAAACGAAGAATTTAACTCTTTTCTCCAGCAGCTATCCGGGATTTATTTTCCCCAGCTAAAAACATTACATTTCCATACATCATGACACATGCATATACGCATCATACAACACAATCTCATTTATTTTGAGAACATCATTGCCTGATACATATCATGCATTACATACAACTAACCTTTAACTTTCAGGAAGGATGCGGTTAAGTTCTCACAAAATTCAAAGCTATGAAGCTTTTACCTCAGTTGAATTACTGACAAGTTCTTAAATCTCAGTAGAGATGTTTTTCTCAGTTGAATTATAGACAAGGTCCTAAATCTCGTCAAAGCTCCTCCGTCGAATTACAGACGAGTTCCTAAATCTCAACAGAGAAGTTTTCTCAGTTGAATTACGAGCAAGTTCTTAAATCTCGACGAAGATGTTTCCCCAAGTCGAATTACTGACAAGTTCTTAAATCTCAGCAGAGATGTTTTTCTCAGTTGAATTACAGACAAGGTCCTAAATCTCGATAAAGTTCCTCCGTTGAATTACAGACAAGTTCCTAAATCTCAGCAGAGAAGTTTTCTCAGTTGAATTACGGGCGAGTTCTTAAATTTCGACGAAGATGTTTCCCCAAGTTGAATTACTGACAAGTTCTTAAATCTCAGCAGAGATGTTTTTCTCAGTTGAATTACAGACAAGGTCCTAAATCTCGACAAAGTTCCTCTATTGAATTACAGACATGTTCCTAAATCTCAGCAGAGAAGTTTTCTCAGTTGAATTACGGGCGAGTACTTAAATCTCGACGAAGATGTTTCCCCAAGTCGAATTACTGACAAGTTCTTAAATCTCAACAGAGATGTTTTCTCAGTTGAATTACAGACAAGGTCCTAAATCTCGACAAAAGTATTCCTCCGTTGAATTACAGACGAGTTCCTAAATCTCAGCAGAGAAGTGTTCTCAGTTGAATTACGGGCGAGTTCTTAAATCTCGACGAAGATGTTTCCCCTCAATTGATTACAGGCAAGTTCCTAAATCTCGACACCTCAGTTGAATTACGGGCAAGTTCCTAAATGTCGACACCTCGGTTGAATTACGGGAAAGTTCCTTTCCCTCAACAAAGATCAGACTTCCCCAATGGAATCTTCCTCAACATCAGGTATGCAAGCTCTCGCTAAGGAATCTCTTATGCGATAGACACTCCTCCAAATGGCATCTGTAAGCCCATTCCCGACATCACAAGACAATTACCACTTCATGCGAGTGCAAATTTCTAGGCACTCTAGTGTCCAATCCTCTTCCACCTTCGGATCACGAAAGGCATGAAAGCCAATCTACATCCTCAGGCTTAAGAAGATTGAACAGGGGCAGATGTTGTACCCCAAAATTTTCCCTCCCATATTTCTCAAGACATTGCAAGAAAAATCTCAAGGTAGTCCAAAGGTTTGTCAGACAAGCTCTCTCCTAAGGCAGTCTACCCCAAATTAGGGTTTTGTGTTGCATCAATATCCTTGAGTCCAAATTACCCCAAGTGCTCACCGATGTCCTAATATTTTCTCAAGATCATCAATGTCAAGTTTCAATCCTTGCAGAGGAAGTTTGCTCAGTCAATTGCTCCAAAGGTCCAAAAATCGACTATGCTAGGGCAAAAGTCAACTGTGACCCAAATACAGTCAAAATTTAAGATTTTTTTGTCAACATTCTCATTTTGAAGGATATTTCATCATTTGATCATGATTCATCAAGGATTGCTCAAAATTCATCAAGATTCAAAAGTTGCTAAATTAGGGTTTTATAGAAAAAGTCAACTCAACTTTGACCAAGCATAACTTTCTCATACTTTATGAGAAATGACGTATCCAAATCTCATTTTGAATAGGATACAATTCCTTACAATCCATCTTCATACCCCAAGATCAAAATATGCACTCACAAGAAGCTATGAATTTTGACATTATAGGTCATTTTTGAAAGTCAACAAAAACACCTTTTTTGTCAAAGCTTCTAACTTGAGAATGGAATATCAAAATGAGATGAGACAAAAAGGGTTGATTAGAGGACATCTCAAGCTTTCCAAAAAGTCAAAGAACACCTCCAAAAGTTCAAAATTGAAGAAGTTATGCATTGTTGAAGTTGGACTTTTTTGCAAAATTGCCAAAAGTCAACTATCCCCAAATCATCAAATTTTGCCAAATGGGCCCATTCTTTTTCACTTGTTTTGAGTTTTCATTATTTCCCACGTGCTCTAGCCTTGGCCATGTGTTCATATTATATTTTTATTATTTTATTTGATTTTTATTTGAATTAATTCATTTTAAATCAAATAAAATCACATAAAATCAAAAATATTGATAACCAAAGATCTTTTGATGATTATAGGTTTCAATGGACAGCTTGCACCATACCAAAACTCGTATCAAGGCATTAGAGTACAAAAAGATTCAAATCAAGCCAAAATTGGAAGGTTGTAAAAGAAGATCAAATCAAATATTCAATCATCAATGGAGGAAGATTTGGACAACAAATTCTAACCTAATGTAATGTGCATTACATAAATAAGCGAGGAAGGCAAGAATAAGGGTTGGAAATCAGAGAGAAAGCACAAACAAAATTGGCAAAAACCAAGAAAAAGTGTGACTTCGAAATCAGTCATAGAGGCAATTTCAAGACTCGAAACTTGTCTCAATCTCTTCCTGGCCATTTCCACAAGCGAAACCAATCAAAACCACACGTTTTCCAGCTTCCCAGAGCACTGTAAGTCCCTCACGAATCCACCATATTTTTGAATTCGATTTGCACTATTCTTGCATCCATTGTATAAAATAATTATATATTTATGATCACCACATCATTTGCAAGCTTTTGGTATTACTTGATTTCGTTTATCTGACCTGTAACGAGATCCATCATTATTAGGGTTTTGTTCTTGTTTTTGGGGTTTTTTGCTTCAGGTACAATTAGCCCACATGATGGCCATGGTTATGATCAGAAGAGGATGACAAGTTCAACCATGGCCTTAGAAATCATTTTCATGGCCTGAAGAAGATTTTAGAATGAAGCCACGATTTTAGCTGCGGATAAAAATCCACGGGTAAAAGTTACAGGGTTTAGAGGACAGGGATGATGAGTTGGCGTCCACCCATTTGCCCATTTAAATAATTGCGCGTGTTTTTTCTTTTTTGCTTGCCATTGATTTTGTTTTATATATTATTATTACATTGTATTATTATGACAAACAAAGACAAGCGCTCTAGTGGCAGCCACGTTGGCCTTAAGGCGTTCCAAAGGCTGGAGGTCAGGGGTTCTATCCCTGCCTCCAGCAATTTGCATTTTCTCATTTGTTTTCAGGAAATCCAGTGTGCATTTAAGCTTGAGACCTATCATGGACGCTCACCAATCAACATGCCAGATGGCCAGATCTGGTGGTTAAGCATGGGAGGCACGCCATGGACTCAATCAACGCACGTGTATGGGATCAGGAAAGTCAATTGGATCAGCTTCAAATGGGCCAGCGAAATTTACTTTCTACACACCCAAAATCAGGCCCACTTTCTATACTTTTCTTTTATTTTGTTTATTTCATTTATTTATTTTATTTATCTATTTTAATTACTAACCAATAACATATTTTCTCTTTTATAAAAAAAAATCACAAAAATATTTTTTGCCGAATTAAAATTCAGACTTTTATTTTCTTTTATTAACAAATATTAATTAATTAATTAGGATATTAATTAGGAAACCTTGATTTATTTTGGTAAAAAAATAAAATCAATTAGAATTAATTAGGTTTTAACTACTAATTTTAATTATTTTATAACTTTCTTAAATTAAAAAATCCAAAAATATGTCAACTTTTTTTATTTAATTAATTTATTTAATAATTAAGTTAATATTTAATTTAGGATTTAATTT
The DNA here is from genome assembly GCA_948472305.1 of Vicia faba. NCBI lineage: Eukaryota > Viridiplantae > Streptophyta > Magnoliopsida > Fabales > Fabaceae > Vicia > Vicia faba. The sequence goes on from OX451736.1 coordinate 525,830,154, forward strand.
CTTTTCTTAAAATAAAAACAACAAAAAGCATTTTCTTTAAAAAGGGTCAAAACCCTAATTTCGCATCCGATTTAATTTCGCGTCGCACTCTATTTTTCTTTATCCAATTGATGTATCTGCTTCCGGTTTGTAATAATTAATTAGGACATTTACTTTTTACCGCTTTATTTTATTTTCAAAGGGTTGTTTTTGGCGATGTAAATATCCGACGCCTTGTAATAATTAGTTTAATTTCCGCACCTTTAATTTCTGCAAACTATACAACTGTTAGATGTTTGATAATAGGGTTTGCTTGACAAGACTGAATGCTTAATCTTAAAATCAAATTAGATCACCTTAAACATGTGCAAAGATAAATAATCTGAAAACAATACACTCGCACATGCGTACTCTTAGGGTACACCCCACTTGGTTGCCTTCGTACACGGTCATTGAGTGTATGTCATTTTAGAGGTTGTCCTCTTGTCTAAAAGATCATAGTCGCCTCAAAATGGTTGCCTCGGATATTGTTGCCTCAAACAAATGATCTAAGACATTAGGGTTACCTCTAAGGCGTCCTAACATTGCTTTAATGACCATATGTCTCTCATTCGAATTGACCCTCAAACTCCAACGACGGTGCTACCTACTCATTAATAGTGGGATAACATTGTCTAAAGGAAATTATAATAGAACGATTCCTTTTTCAAATAGGTAGATTAGCTCTTAAATACTTGCTCATTCAAAACAAAACTCTTTCACACTTACACTCTTTTACAAACAAGTTTTCAAAAACACTTCATTACACTCTTGAAGATAGAAGCAAGAGTTAAATCGAAGTTAAAACAAAAACTTTTCAAAACCCACAAGCACAAAGAAAACAATTTTGAAAACAATGAGCAAGTACCTAAGAGCCCGTGGATAACCACAAATAGAAAGGGTGCTAATACCTTCCCTTTCTATAATCTACCCCCGTACTCAGAAACATCTCAAAAAAGGAATTTTTCTGTGCTTTTTTCCTATCCTTGTTGGATAAAATAAAAGTAGGTGGAGACTCTTGCTTACCGCGATATTTTGCAAACATAAACGCAAAACACAAACCAGCATTCCAAAAATAGTCAGTTCTTCCCACCGTACCACACACGTTGACTGTGGCTTATGGTGCTCCTCCATTGATGGCCATCAGATCTGGATCTCAAGACACTTGGCAAGCTGGATTATGAGGTCCCATGATGGACCTTGGTCTTGTACACGCATCTGATTACTGAAAAGAAAATAATATGAAAGGAATGGGGGACCTGAGATTCGAACCCAGGCCCCATATGACTTTCCAACGCTTGGCAACCAGCTGAGCTACGCTTCTGATTTATACATAAAATAAACGATAATAATAATATACAAAAACCAGAATTAGTTGAGAATAATAAAAAAATGCGCGCCAAAAGTTTGAATGGGCCAATGGTTGCTCGCCAGCTAGTCATCTTCCTCCTTGGATCTGTTGGTAAAAGATCCAAACTTTTACCTACGGACATTTGTTCGTAGCTATAACATGCGTTCTCTTAAATTCAACCATGAGCAAGATAAATAAAAACTAGGGCCACCAATCAATTCGTTTGGACCTCCTGAGTATAATGGTGGCTCTTTCATGGCCTAATTTTGCCTGCACACAGAATTCCCAAATCGAAGCTATAAACCCTAATAATGGTGAAACTTCATACATGCCATGAAAATGCAATCAAATATTACAGGAAGCTTGCATATGTCTTAAGGATCAAGAATACATCATTAATTCATGCTATCAATGTCTAAATCATGCAAACCGATTTCAAAAATACATGGATGTCGTGTTTGACTTACAGTGGTATTCAGGGCTTGGGACTGCTCGTTTTAGATTGCTTTTGCTTGCTGGGGATCCCAGGAAGTGATTGAGATGGTCCAAGGGTCTTGAAATTGCCTCTAAGTAGGAATTCGTGTTTGCACTTTTTCTTGTTTTTTCAAGTTTTTGTTCTGGTCCACACGCCTCCTTCAAACCTCTCTTTTGGTCTGCACACACTCCTTATGTATTGAGGAATGAATTAGGGTTGAAAGAATGATCACAATCTTCTTCCATCAATGCTTTTGATTTTGATTTGATACACTTGAAAACCATTCCAAAAGTAGTCCAAATCCAATCTTTTTGTGCACCTCATGCCTTTACACGAATTTGATCTGATGCTAGCTGGACATTAAGACCTGAAACATGTAAAAAATCTTGAGTTTTCAATATTTTGGATTTTCTATGATTTGTTTTGATTTAAATTGATTTAATTCAAATAAAAATCAAAATAAATAATAAAAACAAGATAATGACAAGTGGCAAAGGCTAGGGCTCGTGGACCATGTTGCCAACTCAAAACAAGTGCAAAAGATTGGGCCCATTTGGCAAAAAATGAAGTTTTAGGCATAGTTGACTTTTGGCAATTTTGCAAAAAGGGTCAACTTCAACAATGCATAACTTCCTCCATTTTGACTCTTTGAAGGTGTTCTTAGACTTTTTAGAAATCTTGAGATGTCCTATAAGCATACCTTTTGGTCTCATCTAAATTTGATATTCCATGCTCATGTATGAAGCTTTGACAAAAAAGGTGTTTTTATTGACTTTTCAAAATGACCTATAATGTCCAAATTCATAACTTCTTGTGAGTGCATATTTTGAACTTGGGAGATGAATATGGATTGTATAGAATAGCATCCTCTTCAAAATGAGCTTTGGATGGGTCATTTATCATAAAGTATGAGAAAGTTATGCTTAGTCAAAGTTGAGTTGACTTTTCCTACAAAACCCTAATTTAGCAACTTTTGGTTCTTGATGAATTATGAGCAATACTTGATGAATCATGATCAACCCTTGATCAAATGATGAAATATACTTCAAAATGAGGATGTTGACCAAAAATCTTGAAGTTTGACTGTATGTGGGCCACAGTTGACTTTTGCCCTAGCACAATCGATTTGCAGTCCTTTGAGCAATTGACTGAGCAAACTTTCTCTGCAAGGCTTGAAACTTGACATGGATGATCTTGAGAACATATTAGGACAATGGTGAGTATTTGAGATCCCTTGGACTCAAGTATCTTGATGCAACATGAAACCCTAATTTGAGGTAGACTGCCTTAGGAGAGAGCTTGTCTGGCCAACCCTTGGACTACCTTGAGCAATTTGTGGATCTTTCTTGAAATGTTTTTGAGAAATATGGGAGGGAAAATTTTGGGGTACAACACCTAGCTTAAGTCATCTAAAGGTATTTGGATCTATTGCATATAGACATGTGCCAGATTATTTGAGAAGAAAACTTGATGACAAGTTGAGTCAAATGATCCTAGTAGGATATCATTCGACAGGAGGTTACAAGTTGTTCGACCCAGTGAATAAGCAGATTATGATCAGTAGGGACGTGATCATAGATGAGCTTAAAGAATGAGATTGGACTGAAAATGTCAAGAAAGATTCAGTAAGAATCTTACTCAAAGAACCATCAGTTGAAGTCGAAAGAGAAGTTCGACAAAAGGAACCAGCTATTATAGATCAACCAAGTACAAACAGACCTCAAAGAACAAGACGCACGCCTACAAGGTTTCAAGAATGTGTGATTACATCAGATGATGTGGTTGATAATGAAGGTGAGTTGGTACATTATTCTTCTATACAGATGTCGAACCTGACAATGCAGCTGAAGCATTGAAGGATTCTAAGTGGGTGAAACAACGGATGAAGAAGTGAAGTCTATCAAAGACAATAACACTTGGTAACATATTGAGTTGCCTCAAGGCAAGAAGGAAATTGATGTCAAGTGGGTATACGAGTTTAAGATGAATACTAAAGGGGAATCCCAATTTGTTATTGGTCTAGCAGAAGTAAACAATTAACACATGTGTCAGATGGACGTGAAGTGTGCATTCCTAAATGGACCCCTAGACGAAGAAGTTTATGTTAAACAACCAGTTGGGTTTGTGAAACATGGTGAAGAAAGAAAGGTGTACATGTTTCATAAAGCTCTGTATGGAATGAAACAAGCTCCAAGAGCTTGGAATAATAAAACTGATAGTTTTCTAAGGGAGAAGGAATTTGTAAAGTGCACAATTGAACATGGAGTATATGTAAGAAGAAGCAATAGTGAATTACTTATAATATATATCTATGTCGATGACTTGTTAATAACAGGTAGCTACAAGAAGGAGATCGAAGACTTCAAAGGTGATCTCAGCAACGAATTCGAAATGTCGGATCTGAGTGAGATTTCATACATCCATGGCATCGAATTCTACAAGAGTACTAGAGTTTTGATGATGCATCAAAGAAGATATACAAGAGAAATTTTCAAGAGATTTGAGATGGAAGAATGCAACTCTACTTCGACACCTGCAGAACTAGGGTTTCAACCGTCGAAAAATGTAGATGAAGATGATGTCGACACAACCCAATACAGAAAAATTATTAGGTCATTAAGATGCCTTTGTCACACGAGGCTTGACTTAGCATACAATGTAGGTATGATAAGTAGATTCATGCAGAAGCCAAAGGTATCACACCTAGCAACGTTGATGAGGATACTTAGGTATCTAAAATGAACTCTCCACTATGGCATTTTGTTTCCTGCAATTGATAAAGGAAAAGAGTGAAAGTTAGTGGGATACATTGATTCAAGTTGGTGTAGTGATGCTGAGGATCGAAAATCCATAGTAGGATATGTGTTTATGCTAGGTGGTGCACCAGTTGCTTGGAGTTCCAGAAAGGAACCAGTAGTTTCATTATCATCATGAAAAGCAGAATACATAGTTGCTTCTCTTTGTGCATGTCAAGCAATATGGATGGTGAACTTGGTCAAAGAAATCATAGGTAAAGATCACGGGGAAATTACAATGAAGATCGACAGCATGTCAGCTATCAACCTGGAAAAAAACCGATAGCTCATGGTCGAAACAAGCATATCGAAATAAGGTTCCATTATCTTCAAGAGTAGGTAGAAGATGGGAAAGTGAACTTGGAACACTACAGAACTAAGAATCAGATTGTAGATATCATGAAGAAGGGAGTGCATGTCTAAGTAGAAGACTAAGAGCTATGATGAATATAGATAGCTTATACACAATGAATTAGGTGGTGTGTTGAAAGTAATTCCTTGTGTCGAAGCAGTTTGCTCGACAGAGACAAGGGAATGTCGAAAAGATTTGATTTGATTTAGAAGTGTGGAAACAGTTTGTTACACACAGATTTGTTTTAGATTTAGATAGATTTGACTTAGATCTAAAATAGATAAATTTGATTTATTTCCAAAATATGTATTTTAGGCTTTTATAGTTTTGGGCTTTGGCTTAGAGAGCAAGCTAACATAAATCTATAAATAGAGGAAGTAACCCCTATTTTTTTTTGTAATAAAGTCAATCAAATTGTATTCACAGAATTTTGCAGTTGCAAAGTGAATAATAAAGTTTTCCATAGTTTGTGGGCAGAGATAAACTCTACAGAAAAATAAGTGTCTTCTTTCTTTCTTTCTTTCTTATTTTTCATTGTTATTATGTGGTGATATCAATCTTGTTCGTCAAGATTGGTAGAAATTCATCATAGGTTTTGGTGGATTTCCAACATACCAAACTTGTAATATCTCTATGTCCAACCACTTATATCCAACAAGAAAATCCCTTACATCCTCAGGATTATAATATAAGAAATGTAACAATGGACATTGTTTTAGCTCAAGAGATTGTGATTCATTCATCTCCGCAACGAACAAGTACAACGTGGTGATCTTATTTGTGGTAGGATGAATTAACTCATGGGGGTTTCCTAGAGGGGGGAGGGAGGGGATGAACAATTACTTCCTTTGGGGCTAGCACAACGTACAAAACTTCTACTTGGAAACTGATCATCATCACCATCAACATTATGTTAATCTTCATTATTTGTACGTTGTTTGATGTTTCCACTTATTCTCTAAATCATAATATTCAATTAGAATATAAAATAAAATAAACACAATATATCATACAATTCCAATAAAACACTAGTATCTCAAATAAAGCACATACCGTATATAACTCTTCTAACTTTTCCATATCTTTCTTCCATCTTTCCTTTTCCTCTTCTAAAATCATCCTTTGTTCTTCTAACTGCTTCTCAACACTCTCAATATTTTCTCTTTGTGCTTGAAATTCCGCACTTTCGGTGCTTTTTCTTACTGAACCAATGTATAACCTCATGCCGACACCTTCTCCAACACCACAGACACACCCACCATACTCATCTTTTTTGATAACTTCTACTATTATATCATGTCGTGGTTCTGGAACAAATGTACCTTCATGGGCCGCCTCAACCAACTTATCCTACACAAAATGAGAAACTTACATATATTGTTACAAAAGCATTTAAATAACAAATAACATAATCAAAACAAAGCATACTTACAATTTTCTCAGCAACTACTCTTGACGCATCTGAGGTGTACTCTCCATTTGGTCTTAGTGCAATAAAAAGATGGGATGCGATAATCTCTAGTTTCTTGTTTTTTTCAAGCATGATTATTTTTTCAAGTTTTCTGTAACCCCCGCGAGACAATCTATGGGGGAACACATTTTTTGCCTTGTTTTGTTATCCTATTTCACTTTTAGGCTGTTATTCACATAGTGAAAAATATATATGATTAATATCTATAACTTATTAGCATAAAATTATCGGATAAATATGACTACTAATAACCTTGAATTCCTTAGAACGATGGTCCTTCACAAACTTTTTCCACTGCTTCTTCGATATATAAATATATCTTATCCATGGACGAGCAAGATTGGGCTTAGGCTTCCTAATGTAATATCACGTGAGTCATGACTTAAAGCCCCTCTAACAAGGACCGACATAAGTCATCCACTTTTTTTTCAACTTTGAGTCATCGGTAAACTCAAATTTCAACTACATTTAAATTAATAAGTAAGTATTATAAGCTACCTAGAAAGTGAAATCAAATCAAATGATGAAAATTAAAATTATTACCATAACGTCTATCTATATGTTATCTTTGATAGCACTTGGCACTTGTTTCCGATAATCTATCAAGATACTGACTTTACTATGTGCAAGTAATGCAATATAACTCTTAAAAGTGGAGTGATGTTCACAATCAACTACTCTATAGAACGAATCAAATGCAATTGGCTTTTTGTCACCAAAGTTGTGGACTTTTGTGAATTCAGGCATCATTGTGACACCTCTTTGTGATCTTTTCATTTGAGTATCATTTGTACAAGTATCATTTATACAAGAATCATTTGTATCATTTTCTTCACCTGTTGATGGAGAATTTGACAATATCAAGATCTATGTTCACAAACAGCAACAACAACATAAACAACAACAACAACAACAACAAAAAAAACAACAACAACATCAAGAACATAAACAACAACCACATCATAAGCAACAATAAGCTCTTTCATCAACAACAACAATGGCAAATGAAGTTTACTGTAGATACATGGGGAAAATTTTTCACGTACAGTAATCGTGATGACTATGTAAAGGGGAATACTGTGTTGGTGTTGGTGTTGTCTTCCTTCCCGATGATGACGATGGTGTTGGTATTGTTTTCCTTCCCGATGACGACAATGGTGTTCGTGTTGTCAATCTTCTCGATGATGACCACTATGTTCGTGTTGTCAACCTCCTCGACGAAAATGACCAGTAAAGAGTGACAATATCAAAGTATTGAACAAAAAATGAACGATAAACCATATTGAATGATGGTGTTAGGGTTGAAATCGTGTATCATTTCACAATATTTAAGGTTAGGGTATTTTCGTCTTGTTTCTTTTTTCAGTGGAAAAATATGGAAACTAAAGAGACGAGCTAGCTAGAAGTGTATAATATTTAAAAAGATACCACCACGGTCTAAACTCTAAACCATAATGATATGTTATTTACATAATTAAATTTCATAAAGAAGCATCAACGTTTAGCCATTAAAATTTTTTAAATAAAAAACAAAATATATCACAACGGTTGAACTAACCAACTGTTGTGCTATTCCTTTTATTTTTTATTTAAAAAAAAAGAAGTAAAAGACGCGCCTTAACCTTAAAGGAATAAAAAACTTGAGTTTGTTGAGGTTCGAATCCATAAAAGCTTGAACAAATCACCACGGTCAGTTAAATAACTGTTATTATATCCTAATAATTATTAATTAAAAAAAATGTTCGCACCTGGATTTGTAGATGTCACCACGGTGTTTAGAAGAACCGTGGTGACTTTGGTGTTGTTGTATGCGCGTTTGATAGTAGTGACTCAAGAGTAGATTCCGAGGAATTAAGTGGAAGATACTTATTCAAGCTTGTTTTAGTTTATCGTTATGTAGTAGAAATTATGCTCTGACTCATGTAACATTGGGTGGGGGTTGACGATTGTCTTCTTAATTTCTTATGTTATTTAAGATGTTGGGTTGAGTGTTGACAACCGAGATATTCTATGATATTTTTATGAAGTGTGACGCCCTTGTGGATGTATTTTTATGATTAAAATAATCATTAATTTTGTGGGGTTGTAGAAGGGAGTTACACCTACTCCTTTCCACAAAAATTGATCTTGGGACTATCAAATAATGCTTATGAGATTTTAAAAGGTTAAGCTCACGAACCTTTTATACAAGGAAAATTAAGTTTAAGGTTTGCTTCCAATCAAACAACGAACAACAATATGAAGCAATTAGTCCTTCTTCCAAACACGAACAAAGATTTGAGTGGTTAATTTCCAAGCTTTAACCAAGATTTTATATGGATTTATCTCAAAATATTATGGAGTTTGGAACTGGCTATCCTCTAAAGTGAACTGAGGTTTTACATAAGATGATCATAAATCAAATCGAGATTTTATACCATGCTGATCTCGAACCAACTGAGCTTTTAAGGTTGTGCTCTAAAATCAATAAGAATATTTTTAATTGGTCATCTTCAAGAACCCAAAAAAGAGTTATTCCTTAAGTGTCTCAACGCACGAACCAAACAGAGACTTAATGCTTAATCCTTAACGAAATCTTTTAACGGAGTTAACTTCAAACCAAACAGACACTTTCTAAGAAAGAGATATTCAATCAAGAGGAAAAATAACTCTTGGTGAGCTTACATTATTATCCTTTATAGAACAAACTTCCTCATTTAAACACAAAAACCTTTTTGAAAGCGCTATGACTAAATTTATGTGGTAGAAATAAAAAATATTTTAGAGAGAGAGGGGAAGGTGAGATAAATCAAGTTTATGGATGTGAAAAAATGAGGGGAGAGACATTTATTCATAGGCTAAAGGATGGTTCAAAAAAGGAAAAAAATCTATGAACACAATTAATTGTCCAATCGATTGGGTTATCATTCCAATCGATTGGATGACCTAAATAATTAATTACTTTAGACCATTTTAAAAAGATTTGATAGAGAGAACCTATATTTCATTAAAACATTGTAACAATCTATTATGGACTATTTCTCTCTCTAATCCAATCAATTGAGAATATGCTCAAATCAATTGGGTAGTTCAAAAAACATGTCATAATCATTATGAATATTTTCAATTCATCTAGCTAAACTCCAAAACATATTTAGAATATTTTCTTTGAGAAAATGAGACTTTTAATTAGAGTTTTTATTTAGTGTGTGATTTAACAATATTATTTTACAAAAACGCACTTGCATTTTTACAAAATATTGATCACTCAGATATGATCGCGTGAGCTTTCACACTATGAAGCATCATAACTTTTGCCAAAAACATCAATCACTTAAGTATTTTGCTTGGATTTTTTTTTGGAGATGAGGCTTGAGATACTTACAAGTTGGACGTTATCATTAAAGGATATCACAGTGCTCATTAAACCCTAACTCTTCGACTTAATTTTGAGAAAGACTTTAACAAACTATCTTGTGCATCTTTGACCACTTGAAATAGTTTCGTGTTTTTAAAGTTAATTTGCATCTCTATGATTTGTCATCAAGGTCATATTACATCTTTTCAAGTTCCCATCATCAAAATCATGATAGGCATGGCTTTCTTAACTTTGATTACTTCTTTATTTAACCTGCAATATTATATCTGTTGTGATTTGAAGACAATGAGTTATAGACTTAGCTTTGAATATAGGAACTCCAAAATAGTTAAATGGTGTTTATTCCATAATAAATTCAAGCATATATGCAATGTATCTCAACATAGATTCATAAGTACCTCCACCATAAAAAAAATAGATTTAGTTGGACTAATGATAATCATAATTCAGACCATATTCTTGAAGGAGATGATTAAGAACTTGAGAATTTTTCCTAGTAGGTTTGCAAAATATCATAAGGTCTTCAGCAAAAAAAAAAAGTGTTTAAAAATAAGTGTCTTACCAACTTATATGTATGTCAACCTACCCTTATAAACTAACGTAAATAACTATAGATCTCCTTGCTTCACTTCTCAGGAAGAAAAAATCCTAAATTTTATTTATTTATTATAATTGAAATTTCATTGAGTGTAGAATAGAAAAAATACAAATCATTTTTATTATCAAAGTGAAATTGGACAAAAACTTTAAAAAATTATTAATTAATGTAAACACTTAATGGATGTTACATTCTCTCTACAATTTGTAGTTTCACAATATTTTTATCTGGCACAATAACTTTTGATGAGAAACATTGACATTTAATTTAACTTGTACAAAATAAAGAAATTTCAATTTTTAGTTAAATTTTTTAAATAACTTTTAGTATTATAAATATGTATTTTATATATTTTTAAAATTATTTTATTTATTTAAAATGTATTTGTATAAGCTTTTAAGTTTTTAAATTATAGAAAACAATGACATTATTAAAAACTACACACACATATCTAAAATTATCAAACATTTCATACAATTGAAATAATTGTATTTTTAATTTTTTTGAAAATTTATATTTAATTTTTCAAAAAGTATTTATTGAGTGTCTTATATAAAACAATATTGTCTATCATATAATATGTTTTCAAATTCCTCATTAATCTCATGATAAGAACTTAAATTGAAACATTGATAAGAAAGTGTTACAATATCAACTAGTTCAACCCCCAAGGCTGCAAACAAATATAAATTTATGATAGTTTTTGTAAGTTCATCTACAAACCAAAAATAAAACAAAACAACATACATCATATATATCATTAAATAATGGATATGATTCGACATACAAATTATTCTATAATTGTCATTAATAATAAATAAATAATATATAAAGACAAATATCTGAAGTCAATAAATGAAATAACACAATAATAATAAAAGAGTAAGAATGTTATGCCAATCATGTATTCACTCTCGGATATAAAACAATTTTTATTTGACAAAAAAAAAACCCTACATATTTCATTTTGAAATATGATGTTAATAAAATAATATTATAAAGTATTATTTAGAAATGACACTCAATTAAAATCTAAAACCGTAATTGTTTATTTATTTTATTTTTAACAAACTAATTTTTTTTAATAAGCTACTTAGCAGAATTCGAAACCGGTTTATTTACTTTATTTTTAACATAATAATTAATAAGTATTTTATTTTGAATAAATAATTTATGAGGTATCTATCCATTATTAAAAGCTTGATTTTGTAATCTCTAGGAACAATTCAAATCATACAGAATACAATTGTAAGGTAATCATCAGTGTCATAATCATCATTATTATTTATTATTATTATTATTATTATTATTATTATTACTATTATTATTATTATTATTATTATTATTATTATTATTATTATTATTAAATTTCCTTTATTTAATTTTGAAAAATAAACCTGAAATAATTGATATAATCTTTAAGAAAGTATAATTAATATCATTTATATTTTCAAGTTATTTATATTTGACAATGCTTCAAAAATATAATATTAGAGGTCGTGGAAAATGCAGCATGAGTACAAATATAAACATAATAATTTTGAAGAATTTCAAATATTCCATATTATAATAATATATAATTAAGCTTTATTTTCTTAATAATTAACTTTAACCAAGTATGGTAACTGTTATTTATAATTATCCATTTTATAATAAATAAACATAAAATATGTTTTTTAAATAATCAATAATATTAAATTAATTAGTATTGAAAATATTTTTTCAGAATAAAATATAATATGTGTTGTAGAACTTCATTTTACTAAAAAACACTCTATTAGTTATTAATTAGTGATAGTATAATTAAAAATAATTATTAAATATTAATTTAAAGTATGTCTAAAATTAAGGAATTAATTTATATAATTTTATTAAATAAAAAATTCAAAAATTAAGTAGGTTATGTATTACATCAACTATTAATTAGAATCAACAAATAAATATCAACCACTAACTATTAATAATGTAACCAATAATAATACATTAAATCTCCCACTAGCACTAACCACATATCATAATTTTTTCCCTATAATTTCACTCATTAATTAATAATAATAATAATAATTATTATTATTATTATTATTATTATTATTATTATATTATTATTATTATTATTATTATTATTATTATTATTATTATTATTAGTTAATTAAATAAATGGACTAAAAAAATAAGATAAGCAATTTTTTATTACTATTTAAACCTCTTTGTATAACTACAATAAATAACAATTATTCATAGACTTTCATTTATAATTTTTTAATTACACGTCCTCTTTTTTATATGTAATAATAGGTTTATTTTTTAAGAAGACAATGGGTTAGAAGAAATCGGTTTAGATATATAGTATTAATTATTTTTTCTTAATTTTATTGGTATTGTAATTTTGTATTGAACTCTAGACCATTTTAAAATCTTTTATCATATATAAAATTTGTATTTTTCTATCTTAATTTCTTAACTCTATTTATTTTCTATTTCAATGATTAATTTGATATCAAATATAACTCATCTATTTTTTTAGTTATATATTTTATAAAATTTACTTTAAATTATTTATATTAATATTTTTTAAATTATATTAATTATAATTGATATTTAAATAAAAATAACTGTGCATCCTCGAGTGTACGTACATATTATAAGAATATATAGTTAAGTTTTATTTTCTTAATAATTAACTTTAACCAAGTATGTAACTGTTACTTATAATTATTCATTTTATAATAAATAATCATAAAAGAAATAATAAATATCCAATAAAGTGTTTTAAAAAATATTAAAAACAAATGAGACATCAATGAATTACCATAAAATTGAATCATATTTTGCCTATAAATTAAGCTATACTCACATAGGTACGGACATTCTAAACATAAACATCATCTTCATACACATTAACAAATTAAGATGACAAGGAAGAGATCTATTTCTCTTTTAAATGTTGTGATGATTTTAAGCATGATAGTAACAACATTAGATGCACATAAAATTGATGCAATTACTTGCCCTGATGCTCTTTTATCCTTGCTTCCATGTCTTCCTTATTTGCAAGGAACTGGTCCTGCTGCACCAACTAGTGCATGTTGTGCAGGTGCAAATAATTTAAATCAAAAGGCAGACACCACTCAAAGTCGAAGAGATGTGTGCAATTGTCTCAAACCTGCTGCATCAAGATTTGGAGTTAATCCTGACAGATCAAAATAACTTCCACGCCTTTGTAACATTAATCTTTTAGTTTCATTTGATCCCAGCATTGACTGCAACACGTAAGTTTATCTTCATCTCTCCCTCCAAAGCCAAATTATTATTCAATTTTTTATACATTTATATTTTGTTATAAAAAAATTTTTTGGGTGTGTACAGGGTTCCGTGATGCTACAATATGAGACATGTAAAACATAAGCAAAACTTGAAGAATCATTGAGATAACTACTATATGTGTAGCAATAAGCAACTATGATATATACTTTTAAATCTATCATATTTGTCAAATCTTAACATTAAAATTTAATGATATATACTTTTAAAATAACAACTATGAACTTTTAAGGTTGATTATGATTGGTATGTAGTGTATCATTATTTTCTCTATTTGCTTCTCTCTCAAGGTCCATCAATTTGGTGAACTCCACCGTCCTTTTTAAAAAGGGATCTAAGATACCTGATATAAATGATGTGGTCAGACGAGTCTTTAGGTGGGCGACTTTGAAGTGGGAAAAATGTCTCCGAAAATCCAAATCTCGTCAGATTAACATACACCCTCTCATACGCACTTGTTATAAGATGACACATCTCAAGGAAGGACATCCACTTTGCAACTGGTGTGTTACTGCTAAGACATGGAACAAGGGCGTTGTGAATTTTGTCAAAGTTGGCTTTATTCTCATATAATCGGGTGTAAAGTTCCCTATACACCGTCATCTCAGAAATAAGTGTTTGGCGAACAAGAGTGTGATTCTCTTCTCCCTTACCGAGTAAACTGGCCACGGGCCGATACCCGCGGTTACCATCAGACCCCACATCAACGATCCTTTCAATGTGTTTGTTCATAAAAAGAGATATCTCATCAATGTAGATCCTCAGTGGTTTTTTGTAAACGGACTTGGTATTTGAAACACTTTCTACTCTTTTCCGTTTCAAACCGACAAGTATGTTTCTCGGTTCAACTTTGATTAACTACAATTTTGAAATAGATTCCGTCTCTTCCTGCTTAAGTCGACATACAATTGGATACCCTTGTAGCTTGGTGTCCAACGCATGATTATGTATACCAGAAATGACATTAAACCCCAACAAATCATCCATCCTACACGAAACGTGCAATTTAAACAGACACTCACATTTCCTCAATCTCGTGTCATCATGTTTTAACTTTTGAATTTTTTGAACATATTTCTCACTTCTCTTGAATTTTATCACAACAAATGCTTACCTTATACTAGTGTCATTGTCAGACCTTCCAATCACAACGCCAAACCCAAGTTTGCTAGCTTTCATTCGAACCCATTCAAGCATATGTTGACGAGAGGTGAAACTTTTATCATTTGTAAATTATTGTCCAACATCTATCACATCATCAATCATTTTATCAACGTCATTCACCTTATTTGACTTAGCATCTTCATTGACCTTGTCTGGAACCTTTACGACTGCTTTGGAAATATTGTCGGGGTGCACTATACCTAATACGGGCAAAAAACATAAATTCTGTTAAAATAGTATCTTGTTTATGTAACAGACATGATTTTGGATATGCAGGTCCTAATTATGTAGGTGGAATTCGGATATGCGTAACCGAAGTGACGCTATTTTTTTCATCTATAAATCAACCTCAATGCAAGAAATGTGAGACGAAATGAGGAAAATTTACCTTAAATTGCAGCTTTCTATGCTCTTTATTCTATGCTCAAACACTTGAAACTTGGTTTGGAGACGAAAAATTGATTGAGAATGGTTGAAGTTTTGTTGAGGGTTTTAGTCACTACTACAAATAAGGGAAAAGACAGCGCTTTTTTTGGCCTCTAACAGCGCTTTAAAGCGCTGCCTAAAGCAGCGCTGCTAATAGAAAAGACAACGCTTTTTTTCAATGTAAAAGTGCTGCCTTATGTCCACTTTAGACAATGCTTTTAGAATAGACAACGCTTTTTTATATACCCCTTTAGCAGCGCTTGGGCTTTAGACAGCGCTTTGTAATTTTTTCCAGATAGGCTTTAGACAGCGCTTTCCTTTGAAAGCGCTGTCTATTCCCCCACTTTAGACAGCGTATTCAGACTTTAGGCAGCGCTTTTTTTTAAAAGTTTTTAAAGCGCTTTTCTCCTAAAGCGCTGTCTATTGTTCACAATTTTTTTTAATAAATTATCTATTTTTATCAGAATTTTTACCATATTTGGTAGCTTCATTCCAATATTTTGATCCAGGTTTTCAGAATTATCTTTTATGCACCATATTTGGTAGCTTCATTCCAATAAAATATACATATATAAAAATTGCACATATATATATATATAAATTGATGATATAGACAACAACAATTACAAAATTTATGATACAAGTTAAAATTATACAAGTTAAAATGCCTAAAATATTTAAAATTGAGTTTACATCTATACGTCTTTCTATCTTCGAAAATTCTCATGAAACAACAACAACATGAATATCTTAGCTCTATCTTCTACACATGTACCTATAAACCTGGAAAAAAAACCAAATGAACGAAATTTATAGCATGATAATATTAACGTTGCACTTTATTTGAATTTAATTTATACTCAAACTCGAAAGTTCTCATCAAAGGAAATAAGACAATATACCTTAGCTTATAAAATTCTCAACCCGATAATGAATTGACACCATTCCTCCATAAGTTCATCCAATTGATCTTTTGAGTAATGTGCACAATTGAATTCCTCAAAGTATTACATATATAATAATATAGCATAGTATGTGATTTAGTTAAAACAATATGTCATTTTATGAGAAACACAAAATATGAAAATAGTATGTAATTCCTAAGTTAGAAATCCATATCGTGGACGGAATCTCTAATCGATCCAAAAGAATAGTTACTTTCATAAACCTCAACATAAAATAGCCACAATCTATACCGTTACGCTGGCGAGGATACTACACATGGAAAGAAAATACGAACATATATTAGGATATACCCCTTAATTGTTTTATCAAGTATCATCACTAAAGTAAGCAAAACTGAACATCTCTTTGTGAAAATATACCTCCACTCTGATCCATGTAACGTTGTTGGCTCTACTTTTTGGTACTTGAATATCTCGTTGGGAGCGAAAAGCAAGTAGAACACTATAATAAAATATAAACAACTATTTAGAACAATCTCACATAGAATCATAAACATAAACAAAAATCCAGATATGTTGACCATAAACATAAATATAAACATAAACATAAACTTGAATATCTCTTTGGGAGTGAAACACTTACATGTCAATCATCTGTTTCAAATCTAGATATGTTAACCAATCATTGTATAACGAGTCCAAATAATACACAGTTTCTCTCATAGGATTAATCGCAACCAATAAGCAGTGTCCACTGTAAGATTAAACAAAGATTAAACAATGGCCAAAAACAGAAAATTATAATAGATCAAGTTAGGATGAAAATCTAACCCGTTGCTAGTATTATATGGAAAAAAGAACAACTTCTCAGTATCTTTACTGGCCACGAATAAACCTAGTACATATGATATGACATCATCTGGTCTCATTACAATCAACCCTGAATTGACAGTGTTGGGAGCTAAGAAGCCAAATCTTGCTTCTAATCCACGCGGGCGCACAATGTTGTCAAACATAAACCTTAAATTAAAACATGATTAACATTATACTATATTCATTGAAATGAGAGATTAAATTTTTCATTTAATTAAACAAATTTGATCGGAGTATACCTGATGTATATACCGATAACACCGAGGCCTAATTCCAAATGCCTAAAAACTTGCTTCAAGATATTCAAAACCAAAGATGTCTGCACTCATATGTATAAGGCGGGTACCACCATCCGAAATATCTGTAATTCCTAAATATGTCCAAAGGCACGACCTGAACTGAGCAATAGTTTTTTTGCTAGCCATAGTCTTCTTAGCAACATTCTTTTTTTGTGTGGAAATGTTGCTAATTTCAGGCGCCTTACCCCTACTGAGTTGTGCAGTCTCTTTAGCATGAATCTAGTTATCATATAATTAGTTAGGGGAAGTATAAAATCATAAATTAACATTTCTCATAGCATAAATGTCATATAATTGTGTTACCTCAAATGATGCAGTTGACTCGGTATCCCGCCTAATCCCCTTATCTTTTGGAATGGATTTTGTGGGAGTCTAACATTACCATGTAAACAAAATGTAAGTATAATTGCCATAAAAAATTTGAATAGTAAACGATTTTAAGCATACCTCATTATCTACGCAAACGAGGCTTGACAACCATGCAACAAACGATCCTATTGCATCTGCCACCAATGTTGCATCCGCCACATCGTCAGGTAGTGGTAACAACGCACCCCCCTCTAAAACGACATCGACCGATACTTTCAAAAATCCCTCTAGGAGCGGTCTATGGTGAAGCATTTCTCCCAAAATATTATACACTTTCCCTTGCCAACCATCTGATAAGTCAGTGTCGACAAATAGAGTTGACACCGGGAAATGCCCTATAATTTAATAAATATGGTTATATAATTAATAAACATGGTTATATAATTAATAAAGATGGTATATAATTACTTCGGGAATATTTTGTCCAAATTTACCATTGATACTAGCTTTGTCACTAGTATCTTTAAAGCCTGTAGCTTGATCGATTTCCTTTTCCTTTCTCAGCTCATAGACTTCTTGTTGTAAATTTTCCAACTTCTCCTGCAGTTCTTTATTGCTTGGAGATTTTGTCTTTGTTTTTTTTTCAAGGATGTTGGAGTGATCCCAAATCCCTTACCCCTCACCCAACCAGAATACTCACGAATATCTAATGCTCGTGAGAGTATTCTCCTACAATCATTATCTTCGTCTGGAGGTATAGACTGGGAAAATACTCTCCTGAAATTCATATAAATATTGTAATTAAAGAATGATATGTTAATAAAAGAATGATGTAATTAAATAAATAAAAGTATGATGTAATTAAATAAATAATGTTATACTTACACATCTCTCGAAAATTTGTTGAACTTTTTCTTCAACAGCTCCATCCTTACACACACGGGCTTCCTTACACAAAATGTGTTCCAGAAGAGATGTTTCAGAAATATTCTCTTTTGTTAGCTACACATTAAGCCAAAAAACATGATTAAATATAAGCGTGTATATATTATAGATACTTTGCAATTTATATATACTTACAATAGATTGTTGTAAGCGTGCATATCCCATACGGACTTTTTTGTATGGATATGCTGGACTTGATGCTCGTTGTCAATTTACGACACTTAAGCTCTCAAACTTTTGGGTACTTCTTTTCGATTTAAAAGTTTCCCATTCTTCAGCTGTAATCAAATTAACATATTTCCTTGGAAGCTCTGCATCAACAAATTTTTTATCCGCATCCCTTAGAAACTTGTTTGACAAGAAAGCTCTAAACCATATATGTAGTTTCCCGGCCAATTTAAGAATATAATCTCTCCTTGTATCCTCAATGATGAACGACCTATACGAAAATCATAAACAAAGTGCGTTAGTATAAGTAATTTAGAGACATAATCGTCATTAAAAATAATTAACATCACATATGGTACATGTATCTCACTCCATATTTTATCTTTAGCATCGTCCAACACTCTTGCTCTCCAATCTTCACATGTGATTGTAATTTCTCTTCTTACCCCGGAACCGAGATAACTTGTCAACGTTGAACCGTTAGGCTCAATGAGTTGGCCTTCTTGGCTCCAATGCACATCATACTGTATGCCTTGGTCTCTATCCCGTATTATTCTCTTCATTATTGTTATTCCTCTTCTATATTCCATTTTCGTTTTACTAACAGCCTTATCTCCATCATGCACAGAATCATCACGTGGGTGATCGTTGTTAGTAGCCATCTAACCTGTAATAAACATAAACATAAACCCAATATAAAAGCGAGTCAGAAGCGAGTCAAAAATATATATAAAATGACAATTCCAAAAATTAACATAAACATAAACTTAAACGTAAACACAAACATAAACATAAACATTTTAATATCCTACCTCTTTCACTAACATCTCTTTCTTTTCTTGGTTGGAACATGAATTGCTTGTTTCTTAACAATGCGGACGGATGGATTTATCCAAATTCGCTCATTATGATCATTTCTAATATATGATTCATCCGCTATAATATTCTCATCTTGATCATTTATAATATACGACTCATTTTGTCTAATACATGACTCATTCTCATCATCAACACTACCTTGGTCTACACCGTTATCATCAACCACTTTGTTAGAAAAAAGCACTATAGACCATTTTGTACTCGCCGGGTCAGTGACATAGAACACTTGTTTAGCTTGAGAGGCTAGAATAAAAGGCTCTTCTTTGTACCCCTCTCTATTAAGATCCACTTGCAAAAATCCTGACATATCCATTCGTATGCCACCACTACTTACCCACTTGGAACCAAAGATAGGAATCTGAAACTTCTCGTAATCAAACACCCAAATATGCTCGATAACTCCAAAATATGACAGATTTGCATATTTGGGGTTTAGGTCCTTCATACTTGAAATGTGCATTGCTTTAGCAAGCACGATGACACCACTATTTTGTATAGTACTTTTATCATCTTGTTCTTTGGTATAAAATGTGTATCCATTAATTGCGTATGCACTATAGGAAAACACATGCAAACTTGGACCATATGCCAAACATCTCAACTTTATGTTATTGAAGCGGGATCTGAATGAAGCTTTAAAAAAATATGATCCTTAAACCATGGTATAAAACTTTGTTTGTGCTCCCATACTATCCAATTTTCATTTCTATTATGATTTAACCTTCGGAGTATATCCTTGTGCATTTCAACATATGGCTCAACCTCACTGTCATTGTGCAGAACATACAGATGCACTTATCCCGTTCATCTTTTGATACTGTCACAATTTTATTTCCAATTAATCTTTTACATGCCCTTTTTTCAAAAATATGACTTTTGGGGAGTCCAATGGATTGAACTTTGGACAAATATTCAATACAAAACTCAACCGCTTCTTCAACAATGTATCGCTCAACAATACAACCCTCTGGGTGACTTCAGTTTTTCACGTACCCTTTTAATACTTTCATATAACGTTCAACAGGGTACATCCATCTCATATAAGTTGGGCCGCACAACTGTGTCTCTTTCACAAGATGAACAACTAGATGTACCATTATGTCAAAAAATGAGGGAGGAAAATACATTTCAAGCTCACACAAAGTAATAACAATTTCTTTTTGAAATGTTGGTAAGATCCCAGGATCAATCACCTTACTACAAATTGACCTAAAGAAAAAACACAACTTAGTTATCGCACTCCTTACTTTATCTCGAAAAATAGAACGTATACCTATTGGTAGAAAATGCTCCATTATAACATGGAAATCATGTGTCTTTAAACTCTTTAACTTGAGGTCTTTCATAAACACAAGTCTTCTAATATCTGAAGAGTATCCTTCTGGAACTTTAACTTCACTTAGAAACTTACACAATATCTTTTTCTCCTTTCTAGATAGAGTAAAATCAGCAGGTGGTAGATATGTCCGGCTTCCTTTCTTCACGGGTCCTAGTTCAGTTCGTATTCCCATCTTTAACATGTCCTCCCTTGCTTTAAGGCTATCCTTATACTTTCCTTTAATATTGAGTAACATACCAATAACACTTTCAAATACATTTTTTCAATATGCATAACATCGAGAAAATGTCTTACATACAAAGACTTCCAATATGGCAATTAAAAAAAATCGATCTCTTCTTCCACCCACCTTTGACAACCGTATGCACAAAAGGCTTGCCAAACTGAGTACACACATCTTTCACCTTTTCAAAAATTTGGTGACCTGACAATGCAGGTGGAGCTTTACGTTGTTCGGTGTCTCCATTGAATGCTTTTCTCCATGCACGATAGTGATGTTTAGAATATAAGAATCCACGATGACCGAGAAACGCATTCTTCTGACAAAGTTCCAAACGTGTCGTATCGGTTCCATCTTCACAAATAGGACACACACGTTGACCTTTAATGCTATACCCAAATAGATTCCTGTATGCTGGAAAATCATTAATTGTGCCAAACAACATCGCCCTCAAATTGAAACTTTGTTTCCTATATCCATCATAAACCTCCACCCCGTTCTCCCACAAAATCTTTAAATCTTCGATCAAAGATGTCAAGTATACGTCTATGTCATTCCCTGGTTGTTTAGGCCCAAATATTAACATAGATAACACCATGTACTTACGCTTCATACATAGCCATGGAGGTAGGTTATAAATCATAAGAATCACAGGCCATGTAGTATGTGAGATACTTTAAAGACCACGCGGGTTCATTCCATCAGTAGATAAATCCAACCGAAGGTTTCTTGCTTCTTCTCCAAAATCAGGATAATCATTATCAATTTTCGACCACTGTGGTGAATCTGCCGGATGTCGATACCTTCCATCAATAATTCTTTCATATGCATGCCAAGTAAGGTGTATTGCATCAGTTTCACTATGAAACATTCGTCTAAATCTCGGAATTATAGGAAAATACCATAAGACTTTTGCTGGAGACAATTTTTTCTTATATCGAGACAAACCGCATTTAGGGCACTCATTTAACGAAGCATATTCGTTTTGAAACAAAACGCAATTGTTTGGACAAGCATGTATCTTATCATAGCTCATGCCAATAGAGCACAACATTTTTTTGGCCTCATATGTTCGATTAGGAAGAACATTATCGTCCAGAAGCATATCTCTCATAAGGGCTAATAACTCTGTGAAACTTTTATCTGACCATCCATTGCCCGCCTTTAAGTTGTACAACTTTAATACCGCAGACAGTCTTGTGAATTTAGTGCACCCTTTATACAACAGTTTCTCTGCATCGCTTATCAATCTCTCAAACATTTTAGGACAATCCTGAAGATCTTCTTCAAGTGCATATGCAATCTCTTCGACTCGATCAAAATCGTATATATATGTGTCCTTATCGTCTGAAGCATAGGCCGTACTACTTTTCTCCCCCGGTTCAACGTTGTCGTTACTTTTTTCACCGTGAAATATCCAACACGTATAACTTCGATCAATTCCACGCATTAGTAAATGCGATTTCAATCCATCTGCGTTAACCCGACCCACATAACAACAACCCAAGAAAGGACACTTCATTCGACTGGGGTCTTTGGCGTGTTCAACATCAAACTTAACGAATTCCAATACCTCATTCTCGTACTCTTGTGACAATCGATCGGCAAACATCCATTTTTTATCCATTTTTTTCTACTTATTCAAGTAAACAAAAACACTATAAACAGATTATTCTCTTTTTGTTTGAATTAAATGAATTATTTATAGAAATTTATTTCTAGAGTTAATAACATGGACTAAAAATAAATATATCTATATAAAAATAATTGTGTTTTTTAATTGATCGATACAGATAGAATTTGAACTTGACTTACCAAAGAAAGAAAAGGGGATATTGGTGTCGACGACGTATGATGCGGCTTTGATGTTCTTCGAATCGGTGATGGTCTTCACCTAACTACACCAATACAAAAGGATCATCAAAAACAAGTTGTATATATATTTAGGTTCAAAATACTAGTAACAAAATACTAGTTTATGGAAAATATAAACATGATAAACAATTCAGAAACCAATTAAAATAACAAAAAAACCCATCATATATATCATCTTTTATATTCCAAAACATAGAACCAAAATAAAATGCAATAATGCTAAATGCTAAAAATGTTGTTGTTATATATCAAGCCCTACCAAGAATCCAAAAATTAAAATGCATACATATAACCCAGTTTAGACATCAATAAGAGATAAACACATTTGGACATCAATGGATATAAACACGTTTTCAAGAAGGATAACTCAGTTTGGACATCAATGGAGTTAAACATATTTTCAATAAAGAACATACCTTGAGAACTGACCGGTGTGGGAAAAGGAAAACCAAGCGAGACGGTGGAGGACGGTGTATGACAGCGAACAATTTGAGACGGAGAAGGAAATGGGTTTCGCAAGGGAAAGGGTTTCTAGCTTTTGTTTTCGTGATATTGTGAATACAAAGATTCTATTTTTTTTAATTTTCACTTATAAGGGTTTAGACAACGCTTTCTAAAAGCGCTGGCTAATATGGACCTTAGACAATACTTTTGAAAAGCGCTGGCTAATAGTGTCCTTTAGCAACGTTTTTCTATTATTTATTTTTTTATTTTTTATGACTTTAGACAATGCTTTCTTAAAGCGCTGTCTAAAGTGGCCCTTTACCAACGCTTATGATAAAGCGCTTTTTAAAGCAATCCTTTAGCAACGCTTTTTAAAAGCGCTGTCTAAGGTCATATGTTTAACAACGCTTTTACTAATTATTTTATACGGTTTCCGTGTTTTTTTTTAATTCACTTATAGCAGCGCTTTTGTACAAAAGCGCTGTCTAATGTGCGCTGTTAAAACTCACTTTTGGCGTAGTGAGTTATGGGGGGGAAGAAAATGAATGAAATAGTGGTAGGGGTGACCCTGCGGCAATCTAATATGGCAAAGGTAGTTTCAGATATGTATTTCCGAAACTATCTCTAGAATTTTAAATCCAACATTTTAGTATTAAAACATGGAAAAAAGTGACTTCAGATGTGCATATTCAAAACATGCTGAAAGGTGCATTCAGATATGTACATCCGGAGGGTATTTTCGGGTTTTCAGAGGTTTAGCTAAACATATACAGGTGGAGAAAGAAATTTTTTAAATGAGTCGGGAATTTTCTTTTTGCACTCTTACCTTCTCTTAGGTCTATGACGAAATGTTAAAAATGTCCTTTATTTTCAAAGATACATCTACGAACGCACAACTTCTTCATTTTTCCAAACAAATATAAATTTATGATAGTTTTTGTAAGTTCATCTACAAACCAAAAATAAAACAAAACATATCATGTATATCACTAAATAATGGATATGATTCGACATACAAATTATTTTATAATTGTCATTAATAATAAATAAATAATATATAAATACACGTATCTGAAGTTAATAAATGAAATAATACAACAATAATAAAAGAGTAAGAGTGTTATGCCAATCATGTATTCACTCTCACATATAAAACAAATTTTATTCGACAAAAAAAACCCTACACATTCCATTTTGAAATATGACAGATGTTAGTAAAATAATATTATAAAGCAATATTTAGAAATGACACTCAATTAAAATCTAAGACCGTAACCGTTTATTTATTTTATTTTTAACACAATAATTTTTATTAATAAGCTGCTTAGCAGGATTCGAAACGAGTTTATTTATTTTATTTTTAACATAATAATCAATGAGTATTTTATTTTGAATAAATTGTTTATGAGGTATCTATCCATTATTGAAAGCTTGATTTTGTAACCTCTAGGAACAATTCAAATTAGGGATGTCAGTTTGGACCTGTTAATGGGGATCCCCGCGGGGAACGCCCCGTTCGGGGCCCAAAGATGGGGAATTTTCCCCCGTGGGGGCGGGGATGGGGAGAAAAATTCCCCCGAGAGCATTTCGGGGACGGGGACGGGGAATACACCCCCCGCCCCGCGGGGACCCCGCCCCGCCTATTATTTTAATATAGTTAATTTAATATATATATTTTAGATTAGTTTTGATGAAGTATAGTTTTTTAAGCATAATTATGTTGTTGGATTTTTTTAGTTGTTTAGGCATATTGTTACTTTAAAAAGTATTATAGTTCATTTTGTTGAATTTTATAGCATTTTATAGAAATTTATAAAAAAAATATTATTATTTTGTGTTCCATTAGTATTTTTAATAAAAAATAATAAATGTCAAATACTAGTATTTTTTAATAACATAATAAATATGTGAATTCTTTGTGCTTTTTATTTTTATAGAAAATATAAACATTTTAAAAAAATAAAATATTAATGAATAAATGTAAGATCTATGGGGATCCCCGCGGGGAACGGGGATCCGCGGGGAACGGGGATGGGGATAGAAATTCCCCCGTGACGGAGATCGGGGACGGGGACGGGGAATGAATTTGATGGCGGAGAAAAAGATGGGGAAGTGTCCCCCGGCCCCGCCCCGCCCCATTGACATCCCTAATTCAAATCATACTGAATACAATTGCAAGGTAATCATCAGTGTCATAATCATCTTCATCATTTATTATAATAATAATAATAATAATAATAATAATAATAATAATAATAATAATAATAATAATAATAATAATAATAATAATAATAATAATAATAATAATAATAATAATAATTATTATTATTATTATTATTATTATTATTATTATTATTATTATTATTAAAAAATTTCCTTTATTTAATTTTGAAAAATAAATCTGAAATAATTGATATAGTCTTTAAGAAAGTATAATGAATATCATTTATATTTTCAAGTTATTTATATTTCACAATGATTCAAAAATATAATATTAGAGGTCGTGAAAAATGCAGCATGAGTACAAGTATAAACATAATAATTATGAAGAATTTCAAATATCCCATATTATAAAAATATATAGTTAAGTTTTATTTTCTTAATAATTAACTTTAACCAAGTATGGTAACTGTTATTTATAATATCCATTTTATAATAAATAATTATAAAATATGTTTTTTAAATAATCAATAATATTAAATTAATTAGTTAAAAACATTTTTTCAGAATAAAATATAATATGTGTTGTAGAACTTCATTTTACTAAAAAAAACACTCTATTAGTTATTAATTAGTGATAATATAATTAAAAATAATTATTAAATATTAATTTAAAGTATGGCTAAAATTAAGAAATTAATTTATGTAATTTTATTAAATAAAAAATTCAAAAATTAAGTAGGTTATGTATTACATCGACTATTAATTAAAATCAACAAATAAAAATCAAACACTAACTATTAATAATGTAACCAATAATAATACATTAAATCTCCCACTAAAACTAACCATATCATAATTTCTCCCCTATAATTTCACTCATTAATTAATAATAATAATAATAATAATAATAATAATAATAATTATTATTATTATTATTATTATTATTATTATTATTATTATTATTATTATTATATTGTTATTATTATTATTAGTTAATTAAATAAATGGACTAAAAAAATAAGATAAATAATTTTTTATTACTATTTAAGCCTCTTTGTATAATCTATTAACTACAATAAATAACAATTATACATAGACTTTCATTTATAATTTTTTTAATTACACGTCCTCTTTTTTATATGTAATAATAGATTTATTTTTTAGGAAGATAATGGATTAGAAGAAATCGGTTGAGATATATAGTATTAATTATTTTTTCTTAATTTTATTGGTATTGTAATTTTGTATTGAATTCTAGACCATTTTTAAATCTTTTATCATATATAAAATTTATATTTTTCTATCTTAATTTCTTAACTCTATTTATTTTCTATTTCAATGATTAATTTGATAACGAATATAACTCATCTATTTTTTTAGTTATATGTTTTATAAAATTTACTTTAAATTATTAAAAATACTATAAAACATCAAAACAATTAGGTTACATTATAAGCTAGAGATGTAATTCATATAAAAATTAATTATATTAATATTTTTTTAAATTATATTAATTATAATTGATATTTAAATAAAAATTACCGTGCATCTTCGAGTGTACGTCTAATTTCAAATATTACATATTATAAGAATATATAGTTAAGTTTTATTTTCTTAATAAATATCTTTAAAATAATTATCCATTTTATAATAAATAATCATAAAAGAAATGATAAATATTCATTAAAGTGTTTTAAAAAATATTAAAAACAAATGAGACACCAATGAATTACCATAAAATTGAATCATATCTTGCCTATAAATTAAGTTATACTCAAATAGGTACAAACATTCTAAACATAAACATCATCCTCATACACATTATCAAATTAAGATGACATAGAAGAGATCTATTTTTCTTTTAAATGTTGTGATGATTTTAAGCATGTTAGTAACAACATTAGATGCACGTAAAATTGATGCTATTACTTGCCCTGATGCTCTTTTATCCTTGCTTCCTTGTCTTCCTTATTTGTAAGGAACTGGTCCTGCTACACCATCTAGTGCATATTGTGTAGGTGTAAATAATTTAAATCAAAAGGCAGACACCACTCAAAATCGAAAAGATGTGTGCAATTGTCTCAAACCTGCTGCATCAAGATTTGGAGTTAATCCTGACAGATCAAAACAACTTCCACGTCTTTGTAACATTAATCTTTCAGTTTCATTTGATCCTAGCATTGACTGTAACACGTAAGTTTGTCTTCATCTCTCCCTCCAAAGCCAAATTATTATTCAATTTTTTGTACATTTATATTTTGTTATAAAAATTTTTTTTACGGGTGTGTAGGGTTCCATGATGCTATAATATGAGATAAGTACAACATAAGCAAAACTTGAAGAATCATTGAGATAACTACTATATGTGTAGCAATAAGCAAAATAATAATTTGTATCAAGTCTTTAAGATTGGATAAGTTTTCAGTATTGTATTAACTGATAATAAATTTATTTTCTTGCTATCTATATCTTATTTTCAATTTTTTAAAAATTTGTTCTATTGTTTCGTTTTAAAAATTATCATTATATATATGTAAAAAATCTCCAACGGACTAATAAACAAATAAAATAAGTTTTGACTACAACATATAGTTATATATCTTTTAAATAACTAAAGCTAAAAGCTTAATAAAAAAATTTAGTTTATAGATAATATTTAAAAATAAATATTTTATATTTTTAATCTATCATATTTGTCAAATCTTAACATTAAAATTTAATGATATATACTTTTAAATTAACAATTATGAATTTTTAAGGTTGATTATGATTGATATGTAGTGTATCATTATTTTCTCTATTTGCTTCTCTCTCAAGGTCCATCAATTTGGTGAACTCCACCATCCTTTTAAAAAAGGGATATGGCCAAGTTTCCATCTCAATTATGGAATGTGTCGTCCATTGGCATGATGTAGTTGGAATATGTCACCCCAGTTTCAAATGCACCTGAACAAACTGACGTGATCTAAGATACCCGATATAAATGATGTGGTCAGACGAGTCTTTAGGTGGGAAACTTTGAAGTGGGAAAATGTCTCCAAAAATCCAAATCTCGCCAGATTAACACACACCCTCCCATACGCACTTGTTATAAGATGACGCATCTCAAGGAAGGACATCCACTTTGCAACGGGTGCGTTACCGCTAAGACACGGAACAAGGGCGTTATGAATTTTATCAAAGTTGGCTTTATTCTCATATAATCGGGTGTATAGTTCCCTATATACCGTCATCTCAGAAATAAGTGTTTGGCGAACAAGAGTGTGATTCTCTTCTCCCTTACCGAGTAAACTGGCCACGGGCCGATACCCGTGGTTACCATCAGACCCCACATCAACGATCCTTTCAATGTGTTTGTGCATAAAAAGAGATATCTCATCAATGTAGATCCTCAGTGGTTTTTTGTAAACCGACTTGGTATTTGAAACACTTTCTAGTCTTTTCCGTTTCAAACCGACAAGTATGTTTCTCGGTGCAACTTTGATTAACGACAATTATGAAATAGATTCCTTCTCTTTCGACTTAAGTTAACATACAATTGGATGCCCTTGTAGCTTGGTGTCCAACGCATGATTATGTATACTAGAAATGACATTAAACCTCCACAAATCATCCACCCTACAAGAAACGTGTAATTTAAACAGACACTCACATTTCCTTAATCCCGTGTCATTATGTTTTAACTTCTGAATTTTTTGAACATATTTCTCACTTCTCTTAATTTTCATCACAACAAATGCTTACCTTATACTAGTGTCATTGTCAGACCTTCCAATCACAACACCAAACCCAAGTTTGCTAGCTTTCATTCGAACCCATTCAACCATATGTTGACGAGAGGTGAAAATTTTATCATTTGTAAATTATTATCCAACATCTATCACGACATCAATCATTTTATCAACGTCATTCACGTCCTAATTATGTAACAGACATGATTTTGGATATGCACGTCCTAATTATGTAGGTGGAATTCGGATATGCGTAACCAAAGTGACGCTATTTTTTTCATCCATAAATCAACCTCAATGCAAGGAATGTGAGATGAAATGAGGAAAATTTAACTTAAATTGCAGCTTTCTATGCTCTTTATTCTATGCTCAAACACTTGAAACTTGGTTTGGAGACGAAAAATTGATTGAGAATGGTTGAAGTTTTGTTGAGGGTTTTAGTTATGGGGGGAAGAAAATTAATGAAATAACGGTAGGGGTGACCATGCGGCAATCTAATATGGCAAAGGTAGTTTCAGATATATATTTTCGAAACTACCTCTAGAATTTTAAATCCAACATTTTAGTATTAAAACATGGAAAAGAGTGACTTCAGATGTGCATATTCGAAACATGTTGAAAGATGCATTCATATATGCACATCCGATGGGTATTTTCGGGTTTTCAGAGATTTAGTTAAAGATATACAGGTGGAGAAAGAAATTATCTAAATGAGTCGAGAATTTCTTTTTGCACTTTTACCTTCTCTTAGGTCTCTTACGAAATGTTAAAAATGTCCTTTATTTTAAAAGATACATCTCCGAACGCACAACTTCTTCATTTTTCCAAAATTTAATTTGGAGATGCATCTCCGGATTTTTCTAAGGTTAATTCAGAGATGTATCCCCAAAAATACACCTGAAGCCATTTCACAGTAGTTTCATTAAGATGGTTTATCATTTAATCCCTCATTGATACTTTTATGCACAAACATATTGAGTGAATTGTAAATGTTAAGGGTGATGGTAAATGCGGTTATCAGACAAGATCTGGCTTACTCGGTAAAGAGAGGAGAATCACTTTCTTGTTCGCCAACAACTTTTGAAAGAGTTGGCAATGCATAGGGAATTCTACACACCGCTATATGAAAAAAAACATTTTTATTCAATACAAGTTGCTCATATTTCTTGTGTTAGCGGTCCCACACCGGAGTCAAAATGGATCTGCTTCCATGAAGTATCTGAGTCTCCAGAATCTTGACTTTGTCTTTAAAATTAGAAGCAACAAATTTTCTGATGAAAATATCTTGACTTCTGATTCGAAATTAAAAGCTTTTCTTTGATGTGTTCATAACCTTAACTTTGTCTTCACAGTTAGAAGCAACAGCTCCTCTGACGAACTAATCTTGACTTTTGACTTTTGAAGCAAAAGCTTGTTTTTGGTGCAATCTTTGTTTCTGATCTTGGAGCAGAAACTCTAACAAAAATTCTTTCTTCTAGAATACTTATGACTTCTAAAGCAGCAACTAATTAAGAAGTACATAGGAGATCCTCTTTCTGGCAAACATTCAGCCTCTTAAGAACTATTGATGTTTCTTCAGAAGCGGATGCAATAGTCTTTCTAATGCGTGCTTGGTATATTTCTGATGATTCTTCAGACAATAGTCATGAATCAATTAGAACTTCTAATCTGCACACTCAAGAAACTATTAGAAACAAAATTGTTTACATATAAAATATATGTATTGTTTTCATCAAAATCCATAGATTAATTGTAGAATCCAAATCTTGTTCTAACAGTTAGCACCCTGGTATTCTTACTAACTCTGATGCAACATGTAAAAGGGATACGCCCTTCACTATGCACCCTAAGTTGTTTGAAGGGACACATGTCCTAGACATTATTATAACATCTGACAAAGGAACTGTTGTGTCAAACTCAAGCACAACGGTCTTGACTAAGTTAAAGTAAACTTGCAAAGACTTGGATGAAACAATAAGAGCTTGCACTGAAAGAAAGATCTAAATTGAAAGTCTTATTAGAGCTTCATCAGAGGAAGGGGCTAAAGGAAATTTGGTTGATGTCGAGGATGAAGAAAGTGAAGGCAATGTTGCTACTAGTGATGATGAGGATCTTGAGAAACAATAATTTCTTCTGGTGGACTTTTATTTATGTACATTTTGGGTTGTGCTCTGATTTTTTTGCACTACATGTGATTTTGGGTTATAATCCTGACTAAGTTTCTTTTGCTACATCTATGACCTTTTTGAATGAAGGTTTTTTATAAGAAATGTGTGTAGAAATATTTATGGTCCATGTTTTTTTTTTGTTGCATAATTCTTGAGGGGGAACATGATTAATTTCTTCTATATGCCAGTTCAGTAGTCTAAATTGTGGCTAAAAGGGGGAGAAATATGTTTGACTTTGTTTGATGCTTGTTGATGTTCCCTTGAGGGGTTTTTTTGATTCCACGTGATGGATGGAGTATTGTGACGGGGGGAGCATGATGCTGGTGTGCTGAGAGTTTAATTCTCTCAGGTGTTATTATGATGATGCTTTGTGATGTTTGACAAAATATCATGACATATGGTTTCTGGTGGAATTCTGGAGTATGAGAGTTTATTTATCTCTTTGTGTGTGAGGTTGGGTATCCACTTTAATTATGTTTTTTGCATGTGTCTCTGATATGTTTATTGTTTTTTTTCAAGTATGCATGATGTTCATGTATCTTGTTTATGGTTGTTTTGCTGTTGTTTGTTTTCCAATCTCCAGTTATATCATGCAAAGGTCGTTTTAGCCAAAATTTTCCAAAAGGGGAGATTGTTAAGTTTTTGTTTTTATGATTGGAAGCAATTTTGTTAAAACATGTTTCACAATAAGAAGTTATGGCAGATGTCTTAACATGTTGTTCAGACATCAGTGAAGGCAGATGTCGAGCACAATGTTGTCACATGTTATACCAGAACACCACTGCAATTTTAGGTTTTACTTCTTGGAAGATTTATTTTTAAAATATGAGATTCTGAATGATTTTAGTTCTCATATAGTCGCAGACCAAGGAGGGATATTTTAGGAACATTGGTTCTATAACATAATTGATTTTGTTTCATAAAAAGGATCTTGGAGACTTTTTAGGAAACTTTATATTTCTGTTCCTATTTTTATGGAGAAGATCTTGCAGAAGATTAACAGTTGGAATATTGGATTTGTGTGAAGAGTCCAAGTCCATGCTTTCAAGAGTATTTTTATATGGACTTTCTAAACCAAAAATCACATGGAGAAGTCGTGTGCATGAGATAAGAGTTTAGAGTTTTACTTTGTTCTATGTTCATTGTGATCCACTCTCTTATCACATTGATATTAGAGTTGGACCGAGTATTAGTTGTTATTTGTAAATCACTCATAAGCTTTTAAGCAAGAGTGAATTGTGTGTCAAGTTATCTTTGTTCGTGTTGTCAATCTTCTCGATGATGACAACTATGTTCGTGTTGTCAACCTCCTCGAAGAAAATGACCAGTAAAGAGTGACAATATCAAAATATTGAACAAAAAATGAACGATAAACCGTATTAAATGATGGTGTTAGGGTTGAAATCGTGTATCATTTCATAATATTTAAGGTTAGGGTATTTTTGTCTTGTTTCTTTTTCAGTGGAAAAATATGGAAACTTAAGAGACAAACTAGCTAGAAGTGTATAATATTTAAAAAGATACCACCACGGTCTAAACTCTAAATTGTAATGATATGTTATTTACATAATGAAATTTCATAAAGAAGCATCAGCTTTTAGCCATTTAAAATTTTTAAATAAAAAACAAAATATATCACAACGGTTGAACTAACCAACTGTTGTGCTATTCCTTTTATTTTTTATTTAAAAATAAAAAAAGTAAAAGGCGCACCTTAATGTTAAAGGAATAAAAAACTTGAGTTGGTGGAGGTTCGAAATCATAAAAGCTTGAACAAATCACCACGGTTAGTTAAATAACCGTTATTATATCCTAACAATTATTAATTAAAAAAAATGTTCGCACCTGAATTTGTAGATGTCACCACAGTGTTTAGAAGAACCGTGGTGACTTTGGTGTTGTTGTATGCGCGTTTGTGTTGGCTCCTAAATTCGACACCCTTGTTGGTTATCATATATAGACCATTAATTATGAGTCAAAAGTGTTTCCTACATAAGAAGGCTTCGACCAACTGATCCTGTCGAAGGCTCATCAAAGAATGACAAGACACTTAGGGAAATTCCTTTAAGTGGGAATCTTGTTGTCTTCGACGTTGAAGGACGCACTCGACAAAGGTACCTGATGCCCAAGATCGAACGGTTTGAGATTTGAATGCTTGGAGGGAAAACGGTTCCCAGCAGTTACCAAGTGCAACGTGCCGAGAGCAGAAGCGTCGAAGGCTGTGAGTGTGCCATGTGGCGTCATCTCGAAGCAGCGTAACTGCCCAACGGTTACTTAGGATTTGTTTTAGTATAAATACTAGTTATTCACGTAGTTTTCGCGTGTGTTCATCATCTTATACAAGTCACTCATCTAGATTCAAGTACCTAGCGTGAGCGAAAGAATCGTTGAGAATGTATGTGTGAAACACCATCTAAATTAATCAAAGTCTTTTACATTCAAGCAATTTATCGCTTTTCATTTACTTATCTCCGTCGAAGCCTTTTACTTAACGCTTTTATTTATTCTATCAAGCTTTTTCTTCATGCAATTTACTTAAAGTGTCTTTACTTTACCGGAATTAATCACCATTAAGATTAGTCAAACTCCAGAAAGTCAACCATGTCTTAGGATTAATCTGATCGATCCTGCGAGTCACCAAATAAGTAACCTTTTGGAAGATCAGCGGTTGTTTACCAATTTTCACAGTAAACAAATTGGCACACCTGGTGGGACCTTGTGTTGATTTTCATGTTTAACCGTTTTATATAAAATATCCTCCCTTTATTTTTCTTCGAAAGTATTGCATGTTATTGAGAAGTGGTAGAATATACACCAACGAAACCAATACTAGGAGAAGAAGTGAAGAGATGGCGAATTCGCCAAACAACGGAGAAATCCCACAAACAAACGTGGGAGCAACGGTTATCCCAACAGTAAGTGAAGTGGTAACCGCTGGTTCAGCACCAGCAATAACGGTTACACAAACAGGGCCATTACCTCCATTTACAGGCCCCATAATGCCTTTGGGAACTCCCCCACCAAGGGGAAACCAAGGAACTAGGCCTTATGTTCCCCCAGGTTTTTCGACAGTCGGTCTAAATCGAGAACCACTCTATGGCATGCCAACTTCTGAATTGGCTAGCCTGACGAATGTTGTGTCCACTTTTTCAGACCCCTTAGTGAGCGCCTCTTCGCCACTCCAAGGATCTGGGGTTGGTATGGGGAACAGGGGTAGGACCCAACTCTTAGGAGGAACGTCCCAAGTAATGCATGGCCTTACGAATGCCTCGACAGCAGTCTTGAGGCAGCAAATGGACGAAAGCAACCACGATATGGTTCAAATGTTGGCACAAACTTTAAGCACAGTGCTGAATCCTCTAATACAAAATACCACCCAGTCGAATCAGCAAGTGACAGCGCAAATGGCGCGTCTGGCTGACTTTTTTGGGGTATCCCAACCTATTCGACAGCCCCAAAGGGCACAAATGAGGGGAAACCAAGGTATACTTCTAGAGGAAGAAACCACTATTAACCAAGTCCAGTAGTCTGTCGAAGAAAACCTTAGGGTACAAATGGAACAACCCGGGGTCGGGGAGCCTAGAGTCATAGCCCCGGAAGTAAGAATGGTTAATAGAAACCAAAATGCTGACGAAGTAGTTCAGCAGATCCAATACCAGAATATTGGTTTGGAAAATAACTTGACAGGCATGATTGAAAGAATCGTGATGCAAAATGGGATGAATACGGGCTTCCGTAGACCCAACTTTACATCCCCACTGTCAGAATATGTGTTACAAACGGACTTGCCTCCTAGATGCAAAGTCCCTAAGTTCACTAAGTTTTCAGGGGACACGACATAATCCACTGTCGAACATGTGGCGAGATACTTGATCGAAGCAGGAGAGATTTCAAACAATGAGAACCTGAGGATTAAGTATTTCCCAAGTTCCCTAACAAAGAATGCGTTTACTTGGTTCACAACTCTTCCCCCCAATTCGATCCACCATTGGACCCAGTTGGAGAGATTGTTCCATGAGCAATTCTATATGGGACAAACCAAGATAAGCCTGAAAGAGTTGGCCAGTGTAAAGAGGCGATTCACTGAACCTATAGACGAATATCTAAATAGGTTTAGGTTGCTCAAGGCAAGATGCTTTACGCAAGTACCAGAACATGAGTTAGTCGAAATAGCCGTGGGAGGTCTAGATTACTCCATTAGGAAGAAATTAGACACTCAATACCTGAGAGACATGGCCCAATTGGCCGATAGGGTTCGACAGGTAGAACGCCTTAAAGCTGAAAAAGCTAGGGCGACAAAAACTCATAAAAGAGAAAGGATAGCGTATGTCGAAATGGATGATGAAGATCCAGAAACATTCGACGAACCTATAACCGTCTAAGAAAGTGAGGTCGATTTAGCTGAGTTAAAACAAGGGCCACCATACTCTTGCAAACTACTAGTCCCCTCAAGTGGAAAAAACCCCACTGGTCCTGAAAGGGCCAATGATAGGTTCCCTAAAAAGACTTACAGTTTTGATATTACAAAATGTGATGAAATTTTTGACTTACTTGTAAAAGATGGCCAAATGATAATACCCCTAGGGGTAAAAGTGCCTCCTCTTGATCAAAGAAAGAAAAGAGGCTTTTGTAAATATCATAATTTTCTGGGCCATAAAACATCTCAATGTTTTCTTTTCAGGGATCTCGTACAAAATGCTATCGAAGAAGGGAGGTTGAAGTTCGCTGATAAGACCCCCATGACTGTGGACTCTAACCCTTTGCAGGCAGAAGCCCACTATGCTGAACCTTCAGAGGTGAATGTGATCGAGGCTTCTAGGAGTCAGGTGAAGAGGCCAGGAATAACTATGGTCGAAGTCACCAAAGATCATATCAACATGCCAATCTTTGGCAGTTTTTCTGGGAATCTTTCTAGAAAGACAATCGAAGCAGTCCAAAAAGCTGCTGAAGGCCCGAAACTGGAGACAGGTGGAGCCTCAAAATCTGGAGCCAAACCCATTTCCTACTTGGCTGCAGCACAAGGCCATACAGAAGACCTGGAGGCCCAGATGAAACAGATGACTCTTGCTGCTAAAGACAGCATGAATGTCAACATGGTCGAGATCTCTGAATCAAAAGCTTCAGAGGAGGCCATGAGGCAAGAGCAAGCAAACAAAACGGCTTTCCCTCGGGAAAACGAAAATCTGGCAGATTTCCTGCAAAGATGCCAGAACAAGAAGTCAGAAGTAATGTTGTGTCCTCGATGCAGTTCTATTTTCGACAAGAAAGTTGCTGAACACATCCAAGGTGTGAGAGAAGCAAACAAGAGAAGGGAAGGTGTTGATGTTCGACATGACCCCAGAAGAACCTACCAAAAGGGTTCAAATCAAGAAAGGAGGCCACTAACTTTCAGGCCTCCAACCAATGTGCCAGTTGATACGTGGCTCAAAACATCGAGTCGAAAAAGACCGAGTGAAGAAAGGTGGCACTCCTTCGAAGTGCCAAGAGGTTCATCTTTGACACTTAAGAAAGAACCTCATGCTGTTGCCTCCAAAGTGACCCAGGTATCAAGTAACTACAAGGGAAAGAATCCAATGACTTGATCCCAATGGAGAAGATACCAAAGGCGGCGCAAGGCTGAGAGGGAAGCTGTCAACGAACCAAAGCCAGAATCAAGTTCAAATGTCCCCCAGCGAAGGCAAAGAAAGCCTTTGGAGAGGGAACCAGTGACCAATAGACTGGTATGGCCTAACCAAGGCGAAGTTAGTGAGAAAGATGGCTCTGAGTCTGATGACACCCTATATATTATGGTGAATATAGTCTCAGTTTTACCAAGAGAGTTCAACCTCCAGATGGAGGTCGAATCGAACGACTGGGAAGTCGAACAAGAAATGGCCAAGCATAGGCCAGTATGCTACTTCGTCATGGATAATGGCTGCACAGAAGAGCAAAATGGTTTCTTCGAACCACCTACTGAGGCGATGAAAAGTCACCTCAAGCCTTTATTCATAAGGGCAAAACTCGAAGAAGCCACCGTAAACAAGATCTTGGTGGACTGTGGGGCAACCATCAACATAATCCCCCACTTCATGCTAAGAAAAATAGGCAAGAGTGATGAAAACATCAAGCCTCATAAGATGGTCCTGTCGAATTATGAAGGCGGAATAGGGACCACTATGGGTGTGATCCAACTAGACCTCAAAGTATGATCCATCCTTCGACCAACTATGTTTATGGTCATATCGGCTAAACTAAATTATAATCTCTTGTTGGGCCGAGAATGGATACATGGTGTTGGAACGGTACCATCATCAATGCACCAAAGGTTAATCTTATGGCGTCCTAATGGAATTGTCGAAAATATAGAAGCGGATCAGAGCTACTACTTGGGCGAAGTAAATCACCTGGGGAGAGCTGACTTCGACAAAAATTTGGCTCACATTGGGCCATGCCCAGCACCTGACTTCGACATGGCGCCAGCGTCGAATGCTTTTTGTTCCTTGTACCTGCACCCTGAGCATGGTTTTCAATGGGACAGAGAAGACTTGTCCCACATTGATTTCAGTGGGCTAACAGACATCCAGCCAACTGGTTGGGGAAGTGAATTCAGTGATAATGACTAAGTCACAATCACTACAGCGAATTTCGGCTTACGTAGCCGAAACAAGGATGATAGCGGCTCTTGAAGGCGAAGTAAAATATATGGCCACACAGGCCAACGACCAAGAATTACCTTCTGCAGGTCCTGGAAAAGATTTCGACCCAGAACCACCAGATATAGGCCCTGGAAAAGATTTCGATCCAGAACCTCCTGATGTCATGACAGAAGGAATGCAGGATCAAAGGCTCGATGCCATCTATGACGATGAGCCTTTGGGATTCGAAAAGGACCCCCTGGCGAACAACATCAAAATGTTAGCACAGGATCCTTTAGAAGAAATCAACTTGGGCGAAGGGTTAGAGAAAAGGCCAACTTACATCAGCGCCAAAATAGACCCAGAGCTCAGGGTTGAAGTGATCCAGTTACTAAAGGAGTTCAAGGACTGCTTTGCATGGGATTACGACGAGATGCATGGTCTCGACAGAGGATTGGTAGAACTTCAGTTGCTAATCAAACCTGGAAAGAAGCCAGTCAAGCAAAGTCCAAGACGCTTCGCTCCAGAAATACTGTCGAAGATCAAAACGGAAGTCGAAAGACTGCTGAAGTGCAAATTCATACGAGTTACGAGGTATGTCGAATGGATTGCAAACGTTGTGCCAGTAATTAAGAAAAATGGTACGTTGAGGGTATGCATAGATTTCAGAGATTTGAATGCTGCAACACCCAAAGATGAATATCTTATGCCTGTGGCGGAAATGCTAGTCGATTATGCCGCTGGCCTTGAGTACCTGAGCATGCTCGATGGTTACTCAGGGTACAACCAAATTTTCATTGCTGAAGAAGATGTGTCGAAAACAGCTTTTCGATGCCCGGGGGCTTTAGGCACTTACGAATGGGTAGTGATGCCTTTTGGCCTAAAAAATGCTGGGGCAACATATCAGCGAGCGATGAACTCTATCTTCCATGATTTTATTAACACTTTTATGCAGGTATATATTGATGATATTGTTGTAAAATCTATTTCCAGGAAGAACCATATAGACCACCTTCGGCAATCATTTGAAAGAATGAGAGAACATGGTCTGAAAATGAACCCTTTGAAGTGTGCGTTCTGTGTGAAAGCTGGAGATTTCTTGGGCTTCGTCGTCCACAAGAAAGGAATCGAAATCAACCAGAACAAGACAAAGGCAATCTTGGAAGCGAAAGCGCCAACGAACAAGAAGGAATTGCAATCTCTGTTGGGCAAGATAGATTTCTTAAGGAGATTTATATCTAACCTAAGTGGAAAAGCTCAATCCTTCTCACCCTTACGTCGATTGAATAAGGAAGGATTCGAGTGGGGGCAAGAGCAACAGGAAGCCTTCGACAAGATCAAAGGGTACCTCACCAAGCCGCCTATTTTGGTGCCTCCTAGTAGCAATAGGAGTATGAGATTGTACATAGCTGCATCCGACAAAACTTTGGGAAGTATGTTATCCCAAGAAGATGAAAATGGAGTCGAAAGACCCATTTACTATCTTAGCAGAGTTTTGAACGATGCAGAAACTAGATATAGCGAAGTTGAAAAATTATGTCTATGTCTTTATTTCTCTTGTACAAAGCTCAAACAATATATAAAACAATTTGATGTGTATGTTTTGTCTCATTTTGATGTTTTCAAATACATGTTGTCGAAACCTGTTATACCCCAAAATTTTCCCTCCCATATTCTTCAAGATTTGCCAAGTCAAAGCTT
The DNA here is from genome assembly GCA_948472305.1 of Vicia faba. Taxonomy (NCBI): domain Eukaryota; kingdom Viridiplantae; phylum Streptophyta; class Magnoliopsida; order Fabales; family Fabaceae; genus Vicia; species Vicia faba. The sequence goes on from OX451736.1 coordinate 525,870,116, forward strand.
CAAAAACTCCCCAAGGGTTGCACAGTTCAAGGGCATCCTAACAGTCAAAAACTAGGGTTTTGGTTCTGACAAAGGAAATGAAGTTTCCAAGGGTCCAATCAAGTCCCACATGCCTATAAACATGGTCAAGCATCCTCATACCAAGTTTCAAGACTTACAGCACAAAATTGCACAGTCAAAAACCCTAATTGCACTATAGTCAATTGTAGGGGCAAAATGGTCATTTGACAGTCAAAAGTCCAAATTTTTGGTCAACATCTCATTTTGAAGCCACAAACATCATTTGATCAATGCTTGATCATGATTCTCAAAGCTTGGCTCAAAAAGTATCAAGATGCAAAAGTTTCCATATTTGGATAGTTGAAAAGGTCAACTGTAACTTGACCAGGGCATAACTTTCACATGGATTATCAGAAAAATTCCATTCAAAGCTCATCTTGAAGAGAAAGACATTTCCTACAACTCCTCTTCACACTTCAAGTCCAAGAAATGCTCTCACAAAAAGTTATCAATTTCAACATTATAGGTCATTTCCAAAAGTCAACAAAAGGTACTTTAAGTCAAAGGCCATAACTTGAGATTGGTAAATCAAAATGACATGGGACCAAAGGAATTGGTTAGAGGACTCAAATACCTTTCCAAAATGTCCAATAACATGAGCAAAGCTTAAATTTTGAGCAAGTTATTCCTTGTGGAAGTTGGGAAATTTTTGGATATTTTGAAAAGTCAACATTGATTCAAATGTTTTAAAAATGCTAATGGGCCTCTTTTTCTTCCACAATTCATCATCCAAGGCATGTGCACGACCATTTGGCCCAAAGGGAAGTTTTTTATCATTTTATTTTATTTATTTGAATTTTTAAATGCTATAAATTCATTTAATTAATTAAAATATATTTAAAATACTAAACCTAGGTTTTTAAATCTTTTTATGCATGATATACACTCAATATTTCGTGCATGGTTAGATTTGGAAAGAATCAATATGATTTGTCATGATTTGGTAGCAAATATGCATGAAAAGATTTGAAAACTAATGCATAGAAAATCAAATATCTTATCATCAATTCAAGGATTCTTTGGCTCAAATTCTCAACCCTAATCACTCACATACATATATGGATGCAAACCCTCGTGCCCATGAGATCCCAGCTGCGCCCAAAAGCCATAACCAAGTTGACATTTTTTCAAAAAAATTCTGAAACTGAAATCACCATTGCAAGGGTTTTCAAGCCAAAACAACCATTCTATCACCTTCCTGGGACATCAAGGAAGGCTCCTGGATCAGAATCACTACCTCTAACGCCTTGAATCGGTATACAGAAATCAAAATATTTCATATAAAATGCATATTCGTATCTTGATTTTCAGGCATTCTCATGGCATTTTGTTTATGGATTCATACTAAGTGATGTATTCTGAAGCTAACCACATACTTTGATTGGGTTTTTATATACTATATGCAAAAACGCCATTGTTATGTTTTAGGGTTACAGGGATTTTGATTTAGGGCTTTATGTTCAAGGAAAAATTGGGACACGAGACTGGCATCATGAGAACCACAAGCTTCCAATGAATTCAATGATGGGGTCGCGCCCAATTTCTGACCCAAGACAAGCTAATCGTTATTTTCTAGAATGGTGCATTTGGGGACGGTTCAAAACCTTTGCTGATTCTTTTATGTTTCAGAAAAAAACAAAAGCCATGGAGAAGACGATGAAGTGTCAGGCAGTGATTGGAGCATTTAAAATTTGCGCGCTAATTTCCCACTAATCCTTGTTTTCTCTTATAATATTTGTTTGCTATTACATAACCAAAGCGCGCGTGTGGAGCAGTTGGCAAAGTGTATCACTGGCAATCCCTGGGACCTGGGTTCGAGCCCCAGGTCCCCCACTCTCTTTCAATATTTTTTCTATAAACCTAATCCTATGCAGTTTCAACACAAGGAGTCCACCATACAACTTACCATCCAGCTTGCCACGCACACGCTAAGACCAATCCAAGGGGCATGGTTTGAAGATCATCATGGACACAAGTCAAAGATGTCACATGCTAGCGTCAGAGTCAACAAGGCCAAAGGCTTAATGGGCCTGAAATACTGGACTCCACCTCCCAATTTGGGGACAGACCCCCCTAGGTTTGAATTTTCATTCTTTTCTTTATTTTATTTATTTCAATTATTGTTTTTTTAATTAATTCCTTTAATTTAATATTTTCATAAAAAACATAAAAAACAATATAAAATCAAAAAAGACAAAAATAAGTATTTTTATTTAATGTATTTTTTTTGTAAATAAACATCATTAACCAATTTTAGTTTTTTATTTAGGTTTAATTCAAACATTTTCTTAATAAACTTAAAATTGGTAGAATTAGGGTTTTAATTAAATTTTATCCTTTTTATTTTCTTTTCACTAATAATTAATTATTTAGTTTCATAAAATCAAATCGTCATTAAATAATTAGATTTAATTTTTTAGGTTTAAATTTTAATAGGTTTTCTTAATAAATAAAAGTTGTAGAATTAGGGTTAATTAGCGTTTTAATTTCATTTAATTCTCATAAAAAACCAAAACTCAAAAAATAATTTCCTTTCTTTTTAATTTAATTAATTTAATCATTTAATTTAATTTCGTTAAAAAGGGTCCAACGCCCTCGTTTCTAATTTTAATTCAATTCGCGTATTTATCTCGTTTCTTTTAATTATTTATGTAATTCTCCCAAGGCTATGTAATATTTATCTTTCGCACTTTAATTCTTTATTTTTCTGTCAAATCGGGTCCTGGAAATTTTGGCGATGTGGACCCGCGCCTTTGTAATAGTTTAGAATTTTACCTTTCCGCGCTTTCTTAACTGTTAAATAAATGCATGCAAGAATGAATGATTAAATAAAAACAAACGCATAGATCACTTTGACATGAACAAGATAAATGCAAATGAACATGACACACAAATCACACACCACCCCTAGGGTACGCCTCACTGTTGCCTTGCCTCGAAAGGTGATCGTCGAGTAGAGGATGTCTTAGTAAGTCCTCATGATCCGGGAACCTGGCATGAGGGTAGCTTCTAAGGTGTCTTCCTATTGCTCTGGTGATCACCATGTCCCGAACCTCGAATTGACCCGAACACCTCCAACGGTGGTGCTACCTACCTCTCAATGGTGGGATGACACTACTTTAAAGGACATTTACACAGACGAGTTCCTCAGGGTAGGTAGACGACTCTAGATACTTGCTCTAATTTCAAAACAAAATTCAAAAAATACTTTTCACACCGACACCTTTTCAAAAGCTTTCGAAAGAGACTTTTCAAACACTCTTGAGGACCGATACAAGAGTCAAACTGGAATTTTCAAAGAAACTTTTTTAAAACCCACATTGAAAAGCAAACAAACCATTTTTGAAAACACAAATGAGCAAGCATCTAAGAGCCCATGGATAACCATGGATAGAAAGGGTGCTAACACCTTCCCTTTCTATAATTTACCTCCCGAACCGAGAGCAATCTCTTTAAGAAATTTTTCTGTGCTTTTGTCCTTTCCATTTGGAGAAAATAAAATACGATGGCGACTCTTGCTTACCGCGACATTTCGCGAACCAGCGTTAAACAGTCAGTTCCAGATCCACCGATCACAGAACTGGCGACTCTGCTGGGGAACATCTATAAAGTGAGGTGTACCTTAGGGTTAGTTCATAATTGTGTTTTCAATTGTATTGACTTGTCTGCTTTAAATTTGTGGGTTGCATGGGAGTTACATAGATCCTAACCCGGATCTGGGGATACCCTGTTTAGGTAGCATAAGCTGTGAGGGACCTGTCCGGCGTAGACCGACACGGGTGAAGCAGTGGCTACGTTGGTGTGGCACCTTGGTCTGTACCGATATCCCTTGTGTTGCAACGAGGAGAATATGGGTCTTCTAAGGAGTCATTAAGCACCAACAACCTTAGAACCTTAAATGACACAACTTGGCCATTAGAACAGTAGCAGTATGCTACGCCCATTGAGGCTAAACTCTCGTGATGGTTCTGGCCGCAAGAAAAGATTGCGATGCTGGAGTTATGACCCATTGAGGGTAGTCAATGATATTGGGATCCTCTAATAACCCGGTTACTTTGATAGGACAGGTATGAACCAACAAACTGAAAGAGGGTAGTACCTAGACCTCATGCTGGCCTTAAACCCTAAGGACTTGTCTTGTGTGACTTGTGTGTCTTCCAACCTGACTATTTGCATGCTTGTTATCTGACACTTGAGTTTCTTGCAGGTTTTGTTTATAGTCCTTAATAGGGACTCATAACAGGGTATACTAAGTTTCTTACAGATTTTGGTTTGTAGTCCTTAATAAGGGCTCATAACAGGGTTTATTCATATTACCCCATGCATCATGACATCATACCATTGCATACATCCTAACCCATTTCAAGGATCTCAAGGGCTTGTGATGCAGGTCATGATGAATCAAACATCTAGCAAGGGGAAAAGAGGATTTATTTTCCTCTAGCCAAAGTTGTCAGAGGCTATGACCCACTTGATATGGTGAGCTTTGACTCCTGAAGAAGGTTCCCCTAGCCAAGGTTGTTTGGAAAGCAAAATAAGGTTGATGACTTGAGTCAGGGGCTATGACCCACTTGATATGGTGAGCCTTTGACCCTTGGAAGAAAGACTCTCAACAAATATGAAGTTTCTTTCAATCAAGCTACCAGATCCAAATGCTAACAAATTTTCTTGTCTACCCCGCGAGGTCCTTGAAAACATTACATGCATATCATACTCATCATTGCATAACAGGTATCCTTGTTGCAGGTCACTTACCTTTCTCGCTGTTTATTTCAGCAATGGCTTCACAACAAGATAACCAGGGCCTTCACGCTCAAGAGACTCAGTTCAGGGAAATCTTCCTAGGCCTATCCAAGGGGCAGGAAGAGTTGAGGACACTCCTCATGGGGAATCTGATCAGAAAGAGTCCTGAAGATGACAAGGACGAACAGTTGAAACGTCTACAAGCTGAGGTAGACACGTTGAAAACCCAGATGCTGGGGCAAAGGGTCCTCATTCAAGGTTTATCTTAGGAGCAAGGAGAGCTGAGAGCCATGATCAGCCAACTTCCTCAAGGCATGAAGCAACCAGCCCAAATCAGGGACCAGGTCATAGAACAGCTTCCAAGAAGGCAAAGGTCGGGTCCAATGAATAGACCTCTTCGAGTTGCTACTACTTCTCAGGTCCAACAACGACCGCGCCAAGAACAGCGGGTTGATCAGAACAGGTCGGACGAGCCTAAGAGACAGTTCACCTACATCAACATGTCATGGTCACGAGCTTTGCAGCACATGTTAAGGATGAACCTGATTGCGGTGATCAACCCTCCTGCAAATCCAAAGACTTCCTCTCCAAATTACAACCCAGAAGCAAGGTGCGCTTACCATTCTGGTAGCCCGGGGCACGATACTGAGGACTGTTGGGCACTGAAGTACAAGATTCAGAATATGATCGATGCTAAAGAGATCGAGTTCGAGCCCGCCGAGACTCCCAATGTGATCATTTCTCCCTTGTCAAAACATGGCTAGGATTGAGAAATTTTTGTTCATTAGAATCTTTCAAGTTGTAATTTTCTTTTGATTGTTCAAGCATTCCATTCATATCAAACGTTATTATTTCATTAATGCATCGCATATGTCTGTTTTGAATCAATATATTCGTATTCACTAAATGCAAATTATTTTCATTTTTTTCTTCTGATGATCAACTCTTAAATAATAATTCTAAGCCTCTTGAGGGAGGATGACGAAAACGATATCACGATCTTTACAGTATGCTTTTGAACAGACCCCGCTGATGAGGTACAGGCATTGTTTCAATTCCTAAACACTGGAGTTATAAGGAAGATAATCCCTCGTCAACCCCTCTGAGCCAAAGAAGTAGGAGTTTTTCTTTTCGAAATTTAAAACCCTTAATCATAACCTGGGGCAGGGTAGTTCTCTCAGTTGATCCAAGTGCATATCAAATGGCACCAAAAAGGTCCTTACAAAAAAAAAAGAGAAGACAGTGATGGTTCCGAATAATCAATGAAGAAAGGCAGTCATTATCTCTCAAAATAAAAGCTCGTTAAGTCAAAACCTATGAAGGAGACTTACAAAACTGGGGCATCCTGCTGACTGTAATTCCAAAAGAAACAGTTCAGGCAAAAAATAGGGATCATAAAATCAAAAAGAAAGAGGTCCTACAAACCCTCAACAAAAAAGGAATGACTGCCTATTCAAAATAAGTTATCAATATCCGAATCATCACCGGAAAATCAGAGCAAAGACTCAAACAAGGTCTAACATATGATCAACTGAGTTTAGGTTTGGAGAACATCACGAAGAGTGGGTGGGTACAAATAATTTGAGCCTTTATCCTTTGTTTCTTAAACCGTGAACCAAGCCACGTTATAACCTTTAAAAGTCCTAGCTGAAGCATGGGTTAGTTCGAAAGCATACTGTTACGAAAGGTATCCTGACTCCTTAAGGCCTACGGTAAATACGGAGTTGACATCACGTTTTACAAACATTCATTTGTTTTATGAAAAAGAATGCATTTTTAAAATCTTCAAGACAGACATGAGCTTTGCATTTTTAACATAACTTTGTTTGCATATGACTTTTTGTTTGAACATCATAGAAATTCGCACGACGAATGCCTAATGAACAGAAGTACTTCCAATCAAGGGGAATGGCATGACTATTGTCTATTATCTGGGGCAATTCAGTCAAGATTCGGAGAATCTTTCAAAATGCCAAGATAACCAGGGGCAAATCTCCGCCTGAGTCACTTAGGACACTCCAACAACGAATCTTGCCTGATCAAACATCTTCTGGTGGCGTGGCAAAATACTTCCAACAGGGGCAACTCCCCACATTCCCTGAACGTGGACATAGTCGAAAAAATACTACGCATAATCAAAGACCCGCTAGGTTGACATGCCTAGGCAAAAATTAGGGCTTCCCGGCGAACCAAAAGGGTTCGGGCAAAATGAAGGGATAAAATGAAAAAATCTGTACACCCGGCAAGTCGAAAACCTGAAAAGGCGGCTTGGGCAAAAATGGGTATCCCGGTGGACTGAAAACCCGAAAGGGCGGTCCATGGCAAAAGTTAGGGATCAAAGCGTACGACTATGTCCTGTCATCTTGTCACCTGCCTACCTGAAGAAGGTTTGACCCTCAACAATTATCAGCATCCCACAGGTGCCTCCCCCATAGAAACAGGGGCAATAACGGGTGGTCTAAGCAATCTGATTGTTTCTATCCTCCAAGGTATCAAGGTAGGTTCCGTGGAAGAACATAACCAATACAGTTCAATACTTCCCCAGGAGAGTCCAATCCAGTTCCCCAAGAAAGTTGGAATTCATCTCCCCAAGCAGTAAGCTTATCCCTAGTAGATTTTGGAAGCTTATCCTCGCAGAGCACGAACACGTCCCCCGGCTTTATTCAAAGAGTTATTTCCTTACCAGGATATAACTGGGTTATCCTCAGCCAAAAGCCACGGAAAGAGCGTCCTCGACGAAGTCTTCTTATCCCCAGCGAAGTCTATCAACACTTCCAACACAACAAGAGTATCCCCAGCCAGTTATTATCAACAACTCAACAAAGTACCTCTCTCCCCACAGAGTTTTGCTTCCCAGCAAGATCGTCAGAGTACTTTTCTCCCCGCAGAGTAATCCATTCACCAAGTTCATTCCCCGACGGAGTTATCTTCTCCTACCGGTATTCTTGCAACTATCATCCCCAGCGGAGGCAAAAATCTATTCTTCAACCGCAGCCCAGGAGTGACTTCCCGACACTCGTCAAGGATTTATTTTCCTAAGACGAAAACATATGTTCATAAACATCACATCTTCATACATTATAGCATGCATATGCATCATACTACACGAATCTCATTAATTTTGAGGACATGTAGAAATCATGCAGTCCATGCATCATGATCTTGCATACAACTGATGCTTTACCTTTTCAGGAAAGGTTAATACAAAGATGATTACTATCAACTATCGCAACTCTTTCTAGATATAGTTCAGATGTGAACCAGATATGGCAACGTTCTGATACTTTTTCCAGATCTCCTTCTAGATATAGTTCAGATGTGAACCAGATATGGCGACATTCTGATGCTTCTTCCAGATTTCCTTCTAGATATAGTTCAGATGTGACCCAGATATGGCAACGTTCTGATACTTCTTCCAGATTTCCTTCTAGATATAGTTCAGATGTGACCCAGATATGGCGACGTTCTGATACTCCTTCCAGATTCCCTTCTAGATATAGTTCAGATGTGACCCAGATATGGCAACGTTCTGATACTTCTTCCAGATTTCCTTCTAGATATAATTCAGATGTGACCCAGATATGGCGACGTTCTGATACTCCTTCCATATTCCCTTCTAGATATAGTTCAGATGTGACCCAGATATGGCGACGTTCTGATACTCCTTCCAGATTCCCTTCTAGATATAGTTCAGATGTGACCCAGATATGGCGACGTTCTGATACTCCTTCCAGATTCCCTTCTAGATATAGCTCGGATGTGACCCAGGCATGGCGACGTTCTGACACTTGTTACAGTTGAAGATTTCAAGACCTAGACCGGTTCAGTTAATCGACCCTAATATTTTCTGTTCTTATCCAGTCCAAGGCCTTCTCTAGTCCAGCTAAATCGACCCCTAACAGATTTCCCTGATAAAGACTCAGTAGAAGTTATCCAAGATTCTCTCAATGATTGCTGTTGAGGTTGTAGTCACCTATGGTTCTCTCCCCGATACTGCGGAGGTAGTAATCATCCCAAGTTTCTCTCAACGATTGCTGTTGAGGTTGAAGTTATCCAAGATTCTCTCAATGATTGCTGTTGATGTTGTAGTCGCCTATGGTTCTCTCTCCGATACTGCGGAGGTAGTAATCATCCCAAGTTTCTCTCAACGATTGCTGTTGAGGTTGAAGTTATCCAAGATTCTCTCAATGATTGCTGTTGAGGTTGTAGTCGCCTATGGTTCTCTCCCCGATACTGCGGAGGTAGTAATCATCCCAAGTTTCTCTCAACGATTGCTGTTGAGGTTGAAGTTATCCAAGATTCTCTCAATGATTGCTGTTGAGGTTGTAGTCGCCTGTGGTTCTCTCCTCGATACTGCGGAGGTAGTAATCATCCCAAGTTTCTCTCAACGATTGCTGTTGAGGTTGAAGTTATCCAAGATTCTCTCAATGATTGCTGTTGAGGTTGTAGTCGCCTATGGTTCTCTCCCCGATACTGCGGAGGTAGTAATCATCCCAAGTTTCTCTCAACGATTGCTGTTGAGGTTGAAGTTATCCAAGATTCTCTCAATGATTGCTGTTGAGGTTATAGTCGCCTATGGTTCTCTCCCCGATATTGCGGAGGTAGTAATCATCCCAAGTTTCTCTCAACGATTGCTGTTGAGGTTGATGTTATCCAAGATTCTCTCAATGATTCCTGTTGAGGGTGTAGTCGCCTGTGGTTCTCTCCTCGATACTGCGGAGGTAGTAATCATCCCAAGTTTCTCTCAGCGTTACTGTTGAGGTTGAAGTTATCCAAGATTCTCTCAATGATTGCTGTTGAGGTTGTAGTCGCCTATGGTTCTCTCCCCGATACTGCGGAGGTAGTAATCATCCCAAGATTTTCTCAACGATTGCTGTTGAGGTTAAAGTCATCCAAGGTTCTCTCACCGTTCCTGTTGAGGTAATAACCATCCCTGGTTCATTCATCATCGTTTGAAGCTCCAGATCCAGCTCCTGTAACCAGTCAGGACACATCTACAAAGAGTCTGAAGACCAGCTCCTGTAACGGGTCAGGTAATCTTTTTCTTTTGCAGGTACGCAAGTTCTCGCTAAGAAATCTCTTATGCGATCAACATCCAGATGGCATCTATAAGCCCATCCACCTTCCAGCATCTCTCAGCATGGCATCTATAAGCCCATCACCCTATCCACGAATCTCCAAATGGCATCTGTAAGCCCATTCCACCATCACACTGCTACTATGTGAGCGCAAATTTCTGGGCACTCCAGTGTTCAATCATCTTCCACCTTCGGATTACGAAAGGCATGTCAGCCAATCTGCATCCTCAGGTCTAAGAAGATTGAACAGGGGCAACTGTTGTACCCTAAAATTTGCCCTCCCATATTCTTCAAGATTTGCCAAGTCAAAGCTTCAAAAACTCCCCAAGGGTTGCACAGTTCAAGGGCATCCTAACAGTCAAAAACTAGGGTTTTGGTTCTGACAAAGGAAATGAAGTTTCCAAGGGTCCAATCAAGTCCCACATGCCTATAAACATGGTCAAGCATCCTCATACCAAGTTTCAAGACTTACAACACAAAATTGCACAGTCAAAAACCCTAATTGCACTATAGTCAATTGTAGGGGCAAAATGGTCATTTGACAGTCAAAAGTCCAAATTTTTGGTCAACATCTCATTTTGAAGCCACAAACATCATTTGATCAATGCTTGATCATGATTCTCAAAGCTTGGCTCAAAAAGTATCAAGATGCAAAAGTTTCCATATTTGGACAGTTGAAAAAGTCAACTGTAACTTGACCAGGGCATAACTTTCACATGGATTATCAGAAAAATTCCATTCAAAGCTCATCTTGAAGAGAAAGACATTTCCTACAACTCCTCTTCACACTTCAAGTCCAATAAATGCTCTCACAAAAAGTTATCAATTTCAACATTATAGGTCATTTCCAAAAGTCAACAAAAAGAGACTTTAAGTCAAAGGCCATAACTTGAGATTGGTAAATCAAAATGACATGGGACCAAAGGCATTGGTTAGAGGACTCAAATACCTTTCCAAAATGTCCAAGAACATGAGCAAAGCTTAAATTTTGAGCAAGTTATTCCTTGTGGAAGTTGGGAAATTTTTGGATATTTTGAAAAGTCAACATTGATTCAAATGTCTTAAAAATGCTAATGGGCCTCTTTTTCTTCCACAATTCATCATCCAAGGCATGTGCACGACCATTTGGCCCAAAGGGAAGTTTTTTATCATTTTATTTTATTTATTTGAATTTTTAAATGCTAGAAATTCATTTAATTAATTAAAATATATGAAAAATACTAAACCTAGGTTTTTAAATCTTTTTATGCATGATATACACTCAATATTTCGTGCATGGTTAGATTTGGAAAGAATCAATATGATTTGTCATGATTTGGTAGCAAATATGCATGAAAATATTTGAAAACTAATGCATGGAAAATCAAATATCTTATCATCAATTCAAGGATTCTTTGGCTCAAATTCTCAACCCTAATCACTCACATACATATATGGATGCAAAACCTCGTGCCCATGAGATCCCAGCTGCGCCCAAAAGCCATAACCAAGTTGACATTTTTTCAAAAAAATTATGAAACTGAAATCACCATTGCAAGGGTTTTCAAGCCAAAACAACCATTCTATCACCTTCCTGGGACATCAAGGAAGGCTCCTGGATCAGAATCACTACCTCTAACGCCTTGAATCGGTATACAGAAATCAAAATATTTCATATAAAATGCATATTCGTATCTTGATTTTCAGGCATTCTCATGGCATTTTGTTTATGGATTCATACTAAGTGATGTATTTTGAAGCTAACCACATACTTTGATTGGGTTTTTATATACTATATGCAAAAACGCCATTGTTATGTTTTAGGGTTACAGGGATTTTGATTTAGGGCTTTATGTTCAAGGAAAAATTGGGACACGAGACTGGCATCATGAGAACCACAAGCTTCCAATGAATTCAATGATGGGGTCGCGCCCAATTTCTGACCCAAGACAAGCTAATCGCTATTTTCTAGAATGGTGCATTTGGGGACGGTTCAAAACCGTTGCTGATTCTTTTATGTTTCAGAAAAAAACAAAAGCCATGGAGAAGACGATGAAGTGTCAGGCAGTGATTGGAGCATTTAAAATTTGCGCGCTAATTTCCCACTAATCCTTGTTTTCTCTTATAATATTTGTTTGCTATTACATAACCAAAGCGCGCGTGTGGAGCAGTTGGCAAAGTGTATCACTGGCAATCCCTGGGACCTGGGTTCGAGCCCCAAGTCCCCCACTCTCTTTCAATATTTTTTCTATAAACCTAATCCTATGCAGTTTCAACACAAGGAGTCCACCATACAACTTACCATCCAGCTTGCCACGCACACGCTAAGACCAATCCAAGGGGCATGGTTTGAAGATCATCATGGACACAAGTCAAAGATGTCACATGCTAGCGTCAGAGTCAACAAGGCCAAAGGCTTAATGGGCCTGAAATACTGGACTCCACCTCCCAATTTGGGGACAGACCCCCCTAGGTTTGAATTTTCATTCTTTTCTTTATTTTATTTATTTCAATTATTGTTTTTTTAATTAATTCCTTTAATTTAATATTTTCATAAAAAACATAAAAAACAATATAAAATCAAAAAAGACAAAAATAAGTATTTTTATTTAATGTATTTTTTTTGTAAATAAACATCATTAACCAATTTTAGTTTTTTATTTAGGTTTAATTCAAACATTTTCTTAATAAACTTAAAATTGGTAGAATTAGGGTTTTAATTAAATTTTATCCTTTTTATTTTCTTTTCACTAATATTTAATTATTTAGTTTCATAAAATCAAATCGTCATTAAATAATTAGATTTAATTTTTTAGGTTTAAATTTTAATAGGTTTTCTTAATAAATAAAAGTTGTAGAATTAGGGTTAATTAGCGTTTTAATTTCATTTAATTCTCATAAAAAACCAAAACTCAAAAAATAATTTCCTTTCTTTTTAATTTAATTAATTTAATCATTTAATTTAATTTCGTTAAAAAGGGTGCAACGCCCTCGTTTCTAATTTTAATTCAATTCGCGTATTTATCTCGTTTCTTTTAATTATTTATGTAATTCTCCCAAGGCTATGTAATATTTATCTTTCGCACTTTAATTCTTTATTTTTCTGTCAAATCGGGTCCTGGAAATTTTGGCGATGTGGACCCGCGCCTTTGTAATAGTTTAGAATTTTACCTTTCCGCGCTTTCTTAACTGTTAAATAAATGCATGCAAGAATGAATGATTAAATAAAAACAAACGCATAGATCACTTTGACATGAACAAGATAAATGCAAATGAACATGACACACAAATCACACACCACCCCTAGGGTACGCCTCACTGTTGCCTTGCCTCGAAAGGTGATCGTCGAGTAGAGGATGTCTTAGTAAGTCCTCATGATCCGGGAACCTGGCATGAGGGTAGCTTCTAAGGTGTCTTCCTATTGCTCTGGTGATCACCATCACCCGAACCCCGAATTGACCCGAACACCTCCAACGGTGGTGCTACCTACCTCTCAATGGTGGGATGGCACTACTCTAAAGGACATTTACACAGACGAGTTCCTCAGGGTAGGTAGACGACTCTAGATACTTGCTCTAATTTCAAAACAAAATTCAAAAAATACTTTTCACACCGGCACCTTTTCAAAAGCTTTCGAAAGCGACTTTTCAAACACTCTTGAGGACCGATACAAGAGTCGAACTGGAATTTTCAAAGAAACTTTTTTAAAACCCACATTGAAAAGCAAACAAACCATTTTTGAAAACACAAATGAGCAAGCATCTAAGAGCCCATGGATAACCATGGATAGAAAGGGTGCTAACACCTTCCCTTTCTATAATCTACCTCCCAAACCGAGAGCAATCTCTTTAAGGAATTTTTCTGTGCTTTTGTCCTTTCCATTTGGAGAAAATAAAAGACGGTGGCGACTCTTGCTTACCGCGACATTTCGCGAACCAGCGTTAAACAGTCAGTTCCAGATCCACCGATCACAAAACCCATCTTGCACAACCGAATTGGCAAGTGGGCGCTAGAATTAACTGAGTATTCATTGACATTTATGCCTCTTAAGGCAGTAAAAGGGAAAGTGGTAGCAGACTTTATAGTCGACCACTCAATTCAGGTTGAAAATATAAATTATGTGGAGATAGAACCCTGGAAATTCTACTTCGATGGTTCCAGCCATAAAGATGGAACAGGAGTAGGGGTCTTAATTATTTCTCCAGAAAAAATTCCAACAACATTCAAGTATAAGATAGAAGGTACTTGTTCGAACAATGAGGATGAGTACGAAGCTCTAATTACTGGCCTTGAGATATTGTTGGAATTGGGGGCAACTCGAGTCGAAATAATGGGAGACTCAGAGTTAGTCATTAAGCAAGTCACAAAAGAGTACAAATGCATAAGAGAAAATCTTATTATGTACTTTGTGATAGCAAGTCGTTTATTGAAAAAGTTCGAAGTGGTTAACATTCGACACATACCTAGATTGGAAAACCAAATAGCCAATGATTTGGCACAAATTGCATCTGGGTACAAAATTTCAAAAACGAGATTACAAAGAGCAATCAAAGTTCGAGAAAAGATAAAAGCAACCAGCCTGTCTCCAACAGACTTGGAATCGACAAGACTAGGGTATGTTGATCAAAGGAACTTTGAAATTTCGTTCCTAGACAATTTTTCAGAGCAAGATTGGAGGAAGCCCATTGTATATTATCTACAAAATCCAGCAGCTTTGACAGAACGAAAAACAAAATATAGGGCGTTGAGTTACGTACTCATGGGTAATGAGTTATTCAAAAAGACGCCTGAAGGGGTATTGCTAAAGTGCTTAAGCGAAACTGAAGCATACATAGCCCTTTCAACTACGCATGCTGGAGCATGTGGGGCTCACCAAGTAGGCCATAAGATGAAATGGTTGTTGTTTCGACAAGGACTATACTGGCCCACTATCTTGAAAGATTGTGTTGAGTTCGCGAAGGGTTTCCAGGAATGTCAAGTCCATACGGGCATCCAACATGTACCAGCAAGCGAACTTCACTCAATAGTGAAACCTTGGACTTTTAGAGGATGGGCGTTGGATCTTATTGGAGAGATTCGACCAGCATCATCAAAGAGCCAGAAGTATATACTGGTAGGCATTGATTATTTCACCAAATGGATCGAAGTTATCCCTTTAGTCAATGCAGACCAAGATAATGTCATTGAATTTATTCAAAAGAACATTATCTACAGATTTGGAATCCCTGAGACTATAACAACTGATCAAGGGTCAGTGTTTACTGGTCGAAAGATGCAGGAATTCGCTCAAGAAACAGGCTTTAGACTCCTAACATCAACGCCTTATTACGCACAGGCAAATGGTCAAGTCGAAGCAGCAAATAAAATAGTGATTGGCCTGATAAAAAAGCATGTAGGAAAGAAGCCAAAAAATTGGCACAAGACGTTAGACCAGATCTTGTGGGCCTGTCGGACGTCCCCAAAAGAAGCCACAGGTACAACACCATATCGGCTAACTTTCGGTCATGACGCAGTACTGCCAGCAGAAACTTGTCTTCAATCAGCAAGGGTTCAGAGACATCAAGATATTCCCTCTGAGGTTTATTGGGATATGATGTTAGACGAACTAGTAGATTTAGACGAAGAAAGACTACGAGCTCTCGACCTACTGAGAATTCAGAAGAAAAGAGTGGAAGACTCTTACAATTAAAAAGTAAAACCTAAGGCATTCTTGTCTGGAGAATTAGTTTGGAAGGTGGTTCTCCCAATGGATCGAAGAGATCGAAGCATGGGAAAATGGTCACCCAAGTGGGAAGGACCGTTCAGAATTATTCAAATTTTCCTGGTGGAGCTTACGAGGTCGAAGAGTTAAGCGAAGATAAAAGAATCTTGAGGGTAAACGGCAAATATTTGAAAAAATATAAACCTATGCTCCAAGAGATCAAAATAAATAACAGTTAATGACTAAGCTAACCATAAAGAGCCAAAATGGAAAATTATATATTGATTAACCAAAATGGCTGCATTGTATTACAAAATTACAGTACATGGTCAATGAGGTGCTGAGAAAATTAGAAATGGATGGAAGATTTAAGTCGAAGATATTTGGCTTGCTGCAACTCCAGCCGTTTGTTACACAAGGCAATCGCTTGAGAAAGTTTGGCAATCTGGTCATCAAGGGCTTGGGCCCTTTCAGCAAACTCTAAGCCTCGAGTAACTTCATCTTGGCTCTCTGCGTCCGAAACAGTCGAAAGGAGTTCCTCTTTGCGCTTAGTGTTAGCATTTAACTTGGCCTCCAACTCCTCGATCTGCGCCCTTATAGAGGCGTTATCTTGATCTATGGCTTCAATTTCCTGCTGCTTGGACGTCTTCTGTTTCGACAATTCTGCAATTTGAGAAGTCGATTCAGCTACTTCGGTCCAAGCAGAAGAACTCTTGCCATGTAGTGTTTCGAGTTGGCTGTTGAACCCCCTTCGACGTCTATAGTCCGCAGAGACTTGGTCAATGATGGAGTATAACTCCAAAATGAAGCTGGAAATTTCTGGAGAAACAACAAGCAAATCAACTGCACCCAGAACAGCTCCCAAACAAGACGGGGCAGTAGGATCCCCCTCCAAAGCCTTCATTAGATCCTTTTTGAAGAACTGAGCCTTGACCTTCTTCAAAACCTCATCAAGAGGAGAAGTCTAAGTAGACTTCCCTGATGCAGTAGAAGCATCATGGCTAGGGTCGGATGAATTCTCCCTACTCTCAATGATGGTATTCAGATAGCCAATAGGATCAGTTTGCTTCAAAAGGGTCAAGTCTTCTTTAGACCTGGGCTTTGTCGAGGTGATCGTTTCTGCAGCAGTGGTGGCTTAGGGCTGAGTATGTTCAGCAGCATCAGCATCAACATGACCCTCTTCGTCATGTTGCTCTTCTGTCTCATTGACCACTTGAGCTTCCTCCTGGTGGTGTTCCTCTGTTTCAGCAAGGACTTCATCATCCACCAGTTCCTCCTCTCGTTGTCTGCTATGGTCAGCAGAGTCTTGTGGCTCTGAAGTTTGATTTACTTCGTTAGCAGAACCAACGAAAGAAGAAGGATGATGAATGGGTTCTCCTGTGCTACTTACAAAGGTATCCGAACCTTCGACAGGATGCCCAGTTGGTGCTGAAGTTTCAGCTGTCTCCTGAAAATAGAAGAGGAAAAAAAACATTCTGATTAGGGAGATACACAATCGAAGGTGATCATTGACACCTAAGTTAAAGGTGGTCGAAGGCACTACCTATAAAGGAACTTCAGCCTCAGGGCTAGAGTTGTCACTCTCAACGGGTTTGCTGAGCAAGACGTTTAGCTCCTCCTCCGTGGGCTCTTCGATGATCACAGGAGGTGGCCTGGGTTTATTCCCTGCTACCTTGATTCTGATCATAGGTCGAGGCTCAGGAGCAGGGGCATCCTTCTTCACCTTTCTCCATTTGAGAGGAACAGGGGGAGATTCGTCCTCGTCGCCACTCGAAGATTCGACCGTTAATGCAGGTCGCTTCTTAGGCGCAGGACTCTGAAAGCCCCAAATGGAGTTGGTTTAGAACGCATAATTAAAAACCAGGATGTTTAAAAACCATCAGGAAACAAGAAATTTTTTGTTACCTGTGCTGGAGGTTTTGTAGAGGGGCCTCCACCTTGATGGCTGTCTGTGGCTTTCTTTGCCACGGGTTTTCGAACAACTAAAAGGAGACATGTTCACAAGTTATAAATTGACAGTTATAGGTCAAAATGGAAAGACAATTATAATTTGAAGAAGGAACGTACATTTCTTTATTTTGTCGAGAACCAAGACGAAGGACTTCTGGAGTTCGTCTGCAAAATCCTTTTCGTCGAGGAACTCTTCGACATAATACCTCTGCCACCAGTCTTCAAAAGATGGTGAACAGAGGAAGTTGAGTTGGTAGTCGAACAATGATAGTACGGTCCGACCAGCGTACCTACCAATATGCTTGGTAGCAGCATCCTCAGTGTAATCATTACAAAAGTACAACACTGATTTCTCCCTAGGGTAAATGGGAGAAGGAAGCGATTGGATAATGCCAAACTGTCGAGAGACAAGATTCAGGTGGTAAGCAATCAGGCTCAGATGATTCTTTGAACTCTTGAAGCGTAATGGAATTATCCTTGGAGTGAGAAACGCTTCCCACAGTGTTGTGTTCTCTTCGAGGTGAGGATCCTCTGATGACTTGGGATGCGGCCTGGTGAACCACCCTGGACCAAACTTTCGACTGGCGAAAGGAGCCATGGTCGAGGTAAATTCCTTCCTCCCTGCAAACATCTGAATGAAGTTTGCAAGGGTCTTTTGGAGTTCCAGCCCATCCTCAGTGGGAGTCAATAAGGCAAGCCTGGTGCCTTCGACACGCCTTCTGGATATCTCAGGAGCCTTTTCGTTTATTTGAGCCTTCTGGGGTAGAAAAGACTCAAAAGTGGCGGTTAGCCATAGTTGTAGTAGCCAGAAGGGTCCAGCAAGCAGCAAGCTGGCTCTATTTTCTATTATTTTTAATTGAGTCGCTCCACTGCTTATTGACTCATATAGGTTCGCCAGTATTAATTCGGCCAAACAGATGTTTTGACCGTGATGAAGCTGAGTAGCAAGGGTGACCATTTTCTTCGTCACCTGTAGGGATTTCGTGCAAAACACGAAGCGTGATAGCCAAAGGGATAGAAACGCAATGTGCTCCACATCCGTCACCCCAGCTGTCGACTTGTCATGGTAGTGGTTGGTGTAGGTGGTATAAGTGGGTTTCGTAGCTGAAAACCCAATCTGGTCTTCAGACATTTCCTCTGGGTCGAAGTAATCCCCAGTTGGTCGAAGACCAGTAATGGCAGCCACGTCGAAGAGAGTGGGTGTTACCATTCCGCAAGGCAGGTGGAAGGTGAAGTGAGTATAGTCCCAAAATAGCAAAGCAGCTATCAGCATTTCAGGACAGTAGTTGAGACCAGTTTTGGACAGCATGACTAGGTCATAAATCCCCATGCCCTTCCAAATCGAAGCCTAGCATTTCTCCATCTTGTCGAGCCAAACATTGTATTCTGGTGTAAGGTTAGGGCTAGACCTAAAAGCCCTAACCCCCCTATTGAAGAATCGGAGATCTATCTTTTCTTTTGCAGGATCCTCGGTATCTTCTGTCGCCTTCTTGGAGCATCCAATGGGTTTGAGTGCCTCATGCACAGGGAAGAAACCCTCGATTTTCGTTGGGTCAGCAATGCATGCAGATAGAGGACCGGACATGGCAAAAACCTGGTTGGAGTATCCAATAGGAATCAGCAGTTGAGAAGAATAAGTTTCACGCTCAACATCTCCCATAGGTTCGGGAACCCTTCGCATTCCCATGGAGTTAACTATTGGAGTGTGTGATCGGTGGATCTGGAACTGATTGTTTAACGCTGGTTCGCGAAATGTCGCGGAAGCAAGAGTCGCCACCGCCTTTTATTTTCTCCAAATGGAAAGGACAAAAGCACAGAAAAATTCCTTATAGAGATAGTTTCTCGGTTCGGGAGGTAGATTATAGAAAGGGAAGATGTTAGCACCCTTTCTATCCATGGTTATCCATGGGCTCTTAGATACTTGCTCATTTGTGTTTTCAAAAATGGTTTGTTTGCTTTTCAACTGTGGGTTTTAAAAAGTTTCTTTGAAAATTCCAGTTCGACTCTTGTATCGGTCCTCAAGAGTGTTTGAAAAATTGCTTTCAAAAGCTTTTTGAAAAGGTGTCGGTGTGAAAAGTATATTTGATTTGTTTTTGAAATTAGAGCAAGTATCTAGAGTCGTCTACCTACCCTAAGGAATTCGTCTGTGTAAATGTCCTTTAAAGTAGTGCCATCCCACCATTGAGAGGTAGGTAGCACCACTGTTGGAGGTGTTCGGGTCAATTCGAAGGTTCGGGACATGGTGATCACCGGAGCAATAGGAAGACACCTTAGAAGCTACCCTCATGCCAGGTTCCCGGATCATGAGGACTTACTAAGACATCCTCTACTCGACGATCACCTTTCGAGGGGCAAGGCAACAGTGAGGCGTACCCTAGGGGTGGTGTGTGATTTGTGTGTCGTTTTCAGATATTTTGTCTTGTTCAGGTCATGGGTGATCTACGCTTTTGTTTTTATCTTAACAGTCATTCTTGCATGCAAGTTTATTAGCAGTTAAAAAGTTGCGAGAAATATAAAGTTCCTAAACTATTACAAAGGCGCGGGTCCACATCGCCAAATTAAATCCGGGACCCGATTTGACATAAAATAAAGTAAAGTGCGAGAAATATAAATGTCTGAATTTACATGGCTTTGGAAGAATTACATAAAAATTATAAGAAAGGAAATAAATGCGTGAATTAGAATTACTATTGAATACGAGGGCGTTGGACCCTTTTTAATGAAATTAAATTGTAATTATGAAATTAATTAAATTAAAATGAAAAGAAATTATTTTTTTTGGTTTTTTTGTATTTATGGATTTTTATGAGAATTAAATGAAATTAAAATATTAATTAACCCTAATTCTAGTTATTTTTAATTTATTAAGAAAAGAATTGAAATTTAATCTAAAATTAACCTAATTAATTAATGCAATTTTATTTACAAAAATAAATAATTAATTATTAATGATGAAAAGAAAAAGGATAAAAATATTAAAACCTAATTCTACAACTTTTAAGTTTATGAAAAAATGTCAAAATTAATCCTAGAATTAAAGAGCTAAATTAATTAACAAGATTTATTTTTAAAAAAAAGTTCAAATGAAATATATTTTATTTTGGGACTTTCTGATTTTTTTTTTTTTTTTATATTATGAGAATATTGATTTAAAGAATTAAATTAATTAATTAAAACAAATAAAAAATAGAAAGAAAAAAGAATGAAAGAAGACAAACCAAGGGGGTGTTGACCCCAAACTGGAGGTTTTGTCCCAGCAATCTAGGCCCAATGTTTATGGCCTTGTTTGACTTTTCTGGAAGCGTGCGTGTGCCTTGACCAATGTCCATGGTGTTCATCAGATCTCAACCTTTGGATTGCCCTCAGTGGCCATGTGGCACGTTTGGATTATGAGTTGCATGGTGGTCTTCAGGGAGTAAGCTGCATAGAATGACATTAGAAAAAATAATATTGAAGGGATAGGGGGACCTGGGAATCGAACCCAGGTCCCATCGCTTACCATACCATGTGCCTTGCCACTGAGCCGTTCACGCGTTTTGAATATAGTATGGAAAACAAATAACGTAAAGGAAAACAAGGATTAGTGGATGATTTTCGCGCGAATTTCAAATACGCCAATCCCCTGTTTACACCTCACCTTCTTCTCCAAGTGCCCTGCGTTTTATCTGAAAAAACAAACTGAATAGCGGGGGTTTTAAACCCCCACTAAGTGCTGCATACAAAAATAGCGATTAGAAATCCCTTGTTCATAAATTAATCGCGAGCTATGCCTTGAATTCGTCTAAAGCTCCTGGTTTTAATGGTCTAAGTCTCGTGTTCTAATTTTACCCTATGCCAGAATCCCCAATTCAAGGTCTCTGAAAACCTAGGACGCTTCAATGGTGGATCCTCCAATTTTGCACGAAAACTCAATTAAAGTATGTAGTTAGCTTTAGAATCAATCAATTAGTATAAATCCACAAAAAAAAACGCAATGAGAATGCTTGAAAACTGAAACACGAATATGTATAAAATTTGAAACAGGATCACTTAGTTCTACCGTTTCTTGATGTTAGAGTTGATGATTTTGATTCAGACACCTTCCTTGAAGTCTCAGGAGTGCAATGGGATGGTTATTCTGTCTTGAAACCCTTTGGAATCACGTTTTCAGTTTTGGAATTTTTCACAAAAAGTACAATGTGCTTCTTCAACTTTGGGCGCAGCTTTCAGGTTCCTTGGCATTAGGTTTGCATCTTGCTTATGTATGGAATGTATTAGGGTTAAATTCTGAGTCCACAAATCCTTGCATTGATGAAAACAATATTTGATTTTCATGGCATATCTTCCAAATCTTTTTTTCACATGTTTTTGATTCCAATCATGGCAAAACCTTCCAATTTTGATTATGCACGAATCTTGAGTGAATCATGAGTGATTGTACTGCATAAAAAGATTTGATTACATTGGTTTAGTATTTTTTCCACATTTTAATTAATTAAATGAATTAATTGTAATTAAAAATTCAAATAAATAATAAAAATGATAAAAAAAATCCCCTTTGGGCCAAATGGTCGTGCATATGCTTTGGATGATGAATCTTGGAAGAAAATGTGGCCCATTAGCAATTTTAAGACATTTGAAGCAAAGTTGACTTTTCAAAATATCCAAAAATTTCCCAACTTCCACAAGGCATATCTTGCTCAATGTTTAAGCTTTGATCATGTTCTTGGACATTTTGGAAAGGTCTTGAAGTCCTCTAACCAATGCCTTTGGTCCCATGTCATTTTGATTTACCAATATCAAGTTATGGCCTTTGACTTAAAGTCCCTTTTTGTTGACTTTTGAAAATGACCTATAATGTTGAAATTGATAACTTTTTGTGAGAGCATTTCTTGGACTTGGAGTGTGAAGAGGAGTTGTAGTAAATGTCTTTCTCTTCAAAATGAGCTTTGGATGGAATTTTTCTGATAAACCATGTGGAAGTTATGCCTTGGTCAAGTTACAGTTGACTTTTCAACTGTCCAAATATGGAAACTTTTGCATCTTGAGACTTTTTGAGCCATACCTTGAAAATCATGATCAATAATCGATAAAATGATGTTTGTGGCTTCAAAATGAGATGTTGACCAAAAATTTGAACTTTTGACTGTCAAATGACCATTTTGCCCCTGCAGTTGACTGTAGTGCAATTAGGGTTTTTGACTGTGCAATTTTGTGCTATAAGTCTTGAAACTTGGTATGAGGATGCTTGACCATGTTTATAGGCATATGGGACTTGATTGGACCCTTGGAAACTTCATTTTCTTTGTCAGAACCAAAACCCTAGTTTTTGACTGTTAGGAGGCCCTTGAACTGTGCAACCCTTGGGGAGATTTTGAAGCATGTTCTTTGAAAATCTTGAAGAATATGGGAGGGCAAATTTTGGGGTACAACAGTTGCCCCTGTTCAATCTTCTTAGACCTGAGGATGCAGATTGGCTGACGTGCCTTTCGTAATCCGAAGGTGGAAGATGATTGAACACTAGAGTGCCCAGAAATTTGCGCTCACATAGTAGCAGTGTGATGGTGGAATGGGCTTATAGATGCCATCTGGATGTTGGTGGATAGTGGATGGGCTTATAGATGCCATCTGGATGTTGATCGCGTAAGAGATTCCTTAGCGAGAGCTTGCATACCTGCAAAAGAAAAGGATTACCTGACCCGTTACCGGAGTTGGTCTTTAAGCTCTTTGTAGGATGTACCCTGACTGGTTACAGGAGTTGAATCTGGAGCTTCAAAAGGTGATGAATGAACCAGGGATGGTTACTACCTCAACGGGACGGTGAGAGAACCTTGGGTGATTACTACCTCAACAGGAACGCTGAGAGAACCTTGGACGACTTCAACCTCAACAGTAACGCTGAGAGAATCTTAGATGACTTCTACCTCAACAGTAATGCTGAGAGAATCTTGGGCGACTTCTACCTCAACAGTAACGCTGAGAGAATCTTGGGCGACTTCTACCTCAACAGTAACGCTGAGAGAATCTTGGGCGACTTCAACCTCAACAGTAACGCTGAGAGAATCTTAGGCGACTTCTACCTCAACAGTAACGCTGAGAGAATCTTGGGTGACTTCTACCTCAACAGTAACGCTGAGAGAATCTTGGGCGACTTCTACCTCAACAGTAACGCTGAGAGAATCTTGGATATCTTCTACTGAGTCTTTATCAGGAAAATCTGTTAGGGGTCGATTTAGCTGGACTAGAGAAGGCCTTTGAATGGATAAGAAACAGAAAAATCTTAGGGTCGATTTAACTGAACTGGTCTAGGTCTTGAAATCTTCAACTGGATAAGAAACAGGGAGAACTTAGGGTCGATCTGACTGAACCAGAGAAGGCCTTTGACTGGATAAGAAACAGAAAAATCTTAGGGTCGATTTAACTGAACCGGTCTAGGTCTTGAAATCTTCAACTGGATAAGAAACAGAGAGATCTTAGGGTCGATCTGACTGAACCAGAGAAGGCCTTTGACTGGATAAGAAACAGAGAAATCTTAGGGTCGATTTAACTGAACCGGTCTAGGTCTTGAAATCTTCAACTGGATAAGAAATAGGGAGATCTTAGGGTCGATCTGACTGAACCAGAGAAGGCCTTTGACTGGATAAGAAACAGAAAAATCTTAGGGTCGATTTAACTGAACCAGGCTAGGTCTTGAAATGTCTTCAACTGGATAAGAAACAGGGAGATCTTAGGGTCGATCTGACTGAACCAGAGAAGGCCTTTGACTGGATAAGAAACAGAAAAATCTTAGGGTCGATTTAACTGAACCGGTCTAGGTCTTGAAATCTTCAACTGGATAAGAAACAGGTAGATCTTAGGGTCGATCTGACTGAACCAGAGAAGGCCTTTGACTGGATAAGAAACAGAGAAATCTTAGGGTCGATTTAACTGAACCGGTCTAGGTCTTGAAATCTTCAACTGGATAAGAAACAGGGAGATCTTAGGGTCGATCTGACTGAACCAGAGAAGGCCTTTGACTGGATAAGAAACAGAAAAATCTTAGGGTCGATTTAACTGAACCAGGCTAGGTCTTGAAATGTCTTCAACTGGATAAGAAACAGGGAGATCTTAGGGTCGATCTGACTGAACCAGAGAAGGCCTTTGACTGGATAAGAAACAGAAAAATCTTAGGGGCGATTTAACTGAACCGGTCAAGGTCTTGAAATCTTCAACTGGATAAGAAACAGGGAGATCTTAGGGTCGATCTGACTAAACCAGAGAAGGCCTTTGACTAGATAAGAAACAGAAAAATCTTAGGGTCGATTTAACTGAACCAGGCTAGGTCTTGAAATATAGCTGAGAACTTAACTGAATCTTTCCTGAAAGGTAAAGGTCAGTCATATGCAATGCATGATATGGATCAAGCAATGATGTTCTCAACATAAATGAGATTTGTAAGATGTGATGCGTATATGCATGCTATAATGTATGGAGATGTGATGTTTATGAATGTATCTTTGTCGTCTAGGAAAGTAAATCCTTGAAGGGTGCCGGGAAGTCATGTCCTGGGCTGATGTTGAAGAATAGATTTTGCTTCCGCTGGGGATGATAGTTGCAAGAATACCGGTAGGAGAAGATGACTCCGTTTGGGAATGAACATGGAGAATGGATTACTCTGCGGGGAGAAAAGTACTCTAGCGATCTTGCTGGGAAGCAATACTCTGTGGGGAGAGAGGTACTTTGTTGAGTTGTTGATAATAACTTGCTGGGGATACCCTTGTTGTGTTGGAAGTGTTAATAGACTTCTCTGGGGATAAGAAGACTTCATCGAGGACGCTCTTTCCGTGGATTTTGGCTGAGGATAACCCAGTTATATCCTGGTAGGGAAATAACTCTTTGAATAAAGCCGGGATATGCGTTCGTGTTCTGCGAGGATAAGCTTCCAGAATCTACTGGGGATAAGCTTACTGCTGGGGAGATGATTCCAACTTTCCTGGGGAACTAGATTGGACTCTCTTGGGGAAGTTGAATTGTACCGGGGAAATGACTCCAATGAATGTCTGGTATACCGCCGGGGAACAATCTTTAGGTCAAGACTGCCAGGGATGCTTGTTAAAAATGTCCGTACATTGCTGGGGAATGTTGAGATCTGCTGGAGGATACCCAACTTCCTTAAGGTTGATAATGGCTTTGCTTGAGGAGAGTGTATTGACTTGCTGGCTCACTCTCTGGGGAATTGGGATGTACTGGTTATGTTCTTCAGCTGAACCTACCTTGGTACCTTGGAGGATAGAACAATTAGATCGTTTGGACAACTCAATATTGCCCCTGTTTCTGAAGTGGGAGAGGAGGACCTGTGAGGTGCTGATAATTGTTGATGGACCAACCTTCTTCTGGTAGGCAGGTGTGATCGGTGGATCTGGAACTGACTGTTTAACGCTGGTTCGCGAAATGTCGCGGAAGCAAGAGTCGCCACCGTCTTTTATTTTCTCCAATAGGAAAGGACAAAAGCACAGAAAAATTCCTTATAGAGATTGCTCTCGGTTCGGGAGGTAGGTTATAGAAAGGGAAGGTGTTAGCACCCTTTCTATCCATGGTTATCCATGGGCTCTTAGATACTTGCTCAATGTGTTTTCAAAATTGTTTTGCGTGCTTTTCAATGGTGGGTTTTAAAAAGTTTCTTTTGAAAAATTTCAGTTCGACTCGTACGTCAGAGCGTTTGAAAAGTTTGCTTTGAAAGCTTTTTGAAAAGTGTCGGTGTGAAAAGTCTTTTGAGTTTGTTTTGAGATTAGAGCAAGTATCCTTGAGAACCTACCTACCCTAAGGAATTCGTCTGTGTAAGAGTCCTTAAAAGTAGTGCCATCCCACCATTGAGAGGTAGGTAGCACCACCGTTGGAGGTGTTCGGGTCAATTCGGTTTTAGGGACATGGTGATCACCAGAGCAATGGGAAGACACCTTAGAAGCTACCCTCATGCCAGGTTCCCGGATCATGAGGACTTACTAAGACATCCTCTACTCGACGACCACCTTTCGAAAGGCAACAGTGAGGCGTACCCTAGGGGTGGTGTGTGCGAATTGTGTGTCATGTTTCAGTTATTTGTCTTGTCATGTTTTGTCGTGTTCTACGCTTGATTTTAATTAGACATTCATTCTTTCATGCTTGATTTAACAGTTTATAGTTTGCGAGGAAATAAAGCTAGACTATTACAAATGGCGCGGGTCCACATCGCCAAAATTAAACCGGACCCGATTTAGCGGAAAAATAAATAATGCGAAGAAATAAAGTGCGAAAAATAAATTACATGGCTTAGGGACATTTACAAAATTATAATAAGCGATAATAAAATAAATGCGCAATTAAATGATTAATGACGGGCGTTGGACCCTTTTTTGCAAATAATTAAAAGTTAATGAGAATTAAAAATTAAATGATTAAATGTTTTTTTTTGGTATTTTGTATTTTTTAGATTTAATGAAAAAAAGGAGAATTAATTAAAATTAAATTAAACGGCAAACCCTAAATTCTAATATTTTTTATTTATTAAGAAAGAATTAAAATAAGATCTAAATTAAACCTAATTCATTTATGTACAACTAGAATAGAAAAATAAATAAATAAATAATAATTATTATGGTGGAAAAAAAAAGAAATAAAAAGAATTAACAATTAACCTAAATTCTACATTTTTGGATTTTTATTAAAAAAGGAATTAAAAATTAAAAACCTAATTACACTACATAATTTACATTCTAATTTATTTATGAAAATAAAATAAGTATTATATTTTTCTGTATTTTCTGATTTTTTATAATGTTTTATATATTTTTTTTGTAAAAAAGAAAATTAATTAATTAAAACAATACAAATAAATAATACAATAATTTAAATAATAAAAGAAAAGAAAAGTGAACCAGAGTGGGGTGCTGCCCCAAATAAGGAGGTATCAATTGGAGAGGCCTGGCCCAATAAGCTGGGAATTAGTTGACCTTTTTGGATCCCATGCAACGCGTCTGACCAGGGTTTATGTGTTCATCCATCCTAGACCTTTGATTTGTAAGCAACTGGGCGCGTGTAGGCTTGATCCTTGAGGATGTATGGTGTACCTGTATCACTGAAGCGCATAGGAATTGAGAATGAAAAATAATATTGCAAAGATGCAAGACCTGGGACTTGAACCCAGGTCTTTGGGGCTACAAACATAGCGCGTTACCACTGAACCACATGCATTTCAATTAATATACAATAACGCGTAAATAATATAAAAAGAAGATGCTAATGCCCTTGGAATTTCGCGCGAAGTTTGAATAGACCTATCACGTCTGGACACGGCTTCATCATCTTCGTGGTTCCTGCAACTAAAAGCATATGGCAACGGTTTATGGAGCGTGGCCTAAAGCTATATATCAAGAAATAGCGATTAGACCCTCGACGCTCATAAATTGAGCGCGAGGGTTGGAATCTCTCCGTCTAGGTACACTGAGTCCAATGGCCAAGGTCTAAAGCTGTGATTTTTCCTCTTGACAAAAGCCCCAAAATTACAACCTGTAACCCTAGAAATCCGTCAATGGTGAATTCGCGTAGGTGACTTAAAAACACAATCAAACATTGCAGTTAGTTCAGAAACATCAATATAAACATGAATCCATGAAAAAAAATGCAAAATAATGCTTAATTCGTGCTATGTAATCTCAAGATTTTCTTGATACAGTTGGACTCGTATGTACCAATTCAGGGTCTTTTTGTTGTTGTTATTGATTGAGAAAGGTTCTGAATGGTCCAAGGAAGCTATTGCAATTGGTTTGATGCCTTGAATCGCCCTATAACCTTGATTTCAGAATTCAACTTTTTGAGAATTTTTGCAATTTTGTAATGAGGTTCTGAGCGCAGCTTGGAGTCTTCTAGCCATTAGGTCTTGTTCTAATACTTGTAAGGAAGCAATTAGGTCAACAATTTCAACCAAAATCTCTTGCAATTATGATTTCATATATTTGATTTTGAAAAATCTTTTTTCATATCTTTTCATGTGCAACTTGGTTCAAATCTGATCAAATCTTATCAAAGCTTGCCATAATCCATTAAGCACGAAATATTGACATGATAATGTGCATAAAAAGATTTTTTTAGGTTAAGGTTATATTTTTCATGAATTAAAATGATTTAAATGAATATAAATTAATATTAATTCAAATAAATAATTAAAAAATATGAGAATACTTCCCTTTGGGCCTAGTGGTCGTGCATAGGCTTGGCATGAAGAAATTTGGAAGAAAAATGGGCCCATTTGCATTTTTAGGCCTTTTGCATCAATGTTGACTTTTCAAAATTCCCAAAAATTTCCCAACTTCCACAAGGCATAACTTGGTCAATTTTTAAGCTTTTCACATGTTCTTGGACATTTTGGAAAGGTCTTTGAGTCCTTTAACCAATGCCTTTGGTCCCATGTCATTTTGATTTACCAATCTCAAGTTATAGCCTTTGACTTAAAGTCACTTTTTGTTGACTTTTGAAAATGACCTATAATGTTGAAATTGATAACTTTTTGTGAGAGCATTTCTTGGACTTGGAACATGAAGATGAATTGTAGGAAATGTCTTTCTCTTCAAAATGAGCTTTGGATGGAAATTTTCTGATAATCCATGTGAAAGTTATGCCCTGGTCAATTTCTGTTGACTTTTTCAACTGTCCAAATATAGTAACTTTTGCATCTTTGATGATTTCTGAGCCAAATCTTGAAAATCATGATCAAGCATTGATCAAATGATGTTTGTGGCTTCAAAATGATATGTTGACCAAAAATTTGAACTTTTGACTGTCAAATGACCATTTTGCCCCTACAGTTGACTATAGTGCAATTTAGGGTTTTGACTGTGCAATCTTGAGCTGAATGCCTTGAAACTTGACATGAGGATGCTTGACCATCTTTGTAGGCATATGAGACTTGATTGGGCCTTTGAAAAGTTCATTTGCTTGACCAGAACTCAAACCCTAGTTTTGACTGTCTAGGAGACAGTTGAGCTGCACAACCCTGGGGGACTTTTGTGACCTTGACTTGGCAATTTCTTGATGAATGTGGGAGGGCAAATTTTGGGGTACAACAGTTGCCCCTGTTCAATCTTCTTAGACCTGAGGATGCAGATTGGCTGCCGTGCCTTTCGTAATCCGAGGGTAGAAGATGATTGAACACTAAAGTGCCCAGAAATTTGCGCTCACGTAGTGACAGTGGTGATGGGGGAATGGGCTTATAGATGCCATTTAGAGATTGCTGGGTAGGATGATGAGCTTATAGATGCCATCTGGATGTTGATCGGGTAGGAGATTCCTTAGCGAGAACCTGCATACCTGCAAAACAGAAAAATGAGTACCTGACACGCTGCAGGAGCTGATTTTAGATGCTTGATATAGATATGTCCTGACTGGTTGCAGGAGCTGAGTCTGGAGCTTCAAACGCTGATGAATGAACCAGGGATGGTTACTGCCTTAGCATGAAGGGTAAGAGAATCCTGAATGATCTCAACAACGCTCGTTGAGAAAATCTTGGTGAGAATTACCATCTTCGTAGTGTCAGGAAGAGAACCAAAGGACATTATAATCTCAAAGGGAGTCACCTTACTCACCGCTGGAGAGGGAACTATAGGAAATTATAATCTGAAAGGAGATATCACCTCACGCCCATGCCGGAGAGGGAAACATCTGAAGAAGGAATTACCACCTCACGCGCCGTTGGAGAGGGGACCATAAGAGAATATCACCTCACGCTCATGCCGGAGAGGAGAACATCTGAAAAAGGAATTACCACCTCACGCTCACCGTCGGAGAGGGGACCATAAAAGACTATCACCTCACGCTCATCGTCGGAGAGGAAAACATCTTGAAAAGGAATTACCACCTCACACGCCGTTGGAGAGGGGACCATAAGAGAACTTCTACTGAGTCTTTATCAGCAAAATCTGTTTGGAGTCGATTTAGCTGGACTAGAGAAATCCTTGAAATATGTTTGGGAATTTCAACTGCACCCTTCCTGAAAGGTAGAGGTCAGTTATATGCGATGCATGATATGGATCAAGCAAACATGGATACGATTTATATGATATGATGTGTATATGCATGCTATAATGATGTATGTGATGATTCATATATGTTTTCGTCTAGGAAAATAAATCCTTGACGGGTGCCGGGAAGTCATATCCTGGGCTGATGTTGGAGAATGAGCTTTTACTTCCGCTGGGGATGATAACTGCAAGAATACCGGTAGGAGAAGATGACTCCGTTGCGGAATAAACTTGGCAAATGGAAGATTCTGCGGGGAGAAAAGATACTCTAGCGACCATGATGGGAAGCAATACTCTGTGGGGAGATGCTTTGCTGAGTGTAGAAGGTAACTCCGCTGGGGATACCGTTGATGAGTTATGCTGGGGATATCTTTGTTGTGCTGGGAGTGTTGATAGACTTCGCTGGGGGTAGGAAGATACTTTACCGAGGACGCTCTTTCCGTGGCTTTTGGCTGAGGATAACCCAGTTATATCCTGTTACGGAAATAACTCTTTAAATCAAGCCGGGACGACGCGTTCGTGCTCTGCGAGGGATAAGCTTCCAGAATCTACTGGGGATAAGCTTGCTGCTTGGGGAGATATGAATTCCAACCTTCCTGGGGAAACTGGATTGGATTCTCTTGGGGAAATTTTGAGCTGTAATTCGGTAAGTTGAAAGAGGGAACCTATGTAGGGTCGCCTGCTGATGAGCTCGTGTAAAACCGCATCTGAAATGGAGAGGGAACCTGGGTAGGGTTATTTTGATGATGAGTTTGTGTAAAACTTCGTTTTTGGAAAGGGAGAACCTGTGTAGGGTTTCTGGGTGACGAGTCCATGTAAAACTGCATTTTGAAGAGAAGGAACCGGGGTAGGGTTGCTTGGTGAGGTAAGTTCATGTAAAACTTCTCGGTGAACCGGGGTGAGGTTATCCATGTAAGACTTCTGGGGGAACCGGGGTTAGGTTACCTTGGGGTAAATCCATGTGAGATTTCTTGACGAACCGGGGTAAGGTTACTGGAGACGAGTCCCTGTGAGATTTCTGGGGGAACCGGGGTTAGGTTACCTTGAGATAGATCCGTGTGAGATTTCTTGATGAACCGGGGTAAGGTTGCTGGAGACGAGTCCCTGTGAGACTTCTGGGGGAACCGGGGTTAGGTTACCTTGAGATAGATCCGTGTGAGATTTCTTGATGAACCGAGGTAAGGTTGCTTCGGGATAAGTTTGTGTAGAACTTTGATGAACCGGGGTTAGGTCATCTTGAGATAGGTCCATGTAAGACTTCAGGAGGAACCGGGGTTAGGTTGCTTGGATAAGTTTGTGTAAAACTTTGATGAACCGGGGTTAGGTCATCTTGAGATAGGTCCATGTAAGACTTCAGGAGGAACCGGGGTTAGGTTACTTGGATAAGTTTGTGTAAAAACTTCTTGATGAACCGGGGTTAGGTCATCTTGAGATAGGTCCATGTAAGACTTCAGGAGGAACCGGGGTTAGGTTACTTGGATAAGTTTGTGTAAAACTCTGATGAACCGGGGTTAGGTCATCTTGTGGAGGAGGAGTCTGTGTATGACTTTGTCTGAAGGTTGAGAAGAAACCGGTGTTGGGTTGCATGATTTTGATTGGGTTGCATGATTTTGATTAAGTGGATGATTTTGATTAAGTGGATGATTGTCCTGTTTGGTCTCGGACGTTAACCCACGATCTGGAATTTGTAAGGGTAGATGGTAATCATTCTTATGTTGATCTGTCCTTTGTACTTTGGTTGACAGAGCAATTGGATCGCCTGGATAACTCATTATTGCCCCTGCTTCGGAGATGAGGGAAGAGAATACCTGTGTGGGTGATTGACAAATCCTCGGGTAGACAAGTGATGAAATACCGGAACATAGTCGTACGCTTTGATCCCTAACTTTTGCCTGGACCGCCCTTTCGGGTTTTCAGTCCACCGGGATACCCATTTTTGCCCAAGCCGCCTTTTCAGGTTTTCGACTTGCCGGGTGTACAGATTTTTTCATTTTGTCCCTTCATTTTGCCCGAACCCTTTTGGTTCGCCGGGAAGCCCTTATTTTTGTCTAGGTATGTCAACCTAGCGGGTCTTTGATTTTGCGTAGTATTTTTTCGACTATGTCCACACTCTCAGAATGTAGGGAGTTGCCCCTGTTGGAAGTATTT
This sequence comes from Vicia faba, assembly GCA_948472305.1. Classification (NCBI taxonomy): domain Eukaryota; kingdom Viridiplantae; phylum Streptophyta; class Magnoliopsida; order Fabales; family Fabaceae; genus Vicia; species Vicia faba. The sequence goes on from OX451736.1 coordinate 525,902,785, forward strand.
TGCCATGCCCCAGATAATGAGCAATGCTCCTACTGTGCCCCTTGATTGGAGGTACTTCTGTTCACAAGGTGTTCATCGTGCGAATTTCCCTGCTGTTCAAACAAATAGTCATATGCAAACAAGGTTATTTTAAGAATGCAAGAGTCTATGTCTGTCTTGAATTTTGAAAATGCATTTTTTGTAATACAGTGCGATGTCAACTCAATATTTTACAGCAAACCTTCAGGAGTCAGGATACCTTCGTAACAGTATGCTTTCGAACTAACCCATGCTTCAGCTAGGACTTTTAAGGGTTATATCGTAGCCGGGTTCACGGTTTAAGAAACAAAGGATAAAGGCTCGAATTATTTGTACCCACCCGCTCTTCGTGATGTTCTCCAAACCTAAACTCAGTTGATCGTGCGTTAGACCTTTGTTTGAGTCTTTGCTTGGTATTCCAGTGATGGTTCATATGTTGATAACTTATTTTGAATAGGCAGTCATTCCTTATTGTTGGAGGTTTATAAGACCTCTTTTGATTTTGTTATCCCTATTTTTTTTGCCTGAGCTGTTTCTTTTGTGGAATTACAGTCAGCGGGATGCCCCAGTTTGGTAAGTCTTCTTTATTGGTTTTGACTTTTTGGGCTTTTCATTTATGATTTTTTTGTAATGACTGCCTGTCCTTATGATTGCCCTGAACCATCACCGTCTTTTGTTTTTGAAAAACTCATTTGGTGCCATTCATTGTGCACTTGGATCAACTGAGAGAACTACCCTGCCCCAGGTTATGATTAAGGGTTTTGATTTTCGAAAATAAAAACTCCTACTTCTTTGGCCCTGATGGGTTGACGAGGGATTATCATCCTTATAACTCCAGTGTTTAGGGATTGAAACAATGCCTGTACTTCATAAGCGGGGTCTGTTCAAAAGCATACTGTAATGATCGTGGTATCGTTTTCGTCATCCTCCCTCAAGAGGTTTAGAATTTTTAATTAAGAGCTGACCATTGCAAAATATGAAAACAGTTTTAAGTGTAATAAACATAATTAAATCAAGACAGACATGTGTAATGCATTCATGAAATAAAAGAGTTTAACATAATAATTGTTTATCTGAACAAGAAAGGAAAAATACAACTTGAATTCAAATGAACAAGAAATTCTCAATCCTAGCCATGTTTTGGCAATGGAGCATTGATCACATTGGGAGTCTCAGCAGGCTCGAACTCGATCTCTTTGGCATCGATCATGTTCTGAATTTTGTACTTCAGTGCCCAACAGTCCTCAGTATCGTGCCCCGGGCTATCGGAATGATAAGCACACCTTGCTTCTGGATTGTAGCTAAGAGAGGAGGTCTTAGGATTGGCAGGAGGGTTTATTACTGCAATCAGGTTCATCTTCAGCATATGTTGCAGTGCTTGCGACCATGGCATGTTAATGTTGGTGAACTGCCTTTTAGGCCCGTCCGACCTTTGCTGGTTTCCCCTCTGTGGTTGGCGGCGTGGTGCAGAACCAGAGATCATGACTGCCCCTGCATGTTGATCACGGCGACTCTTTTGACTGTATGCAGCATTAGATTCCTTCTTTCCCGTGTAAGGCTTTTTATGAATATCAGAAGGTGTGGCCTCTTGAATTTTCCCACTCTTGATACCAGCTTCAATTCTTTCGCCGGTCAGGATGAGGTCAGTGAATCCAGCAGATGAATTACCAATCAGGTGGTTGAAGAATGGCCCGGATAGGGTCCCCAAGAACATATCAACGAGTTCACGGTCAGTCAGAGGTGGTTGTACCCTTCCAGCGATATCCCTCCATTTCTGCGCATATTCTTTGAAACCTTCACTTGATCCTAACGACATACCCTGGAGTTGGGTACGCGTAGGAGCAAGGTCGGCATTATACTGATACTGCTTATAGAAAGCAGTAGCCAACTCCTCCCAGTTACGAACCTTGGTCCCATCCAGCTGATAGAACCATTCGAGATGAGTCCCTGAAAGACTCTCCTGGAAGAAGTGGATCCATAGATTCTTATCCGCAGAGTACGGCTGAATCTTCCGAACATAGGACCTTAAGTGCAGCTTGGGACAAGACGCCCCGTCATACTTCGAGAAAGTTGGTGCTTTGAATTTATGTGGGATAATCACACCAGTCGACAAACCCAGATCTCCGAAATCCAGCCCAGGTACCTGTTGAACCTCCATAGCTTTCATTCTGTCTTCCAGTTGTTTATATCTGTCATCAGCAGGAGGGTACTGCTCTTCATCAAAATCTGTCTCGTTGTCGGAGACCACTGGACTGGGAACCTCTCCCTCATGATGACTGCCTTTTCTCACAGATGGGGTTGTCCTCTCAGCTTCAACTTGTGGTGTATCCCCAAATCTTCGTCTAGGGCTGAACAGAACAGTCCTCTTCTTCTTCTTTTCCTTCTTCAAGAGCAGGGCCTTCAGATCTTGCTGCCCCTGGGTCAAATTCAGGATCAGCTCTTGGAACTGGGCGTTCTGAGCCTGGAGATCCTTGATGGACTGTTCAGCTGATGATCCAGGATTCATGACGATCGGCTGAAATAAACAGCGAAGAAGGTAAGCAACCTGTAGAGAAAGGGGTACCTGTAATGCGATGATATGTATGACATGCATGCAATGATTTCAAGGACCTCGCGGGGTAAACAGAGAAACTTGTTAGAGTTGAAAGCTGGTAACTTGATTGAAGGTACTTCATGTTGTTGAGAGTCCTTCTTCAAGGGTCAAAGGCTCACCATATCCAGTGGGTCATAGCCCCTGACACCCTTGGCTAGAGGAAAATGAATCCTCTTTGCCCCTGGCTAGATGTTTGATTTATCATGACCTGCATCACAAGCCCTTGAGATCCTTGAAATGGGTTAGGATGTATGCAGGATGCATGCAATGGTATGATGTTATGCTATGTATGGGGTAACGTGAGTGAACCCTGTTATGAGTCCTGATTAAGGACTGAAACAAAATCTGCAAGAAACAAGTGTTAGGTCACAAGTATGCATATACTCAAGTACGAAGGCACATAAGTCACGCAAGAGAGAGCCCTTAGGTTTAGGCCAGCATGGGGTCTGGGTAGTACCCTCTTGAGTTGGTGGGTTCAACCTGTCCTAATCAAAGTAACCGGGTTCTAAGGTTCCCAATATCACGGGATTGCTTTCATTGTTCATCGTTTCGATTTAGCCACTGAACTGGCGACCGAAATATTCCAGGAAAGCAACCCTCAATTGAGCGTAGTATCGAGTATCAACCAACCTCGGACTGCACCAAAGTCAGTTATCTCACTACCCTAAAGAGGCCGAGATAGTTCAATTAAGGTTCCTAAGGTCTGTTGATGCTTCACGACACCACGCGGAGGCCCCGTACTCTCCTTGACTAAACTCAAGGGTTGCCGGTACACACCAAAGTGCCACATCAACGTAGCAGACTGTTTCAACCATGTCGGTATACCCCGCACAGTTCCCTCACAGCCTTGTTGCTACTTTCTAAGAAGGTATCCCCCAGATCCGGGTTTAGGATCTATAGAACTCCCAAGCAAGTCCCACAATAATAAAGCAAGCAAAGAAAACAATTGAAAACACAGTTATGAACTATCCCTAAGGTACACCTCACTTTATAAAGCATCCCCAGCAGAGTCGCCAGTTCTGTGATCGGTGGATCTGGAACTGACTGTTTAACGCTGGTTCGCGAAATGTCGCGGAAGCAAGAGTCGCCACCGTCTTTTATTTTCTCCAATAGGAAAGGACAAAAGCACAGAAAAATTCCTTATAGAGATTGCTCTCGGTTCGGGAGGTAGGTTATAGAAAGGGAAGGTGTTAGCACCCTTTCTATCCATGGTTATCCATGGGCTCTTAGATACTTGCTCAATGTGTTTTCAAAATTGTTTTGCGTGCTTTTCAATGGTGGGTTTTAAAAAGTTTCTTTTGAAAAATTTCAGTTCGACTCGTACGTCAGAGCGTTTGAAAAGTTTGCTTTGAAAGCTTTTTGAAAAGTGTCGGTGTGAAAAGTCTTTTGAGTTTGTTTTGAGATTAGAGCAAGTATCCTTGAGAACCTACCTACCCTAAGGAATTCGTCTGTGTAAGAGTCCTTAAAAGTAGTGCCATCCCACCATTGAGAGGTAGGTAGCACCACCGTTGGAGGTGTTCGGGTCAATTCGGTTTTAGGGACATGGTGATCACCAGAGCAATGGGAAGACACCTTAGAAGCTACCCTCATGCCAGGTTCCCGGATCATGAGGACTTACTAAGACATCCTCTACTCGACGACCACCTTTCGAAAGGCAACAGTGAGGCGTACCCTAGGGGTGGTGTGTGCGAATTGTGTGTCATGTTTCAGTTATTTGTCTTGTCATGTTTTGTCGTGTTCTACGCTTGATTTTAATTAGACATTCATTCTTTCATGCTTGATTTAACAGTTTATAGTTTGCGAGGAAATAAAGCTAGACTATTACAAATGGCGCGGGTCCACATCGCCAAAATTAAACCGGACCCGATTTAGCGGAAAAATAAATAATGCGAAGAAATAAAGTGCGAAAAATAAATTACATGGCTTAGGGACATTTACAAAATTATAATAAGCGATAATAAAATAAATGCGCAATTAAATGATTAATGACGGGCGTTGGACCCTTTTTTGCAAATAATTAAAAGTTAATGAGAATTAAAAATTAAATGATTAAATGTTTTTTTTTGGTATTTTGTATTTTTTAGATTTAATGAAAAAAAGGAGAATTAATTAAAATTAAATTAAACGGCAAACCCTAAATTCTAATATTTTTTATTTATTAAGAAAGAATTAAAATAAGATCTAAATTAAACCTAATTCATTTATGTACAACTAGAATAGAAAAATAAATAAATAAATAATAATTATTATGGTGGAAAAAAAAAGAAATAAAAAGAATTAACAATTAACCTAAATTCTACATTTTTGGATTTTTATTAAAAAAGGAATTAAAAATTAAAAACCTAATTACACTACATAATTTACATTCTAATTTATTTATGAAAATAAAATAAGTATTATATTTTTCTGTATTTTCTGATTTTTTATAATGTTTTATATATTTTTTTTGTAAAAAAGAAAATTAATTAATTAAAACAATACAAATAAATAATACAATAATTTAAATAATAAAAGAAAAGAAAAGTGAACCAGAGTGGGGTGCTGCCCCAAATAAGGAGGTATCAATTGGAGAGGCCTGGCCCAATAAGCTGGGAATTAGTTGACCTTTTTGGATCCCATGCAACGCGTCTGACCAGGGTTTATGTGTTCATCCATCCTAGACCTTTGATTTGTAAGCAACTGGGCGCGTGTAGGCTTGATCCTTGAGGATGTATGGTGTACCTGTATCACTGAAGCGCATAGGAATTGAGAATGAAAAATAATATTGCAAAGATGCAAGACCTGGGACTTGAACCCAGGTCTTTGGGGCTACAAACATAGCGCGTTACCACTGAACCACATGCATTTCAATTAATATACAATAACGCGTAAATAATATAAAAAGAAGATGCTAATGCCCTTGGAATTTCGCGCGAAGTTTGAATAGACCTATCACGTCTGGACACGGCTTCATCATCTTCGTGGTTCCTGCAACTAAAAGCATATGGCAACGGTTTATGGAGCGTGGCCTAAAGCTATATATCAAGAAATAGCGATTAGACCCTCGACGCTCATAAATTGAGCGCGAGGGTTGGAATCTCTCCGTCTAGGTACACTGAGTCCAATGGCCAAGGTCTAAAGCTGTGATTTTTCCTCTTGACAAAAGCCCCAAAATTACAACCTGTAACCCTAGAAATCCGTCAATGGTGAATTCGCGTAGGTGACTTAAAAACACAATCAAACATTGCAGTTAGTTCAGAAACATCAATATAAACATGAATCCATGAAAAAAAATGCAAAATAATGCTTAATTCGTGCTATGTAATCTCAAGATTTTCTTGATACAGTTGGACTCGTATGTACCAATTCAGGGTCTTTTTGTTGTTGTTATTGATTGAGAAAGGTTCTGAATGGTCCAAGGAAGCTATTGCAATTGGTTTGATGCCTTGAATCGCCCTATAACCTTGATTTCAGAATTCAACTTTTTGAGAATTTTTGCAATTTTGTAATGAGGTTCTGAGCGCAGCTTGGAGTCTTCTAGCCATTAGGTCTTGTTCTAATACTTGTAAGGAAGCAATTAGGTCAACAATTTCAACCAAAATCTCTTGCAATTATGATTTCATATATTTGATTTTGAAAAATCTTTTTTCATATCTTTTCATGTGCAACTTGGTTCAAATCTGATCAAATCTTATCAAAGCTTGCCATAATCCATTAAGCACGAAATATTGACATGATAATGTGCATAAAAAGATTTTTTTAGGTTAAGGTTATATTTTTCATGAATTAAAATGATTTAAATGAATATAAATTAATATTAATTCAAATAAATAATTAAAAAATATGAGAATACTTCCCTTTGGGCCTAGTGGTCGTGCATAGGCTTGGCATGAAGAAATTTGGAAGAAAAATGGGCCCATTTGCATTTTTAGGCCTTTTGCATCAATGTTGACTTTTCAAAATTCCCAAAAATTTCCCAACTTCCACAAGGCATAACTTGGTCAATTTTTAAGCTTTTCACATGTTCTTGGACATTTTGGAAAGGTCTTTGAGTCCTTTAACCAATGCCTTTGGTCCCATGTCATTTTGATTTACCAATCTCAAGTTATAGCCTTTGACTTAAAGTCACTTTTTGTTGACTTTTGAAAATGACCTATAATGTTGAAATTGATAACTTTTTGTGAGAGCATTTCTTGGACTTGGAACATGAAGATGAATTGTAGGAAATGTCTTTCTCTTCAAAATGAGCTTTGGATGGAAATTTTCTGATAATCCATGTGAAAGTTATGCCCTGGTCAATTTCTGTTGACTTTTTCAGCTGTCCAAATATAGTAACTTTTGCATCTTTGATGATTTCTGAGCCAAATCTTGAAAATCATGATCAAGCATTGATCAAATGATGTTTGTGGCTTCAAAATGATATGTTGACAAAAAATTTGAACTTTTGACTGTCAAATGACCATTTTGCCCCTACAGTTGACTATAGTGCAATTTAGGGTTTTGACTGTGCAATCTTGAGCTGAATGCCTTGAAACTTGACATGAGGATGCTTGACCATCTTTGTAGGCATATGAGACTTGATTGGGCCTTTGAAAAGTTCATTTGCTTGACCAGAACTCAAACCCTAGTTTTGACTGTCTAGGAGACAGTTGAGCTGCACAACCCTGGGGGACTTTTGTGACCTTGACTTGGCAATTTCTTGATGAATGTGGGAGGGCAAATTTTGGGGTACAACAGCAGGTGACAAGATGACAGGACATAGTCATACGCTTTGATCCCTAACTTTTTCCTGGACCGTCCTTTCGGGTTTTCAGTCCACCGGGATACCCATTTTTGCCCAAGCCGCCTTTTCAGGTTTTCGACTTGCCGGGTGTACAGATTTTTTCATTTCCTCCCTTCATTTTTCCCGAACCCTTTTGGTTCGCCGGGAAGCCCTAATTTTTGCCTAGGTACGTCAACCTAGCGGGTCTTTGATTATGCGTATTTTTTTTCGACTATGTCCGTGCTTTCAGAATGTAGGGAGTTGCCCCTGTTAGAAGTGTTTTGTCATGCCACCAGAAGGTGTTTGATCAGGCAAGATTCGTTGTTGGAATGCCCCAAGTGACTCAGACGGAGATTTTCCCTAGGCTATTTGGCCTTTGAGAGATTCTCCGAATCTTGATTGGACTGCCCCAGATAATAGACCATGATCATATCATGCCCCTTGATTGGAAGTGCTTTTGTTCACTAGGTATTCATCGTGCGAATTTCCCTGCTGTTCAAACAAATAGTCATATGCAAACAATGTTATATCAAAAATGCAAAGCTTATGTCTGTCTTGAAGATTTTGAAAATGCATTCTTTTTCATAAAACAAATGAATGTTTGTAAAACGTGATGTCAACTCCGTATTTACCGTAAGCCTTAAGGAGTCAGAATACCTTTCATAACAGTATGCTTTCGAACTAACCCATGCTTCAGCTAGGACTTTTAAGGGTTATAACATGGCCTGGTTCACGGTTTAAGAAACAAAGGATAAAGGCTCAAATTTTATTTGTACCCACCCGCTCTTCGTGATGTTCTTCAAACCTAAGCTCAGTTGATCGTGCGTTAGACCTTGTTTGAGTCTTTGCTCTGATTTTCCGGCGATGGTTCAGATATTGATGATTTATTCTGAATAGGCAGTCATTTTTTGTTTTTGTTGAGGGTTTGTATGACCTCTTTCTTTTTGATTTCGCTATCCCTAAATTTTGCCTGAACTGTGTCTTTTTGGAATTACAGTCAGCGGGACGCCCCAGTTTTGTAAGTCTCCTTCATAGGTTTTGACTTAATGGGTTTTTATTTTGAGAAGTAATGACTGCCTGTCCGTATGTTTATTCGGAACCATCACTGTCTTTTTTGTTTTGTAAGGATTCCTTTGATGCCATTCATCGTGCACCTGGATCAACTGAGAGAACTACCCTGCCCCGGGTTATGATTAAGGGTTTTAATTTCGAAAAAGAAAAAACTCCAACTTCTTTGGCTCAGAGGGGTTGACGAGGGATTATCTTCCTTATAACTCCAGTGTTTAGGAATTGAAACAATGCCTGTACCTCATCAGCGGGGTCTGTTCAAAAGCATACTGTAGATTGTGGTATCGTTTTCGTCATCCTCCCTCAAGAGGCTTAGAATTATTAATCGAATGTTGATCATCAGAAAAAATATGAAAATAATTTGCGTATAGTGAATACGAATATATTGCTTCAAAACGGACATATGCGATGCATTAATGAAATAACAATGTTTAACAATGAACAAATGTTTGAACAATCAAAAAGAATTACAACTTGAACATTCGAATGAACAAAAGTCTTTTCATCTCAGGGCTTGTTATTTCAAATGGTGAGCCTTGGAGGGATGGTAGAAAAACTCAGCCTGACCATCTTGTGTGAACTCCAGTGCTCCTTCATCAATCAGGTCCTGGATCTTGTTCTTCAGAGCCCAACACTCATTTGTATCATGTCCTGGACAGGCAGAGTGGTAGGCACACCTCTTATTGGGATCATAGATAGGAGATGATGTGTTGGGGTTCTGGGGATGAGCCCTTAATGTGATCAGATTCAATCTCAATAGGCGTTATAAAGCTTGAAACAGCGACATGTTGAGCTGGGTGAATTGCCTCCTGGGCTTGACTGGCTGAAGTTGGTGAAGTTGCTGCTGAATTTGTGATACTGGAGCCATTTGAGGAGCTCTCCCTTTACCTCCTTGTTTCAAAGGTGGCTGAACGATGACTGGCTCTTTACCCTTAGGCGTTTGCCCCAGTTGGTTACCCCGAAGCAGTTGGTTGACGATAACCACGAGCTCATCTTGTCTTTGAGCTAAACCTTGAATGGCAGTCCCCTGCCCCAGCATTTGGGCTTTCATTGCATCCATTTCAGCTTGCAGATGTTTCAACCGTTCGTCCTCAGCGCTGTTCCTGACCAAAGTCTCCATGAGAAGTGTCCTTAGCTCCTCCTGCCCCTTGGATAGATTCAGGAGGATTTCCCCGAACCGAGTCTCTTGAGCAAGAAGGTCCTGGTTATCTTGTTGGGAAGCCATTGCTGAAATAAACAGCGAGAAAGGTAAGTGACATGCAACAAAGGGTACCTATTATGCAATGATGTGTATGTATGCATGCAATGTTTCCAAGGATCTCGCGGGGTAAACAAGAAAATTTGTTAGCATCTGGATCCGGTAGCTTGATTGAGAGAACTTCATATTTGTTGAGAGTCTTTCTTCCAAGGGTCAAAGGCTCACCATATCCAGTGGGTCATAGCCCCTGACAACTTTGGCTCGGGGAACTTTCTTCAAGTGTCAAAGCTCACCATATCAAGTGGGTCATAGCCTCTGACAACCTTGGCTGGAGGAAAATAAATCCTCTTTGCCTCTTGCTAGATGTTTGATTTATCATGACCTGCATCACAGACCCTTGAGATCCTTGAAATGGGTTAGGATGTATGTAATGGTATGATGTCATGGTATGCATGGGGTAATGTGAGTAACCCTGTTATGAGTCCTAATTAAGGACTGTAAATAAAACCTGCAAGAAATTCAGTAAACCCTGTTATGAGTCCCAATTAAGGACTATAAACAAAACCTACAAGAAACTTAGTACACCCTGTTATGAGTCCCAATTAAGGACTATAAACAAAACCTGCAAGTAGTTCATGTGTCAGATAACAAGCATGCAAGTAGTCAAGTACGAAGGCACACAAGTCACACAAGAGAAGCCCTTAGAGTTTAGGCCAGCATGAGGTCTAGGTATTACCCTCTTTCAGTTTGTTGGTTCATACCTGTCCTATCAAAAGTAACCGGGTTCTTAGAGGATCCCAATATCATTGACTACCCTCAATCGGTCATAACTCCAGCATCGTAATCTTTTCTTGCGGCCAGAACCATCACGAGTGTTTAGCCTCAATGGGCATAGCATACTGCTACGGTTCTAATGGCCAAGTTGTGTCATTTAAGGTTGTAAGGTCTGTTGGTGCTTAATGACTCCTCAGAAGACCCATATTCTCCTCGTTGTAACACAAGGGATATCGGTACAGACCAAGGTGCCACACCAACGTAGCCACTGCTTCACCCATGTCGGTCTACGTCGGACAGGTCCCTTACAGCTTATGCTACCTAAACAGGGTATCCCCAGATCCGGGTTAGGATCTATGTAACTCCCATGCAACCCACAATTTAAAGCAAGCAAGTCAATACAATTGAAAACACAATTATGAACTATCCTAAGGTACACCTCACTTTATAAGAGTTTCCCCAGCAGAGTCGCCAGTTCTGTGATCGGTGGATCTGGAACTGACTGTTTAACGCTGGTTCGCGAAATGTCGCGGAAGCAAGAGTCGCCACCGCCTTTTATTTTCTCCAAATGGAAAGGACAAAAGCACAGAAAAATTCCTTATAGAGATAGTTTCTCGGTTCGGGAGGTAGATTATAGAAAGGGAAGGTGTTAGCACCCTTTCTATCCATGGTTATCCATGGGCTCTTAGATACTTGCTCATTTGTGTTTTCAAAAATGGTTTGTTTGCTTTTCAACTGTGGGTTTTAAAAAGTTTCTTTGAAAATTCCAGTTCGACTCTTGTATCGGTCCTCAAGAGTGTTTGAAAAATTGCTTTCAAAAGCTTTTTGAAAAGGTGTCGGTGTGAAAAGTATATTTGATTTGTTTTTGAAATTAGAGCAAGTATCTAGAGTCATCTACCTACCCTAAGGAATTCGTCTGTGTAAATGTCCTTTAAAGTAGTGTCATCCCACCATTGAGAGGTAGGTAGCACCACTGTTGGAGGTGTTCGGGTCAATTCGAAGGTTCGGGACATGGTGATCACCAGAGCAATAGGAAGACACCTTAGAAGCTACCCTCATGCCAGGTTCCCGGATCATGAGGACTTACTAAGACATCCTCTACTCGACGATCACCTTTCGAGGGGCAAGGCAACAGTGAGGCGTACCCTAGGGGTGGTGTGTGATTTGTGTGTCGTTTTCAGATATTTTGTCTTGTTCAGGTCATGGGTGATCTACGCTTTTGTTTTTATCTTAACATTCATTCTTGCATGCAAGTTTATTAGCAGTTAAAAAGTTGCGAGAAATATAAAGTTCCTAAACTATTACAAAGGCGCGGGTCCACATCGTCAAATTAAATCCGGGACCCGATTTGACATAAAATAAAGTAAAGTGCGAGAAATATAAATGTCCGAATTTACATGGCTTTGGGAGAATTACATAAAAATTATAAGAAAGGAAATAAATGCGCGAATTGGAATTACTATCGAATACGAGGGCGTTGGACCCTTTTTAATGAAATTAAATTGTAATTATGAAATTAATTAAATTAAAATGAAAAGAAATTATTTTTTTTTGGTTTTTTTGTATTTATGGATTTTTATGAGAATTAAATGAAATTAAAATATTAATTAACCCTAATTCTAGTTATTTTTAATTTATTAAGAAAAGCATTGAAATTTAATCTAAAATTAACCTAATTAATTAATGCAATTTTATTTACAAAAATAAATAATTAATTATTAATGATGAAAAGAAAAAGGATAAAAATATTAAAACCTAATTCTACAATTTTTAAGTTTATGAAAAAATGTCAAAATTAATCCTAGAATTAAAGAGCTAAATTAATTAACAAGATTTATTTTTAAAAAAAAGTTCAAATGAAATATATTTTATTTTGGGACTTTCTGATTTTTTTTATTATTTTTATATTATGAGAATATTGATTTAAAGAATTAAATTAATTAATTAAAACAAATAAAAAATAGAAAGAAAAAAGAATGAAAGAAGACAAACCAAGGGGTTGTTGACCCCAAACTGGAGGTTTTGTCCCAGCAATCTAGGCCCAATGTTTATGGCCTTGTTTGAATTTTCTGGAAGCGTGCGTGTGCCTTGACCAATGTCCATGGTGTTCATCAGATCTCAACCTTTGGATTGCCCTCAGTGGCCATGTGGCACGTTTGGATTATGAGTTGCATGGTGGTCTTCAGGGAGCAAGCTGCATAGAATGACATTAGAAAAAATAATATTGAAGGGATAGGGGGACCTGGGAATCGAACCCAGGTCCCATCGCTTACCGTACCATGTGCCTTGCCACTGAGCCGTTCACGCGTTTTGAATATAGTATGGAAAACAAATAACGTAAAGGAAAACAAGGATTAGTGGATGATTTTCGCGCGAATTTCAAATACGCCAATCCCCTGTTTACACCTCACCTTCTTCTCCAAGTGCCCTGCGTTTTATCTGAAAAAACAAACTGAATAGCGGGGGTTTTAAACCCCCACTAAGTGCTGCATACAAAAATAGCGATTAGAAATCCCTTGTTCATAAATTAATCGCGAGCTATGCCTTGAATTCGTCTAAAGCTCCTGGTTTTAATGGTCTAAGTCTCGTGTTCTAATTTTACCCTATGCCAGAATCCCCAATTCAAGGTCTCTGAAAACCTAGGACGCTTCAATGGTGGATCCTCCAATTTTGCATGAAAACTCAATTAAAGTATGTGGTTAGCTTTAGAATCAATCAATTAGTATAAATCCACAAAAAAACGCAATGAGAATGCTTGAAAACTGAAACACGAATATGTATAAAATTTGAAACAGGATCACTTAGTTCTACCGTTTCTTGATGTTAGAGTTGATGATTTTGATTCAGACACCTTCCTTGAAGTCTCAGGAGTGCAATGGGATGGTTATTCTGTCTTGAAACCCTTTGGAATCACGTTTTCAATTTTGGAATTTTTCACAAAAAGTACAATGTGCTTCTTCAACTTTGGGCGCAGCTTTCAGGTTCCTTGGCATTAGGTTTGCATCTTGCTTATGTATGGAATGTATTAGGGTTAAATTCTGAGTCCACAAATCCTTGCATTGATGAAAACAATATTTGATTTTCATGGCATATCTACCAAATCTTTTTTTCACATGTTTTTGATTCCAATCATGGCAAAACCTTCCAATTTTGATTATGCACGAATCTTGAGTGAATCATGAGTGATTGTACTGCATAAAAAGATTTGATTACATTGGTTTAGTATTTTTTCCACATTTTAATTAATTAAATGAATTAATTGTAATTAAAAATTCAAATAAATAATAAAAATGATTAAAAAAAATCCCCTTTGGGCCAAATGGTCTTGCATATGCTTTGGATGATGAATCTTGGAAGAAAATGTGGCCCATTAGCAATTTTAAGACATTTGAAGCAAAGTTGACTTTTCAAAATATCCAAAAATTTCCCAACTTCCACAAGGCATATCTTGCTCAATTTTTAAGCTTTGATCATGTTCTTGGACATTTTGGAAAGGTCTTGAAGTCCTCTAACAAATTCCTTTGGTCCCATGTCATTTTGATTTACCAATCTCAAGTTATGGCCTTTTACTTAAAGTCCCTTTTTGTTGACTTTTGAAAATGACCTATAATGTTGAAATTGATAACTTTTTGTGAGAGCATTTCTTGGACTTGGAGTGTGAAGAGGAGTTGTAGGAAATGTCTTTCTCTTCAAAATGAGCTTTGGATGGAATTTTTCTGATAAACCATGTGGAAGTTATACCTTGGTCAAGTTACAGTTGACTTTTCAACTGTCCAAATATGGAAACTTTTGCATCTTGAGACTTTTTGAGCCATACCTTGAAAATCATGATCAAGAATTGATCAAATGATGTTTGTGGCTTCAAAATGAGATGTTGACCAAAAATTTGAACTTTTGACTGTCAAATGACCATTTTGCCCCTGCAGTTGACTGTAGTGCAATTAGGGTTTTGACTGTGCAATTTTGTGCTGTAAGTCTTGAAACTTGGTATGAGGATGCTTGACCATGTTTATAGGCATATGGGACTTGATTGGACCCTTGGAAACTTCATTTTCTTTGTCAGAACCAAAACCCTAGTTTTTGACTGTTAGGAGGCCCTTGAACTGTGCAACCCTTGGGGAGATTTTGAAGCATGTTCTTTGCAAATCTTGAAGAATATGGGAGGGCAAATTTTGGGGTACAACAGAGCGGTTGAAAAGATTGTCGGTTGAGCAGTTTTAGAGGGACTGTTAGATCTGGGGACATTGGAAGAACGAGAACGTGAGGCCATTTTTTGGTTTGAGATGAAGATGGATGAAAAACAAAGGTTTCTGGGTTTTGAGAGGAAGAAGTAAAGGTTTGCTTGCAGGAATTTTTGTTCGACTTAAGGCTTGGGTGAAGGAAAGTGTAAAGAGTCCAACAAGGGGCACTTAGTGCTATTTATAGTGATTGGAAAATCACAAGACTCGAGGTCATTTAATGTCTCTGACAAGAGTGGGGCACGTGGCGCTCAGTTGGTGATGTAGCCGTTCTGAAGAACGGAAGCGGTGCACCGTGCGTCCTCGATTTCGGGAAATAGTCATGATGACAATATACGAAGGGACATCAGGCATGCCAAACGCCTTACTGAAGTGACGTCTTGGGAATAGGTGAAATGATGACTTTTTGAGATTGTCAGTTGGTTGGTAGGAGACGAAAAGTGCACAAACTAATTTGTGGCTGAGAGTGAAGGACAGGTGTCGACTGGAATATCAAAGAATGCCTTTTTCTTTTTAGCGTCGAAATAAGACATTCTTGGGGGGCAATTTGTTGGCTCCTAAATTCGACACCCTTGTTGGTTATCATATATAGACCATTAATTATGAGTCAAAAGTGTTTCCTACATAAGAAGGCTTCGACCAGCTGATCATGTTGAAGGCTCATCAAATAATGACAAGACACTTAGGGAAATTCCTTTAAGTGGGAATCTTGTTGTCTTCGACGTCGAAGGACGCACTCGACAAAGGTACCTGATGCCCAAGATCGAACGGTTTGAGATTTGAATGCTTGGAGGGAAAACGGTTCCCAGCATTTACCAAGTGCAACGTGCCGAGAGCAGAAGCGTTGAAGGCTGTGAGTGTTCCATGTGGCGTCATCTCGAAGCAGCGTAACTTCCCAACGGTTACTTAGGATTTGTTTTAGTATAAATACTAGTTGTTCACGTAGTTTTCGCGTGTGTTCATCATCTTATACAAGTCACTCATCTAGATTCAAGTACCTAGCGTGAGCGAAAGAATCGTTGAGAATGTATGTGTGAAACACCATCTAAATTAATCAAAGTCTTTTACATTCAAGCAATTTATCGCTTTTCATTTACTTATCTCTGTCGAAGCCTTTTACTTAACGCTTTTATTTATTCTATCAAGCTTTTTCTTCATGCAATTTACTTAAAGTGTCTTTACTTTACCGGCATTAATCACCATTAAGATTAGTCAAACTCCAGAAAATCAACCATGTCTTAGGATCAATCTGATCGACCCTGCGAGTCACCAAATAAGTAACCTTTTGGAAGATCAGCGGTTGTTTACCAATTTTCACGGTAAACATTTTGATAGTAGTGACTCAAGAGTAGATTCCGAGGAAGTAAGTGGAAGATACTTATTCAGGGTTACTTTAGTTTATCATTATGTAGTAGAAATTATGCTCTGACTCATGTAACATTGAGTGGGGGTTGACGATTGTCTTCTTAATTTCTTATGTTATTTAAGATGTTGGGTTGAGTGTTGACAACCGAGATATTCTATGATATTTTTCTGAAGTGTGACGCCCTTGTGGATGTATTTTTATGATTAAAATAATCATTAATTTTGTGGGGTTGTAGAAGGGAGTTACACCTACTCCTTTCCATAAAAATTGATCTTGGGACTATCAAATAATGCTTATGAGATTTTAAAAGGTTAAGCTCACAAACCTTTTATACAAGAAAAAATTAAGTTTAAGGTTTTCTTCCAATCAAACAACGAACAACAATATGAAGCAATTAGTCCTTCTTCCAAACACGAACAAAGATTTGAGTGGTTAATTTCTAAGCTTTAACCAAGATTTTATATGGATTTATCTCAAAATATTATGAAGTTTGGAACTGGCTATCCTCTAAAGTGAACTGAGGTTTTACATAAGATGATCACAAATCAAATCGAGATTTTATATCATACAGATCTTGAACCAACTGAGCTTTTAAGGTTGTGCTCTAAAATCAATAAGAATATTTTTAATTGGTCATCTTCAAGAACCCAAAAAAGAGTTATTCCTTAAGTGTCTCAACGCACGAACCAAACAGAGACTTAATGCTTAATCCTCAACGAAAGCTTTTAACGGAGTTAACTTCAAACTAAACAGACACTTTCTAAGAAAGATATATTCAATCAAGAGGAAAAATAACTCTTGGTGAGTTTACATTATTATCCTTTATAGAACAAACTTCCTCATTTAAACACAAAAACCTTTTTGAAAGCGCTATGACTAAATTTATGTGGTAGAAAAAAATTTAGAGAGAGAGAGGGGAAGGTGAGATAAATCAAGTTTATGGATGTGAAAAAGTAAGGGGAGAGACATCTATTCATAGGCTAAAGGATGGTTCAAAAAAGGAAAAAAATCTATGAACACAATTAATTGTTCAATCGATTGGGTTATCATTCCAATTGATTGGATGACCTAAATAATCAATTACTTTAGTCCATTTTAAAAAGATTTGATAGAGAGCACCTATATTTCATTAAAACATTGTAACAATCGATTATGGACTATTTTTCTCTCTAATCCAATCAATTGAGAATATGCTCAAATCAGTTGGGTAGTTCAAAAAACATGTCATAATCATTATGAATATTTTCAATTCATCTAGCTAAACTCCAAAACATATTTAGAATATTTTCTTTGAGAAAGTGAGACTTTTAATTAGAGTTTTTATTCAGTGTGTGATTTAACAATATTATTTTACAAAAATGCACTTGCATTTTTACAAAATATTGATCACTCAGATACGATCGTACAAGCTTTCACACTATGAAGCATCATAACTTTTGCCAAAAACATCAATCACTTAAGTATTTTGCTTGGATTTTTTTTTGGAGATGAGGCTTGAAATACTTACAAGTTGGACGTTGTCATTAAAGGATATCACAGTGCTCATTAAACCCTAACTCTTCGACTTAATTTTGAGAAAGACTTTAACAAACTATCTTGTGCATCTTTGACCACTTGAAATAGTTTCGTGTTTTTAAAGTTAATTTGCATCTATATGATTTGTCATCAAGGTCATATTACATCTTTTCAAGTTCCCATCATCAAAATCATGATAGAGATGGCTTTCTTAACTTTGATTACTTTGTTAAGGATAAGCACATATTATTCACATTAAAGAAGGTTAAAGCAAATATCAAGACATTCAAGAAGGTCAAATCCAAGCAAACATGTGTTGGCAATATAACTACTATAGGCGTGTAAACATGATGGCAATGCATATCCATATAGCTGTCAAAGTATATCAGGAAATAGTGTCATAATTGTATTTAAAATAGGATTTCTATTATAGGCAATTATAGACTAGACAATTATAGGCAATTAGTATACAGATCCTTGTAATCTTATATATATGTACATCATTACAAGAATAAATAATAACAAATTTCGATACAATATTCAAGAACTTATATGGTATCAGAGCTTCTCTGGTTAATATCCCTCAGTTTGTGTTTATCATCCTGTTTCAATCCTTCTTCATCAATTCACTCACTCACTCGCATCATCATGTATGATGTTCCACCACCCACCAATGATCAATCCGCCACCACCTCCAACACTGATCCATGTGTCATCCATCATTCCGACAACCCTGCAACTGTCCTTGTTACACCTCTGCTCACGGTCGACAACTATGGTTCATGGAGCCGAGCCGTAACAATGGCACTTCGTGCCAAAAACAAATTCGGGTTTGTCGATGGAACCCTAATCTGTCCAAAGAAGGCCGATGATATCTCTAAGTGGCGCCGCTGCAACGATATGGTTGCAAGCTGGATTCTCAACTCGGTTTCAACCGAGATTCGCCCTAGCATTCTCTATGCTGAAACGGCGGCACAAATCTGGACCGATCTCAAGGATCGTTTATCTCAGTCCAACGCTCCGAAAATCTATCAATTGAAACAATCTATCTCTGCCCTAAAACAAGAGGGCATGTCTGTATCTCTGTATTTTACTCAGTTGAAATCTCTCTAGGATGAACTCCATTCCATCGCACCTATCAATCCGTGCATCTGCGGTAATGCCAAGAGTATTATTGATCAACAAAATCAGGACCGGGCCATGGAATTTCTTCAGGGCGTCCATGACCGATTCTCGGCCGTCCGCAGCCAAATTCTCCTCATGGATCCCTTTCCTTCAATTCAGTGTATTTATAACATCGTACGCCAGGAAGAGAAACAACAAGAGATTAATTTTCGACCCCTCCCTGCTGAGGAATCAGCAGCGCTTCAAGCTTCTAAAGTGCAGTATCGCACTCAAGGCAAATAGCAGCGTCTGTACTGTGAGAATTGCAATAAGCATGGTTACACTATTGCTACTTGCTATCAGATTCATGGCTTTCCAAATAAGCCACCAAAGAAATCTGAACCATTCTCATCTACTTCCGCTACTCAACTCTCAAGCGCACAATACAAAAAACTCCTATCTCTCTTAGCCAAAGAGGACACTATGGGATCATCTGTGAATTTAGCAGGTACCCCGCTTTTACTTGGGTTCCTTTTTCTTGGATTATTGATTCTGGCGCTTCAAATCACATATGCACATCTCTTTCTTATTTTTCTTCATATTCACCTGTTCATAAAAATATACTTGTTCAATTACCTGACGGCTCTCACGCGTCCGTGAAACACATCGGCAATGTTCATTGCTCGCCGTCACTTACACTCACAGATGTTTATCACATTCCATCTTTCAAATATAATCTATTATCTCTTTTACAATTAACAAAATCAATACATTGTGATATTATTTTCTCATCCTCTGGTTTCATATTTCAGGACCGAGCAACGAAGAAGACGATTGGTCGGTGTGATCGGTGGAAATAGAACTGACTGTTTAAAGCTGGATCGTGTATGTCGCGGTAAGCAAGAGTCGCCACCGTCTTTTATGTTCTCCAACATGGAAAGGACAAAAGCACAGCAAAATTCCTTATTCGAGAATGTCTCTCGGTTCGGGAGGTAGATTTATAGAAAGGGAAGGTGTTAGCACCCTTTCTATCCATGGTTATCCATGGGCTCTTAGGTACTTGCTCTTATGTTTTCAAAATGATGTTTGCTTTTCAAATGTGAGTGGGTTTGAAAAAGTTTCATTGAAAGATTTCTGAGTGACTCTTGTATCTGTCCTCAAGAGTGTTTGAAAAATCTGTTTTGAAAGCTTTTGAAAGTGTCTGTGTGAAAAGATTGTTTTGTTTGTTTTTTAGAGAGCAAGTACCCATGAGTCATCTACCTACCCTAAGGAATTAGGCTGTGTAAAAGTCCTTAAAGTAGTGCCATCCCACCATTGAGAGGTAGGTAGCACCACCGTTGGAGGTGTTTGGGTCAATTCGATTGTAGGGACGGTGTGGTCACCGAAGCAATAGTAGGACACCTTAGAAGTAACCCTAATGTCCTAGATCCTTTTTAATCCGAGGCGACCGTTTCGAGGCGACTGGATCTTAGACATAAGAGCGACCGCTAAAACATCCTATACTTGACGACCACTTTCGAAGGCAACGAGTGAGGTGTACCCTAGAAGTGGTGTATGTATTGTGTGTTGTTTTCAGTTTATATTAATCTTGGATCATGGCATTGTGAGCTACGAGTTGTTTTTTAATTAACATACATTCTTTCATGCAATTAGCAGTTAGGAATGCGGAAAATTAAAAGACGGAAAGGTAAAAGCTACGCTATTACAAGGCGCGGGTCTATACATCGCCAAAATACAAAGACCCGTTTTTGATAAAGATGCGGAAAGTAAAAACAAGCAATAAACCTAATTACTATTACATCCGGAAACAGTTACAAAATGATCAAATAAAATAACGTGCGAAAGAATTAAACTGGTACGTCCGAGGGTTTTGGACCCTTTGCTTGAAATTAAATTAAAATTAAAACCTAATTAATTATTTAATTGGAAAGAAAGTGTTTTTTATGTTTTTTATATTTATTATGGAAATAAAGAAAAAAAGAATTAAAATTAAAGTTAGCGAGACCCTAGTTCTAGATTATTTTAATTATTAATAAAAATGTCAAAGTTGACCTAATTTAAACTAATTAAATTAATTTACATGTTATGTATAAAAATAATAATAATTAATAATGATGATAAATAATTAATAAAAAAAAGTCAAAACCTAATTCTAGGCAATTTTTATTCATTTAAGAAAAAAGGGTTAAAATTAAAACCTAAATTAAACTAAATTAATTATTAGTATTTATTAATAAAAATAGGTTAATGATGAAATTAATAATAATTAAAAATATTTACATTTTTGAGTTTCTGGTTTTTATTATGAAAAATTAATTTGTGATGAATTAAAACAATTAAGAGAAATTAAGAGAAAAGAAAATAAAATAAAAAACAAAGCAAACCAAAGGGGTGTGATGGCCCAAAGTGGAGGTTTTTGTGAAGTAATTCAGGCCCACTAAGACAAAGCCTGGTTGACTTTCCTGATTGTGTGCGTGCTGTTTGACTGGAGTGCATCATGGACTTCATTCTGTGGCCACTGGATTGGGCATCATGGCCACTTGGCAAGCTAGCGCGTGAAGGTGCATGATGGGATTCTGGGCACATGCTGCATGTGAACGCTTTGTGAAAAAATAGAAAGAATTATATGGGGGACCTGGGAATCGAACCCAGGTCCCAGTACTTGCCAACCACGTTCCCAACCAACTGAGCCATTCCAGTGCGTTTGTAAACATAATAATCAACAAAAGTAATATATGTAAAGTAATAATTATGCTGGAATTCAGAAAACGCGCGCGTGAATTTGAATGCCCCAACCACATGTTGCCACGCATGCTGTCTTCTTCATTTCACCTGCAAATATAAACAAGATAGCAGGGGTTTTTAACCCCCACAAACTGAAAGCTCCAAAAATAGCGATTAAGCACACATGTTATATAAATTGAGCGCGATAGTCTGGTTGAATTCGTCTGGCCTTGACGAATTCAACCATGGTCATGACATGGTCCAATTTTTCCTCCTGTAAAAAACCCCAAAATCCAAGCTTTAAAAACCTAAATTTCGTCCATGGTATATTTTGATTCAGGCAGCGTTAGTTCAATTAGATTATACCAATCGCTTTAGAAGGTCCCTATTAGCATAAATCAAACAAGAAAATAGATTAAAAGCACATGAGACATGATATGCAGATTTGAAAAATAAGGCGAACCGTGTGGCTTATTATCTTAGATTCTTTGCGTGTTTGGACTGGTTCTTGATGCCAATAGACTCCTGGAGACTCAGGCAAGGTGTTTGAATCCTTTTTAGGCTTTGAAAGGCACTGCAAATAGGAAATCAATTTCACATTTTTCTTGAGTTTTTTGCAATTTTGTTCTATGGTTTTAGCAGCAATTGTGCGTGTCTAGCTTTAGGGTTAGCTCTTGCATTTGTATTGGAACAGAATTAGGTTAAAACCTTGGCCCAAAAGTCCATGAATTTAAGTTTCCAATCTTTGATTTTCAATCATATAATTTCCAATCTTTTTTTAATGAAAACCTTGCCAATTTGGGAGATCTTGTCCCCTTGAGTGATGCACGAGATCTTTAGCATGTGTGGAGTGTATTTGCTTCATAAAAAGATTTGACAATCATGCTTTGATATTTTTCTACAATTAAAACCAATTAAATGAATTAATAATAATAAAAATTCAATTAACTAATTAAAAATAAGAAAATAAATCATTTTAAGTTCAATGGGTCGTGCATAGGCTTTGGGTAAAGATTCAAGAAAGAATTTGAGGCCCAATAGCAAAATTGAAGTGTTTTAGGCAATGTTGACTTTTGAAAGTTCCCAAAAATTTCCCAACTTCTCCAATGCATATCTTGCTCAATTTTGAAGCTATGAACATGTTCTTGGACATTTTGGAAAGGTCTTGAAGTCCTCTAACCAATGCCTTTAGTCCCATGTCATTTTGATTTACCAATCTCAAGTTATGGTCTTTGACTTAAAGTGCCTTTTTGTTGACTTTTGAAAATGACCTATAATGTTGAAATTGATAACTTTTTGTGAGAGCATTTCTTGGACTTGGAGTGTGAAGATGAGTTGTAGGAAATGACATCCTATTCAAAATAAGCATTGGATGGGATTTTTCTGATGAACCATGAAAAAGTTATGCCCTGGTCAAGTTACAGTTGACTTTTCAGCTGTCCAAAAATAGAAACTTTTGCAGCTTGAGACTTTTTGAGCCATGCTTATGGAATCATGATCAAGAATTGATCAAATGATGATTGTGGCTTCAAAATAAGATGTTGACCAAATTTTTTGACTTTTGACTGCCAAATGACCATTTTACCCCTACAGTTGACTGTGAAGCAATTAGGGCTTTTGACTGTGCAACTTGATGCTGTGAGTCTTGAAACTTGACATATAGATGCCTGTCAATGTATATAGGCATATGGGACTTGATTGAACCCTTGAAAACCTCAATTTCTTTGCAAGAACCAAAACCCTAATTTTGACTGTGTTATGAGGCAATTGGACTGTGCAACCCTTGAGAGATTTTGAACCATTTGGAGATTGATCTTGCCACATATTGAAGAATATGGGAGGGCAAATTTTGGGGTACAACAGTCGGGGTAGTGCTCGGAATGGACTCTTCTACTTGAATGAAGAACCACCATTAAATAAAGATGACAACGATCACTATTGTGTTGACCATCCACCAAGTTCTTTTTTTAGTTCTAAGCAATGTAATAAGGCTGACCTATGGCATTTATGCCTCGGTCACCCATCTATTTCCCGTTTTCAATTTATTGTTAAGAACTCTCCAAATATTAATGCGAATAAAGATTTTATTTGTGACGTTTGTCCGCGTGCAAAACAATCACGTTTACCTTTTTCTTCAAGAACATCATATTCATCTCATTGTTTTGAGTTAATTCATGTCGATATTTAGGGTCCATTCTCTACTCCATCACACAATGGATCACGGTATTTTTTAACAATTGTCGATGATTATTCACGATGTACTTGGTTATATCTCATGCAACATAAATCTGAAACATTTACTATGCTAATTCATTTTTTTAATCAAATCAATCGCCAATTCAACACTAAAATTAATAAAATTAATTCCGGCGATGGGGGCATCTTTCTTCCCCAACTTCAAGCTATTCGTTCCGACAATGGTTTGGAGTTTTTGTCCAAACAAATACAAACATGGTTTCATGATCATGGCATTATTCATCAACGCAACTGCGTTGCAACCCCTCAACAAAATGGCATTGTGGAGCGCAAGCATCGTCATCTTCTCGACGTCGCAAGAGCATTACGTTTCCAAGCGAAATTACCCCTTTCCTTTTGGGGTGAATGCATGCTCACTGCCGCTTATCTCATAAACAAACTTCCTACTCCCATCCTGAAATATAAATCTCCTCATCAAACTTTACTCGGTTCTCCTCCTTCATACTCATCACTTCGTGTGTTTGGATGTCTCTGTTTTGCCAAAAATATGAACATTCAACACAAATTTGATGAACGAGCCAAACCTGGTATTTTTGTCGGTTACCCTTTTAATCAAAAAGGATACCGCATCTACGATATGCACACACGCAAAATATATGTCTCTCGCGATGTTCAATTTTTTGAAACCATGTTTCCATATCACGACTTTCAAACTCCTTCCATCGCTAACGACATAAGCATCAACACTCAAATCCTTGATTGTGTCTTTGATGATTCCTCTTCCAACTTATCACCTGCATCAAGTATCTCTCCCGGCATTAGTCATCATGATGACACGATTGTGCCCATTTCCACCCCTCAGGATGATAACTCATCGAATATTCCATCCAATATTACATCTATTCCTGTAGAAACTCCCCAACAACATTCACCTACAACGATCAATCCTGCAGAACGTCGTTATCCTCAACGTCTACGTACTCCTTCCGTTCGCCTCACGGACCACGTATGTCACATTAATAATGTCACATCACAGAGTGCCTTCCCATTAAAGAATTATTTCTCTTTATCCAATTTGAGCACTTCTCATCGAGCTCTTCTTCTTAATATCATTGAAAATAAAGAACCAACATCTTATTCTCAAGCTATCAAATAAGCTGAATAGCGTGACGCTATGGCTAAAGAAATTCACGCCCTTGAATCAACAACACTTGGGTTTTATCTCCTCTCCCGAATGGCAAAACTGCCATAGGTTGTAAGTGGGTATACAAAATTAAATATCACTCTAATGGTACCGTTGAGCGATATAAGGCTCGTTTAGTCGCCAAAGGCTACAATAAAGTACATGGTATTGACTACCATGAAACATTCACACCGGTTTCCAAACTTGTCACAGTTCGACTCCTTCTCTCCATTGCTGCCATTAAAAACTGGCAGTTACATCAACTTGATGTTAACAATGCTTTCCTTCAAGGAGACCTTAATGAAGAAGTTTACATGAAATTACCACCCGACTTCTCTCATGAAGGGAAACCATGTGTTTGTAAATTAAACAAATCCATCTATGGTCTCAAACAGGCATCCCGTCAATGGTTCTCAAAATTCTCCACCACCCTCATTCAAAAGGGTTTTCATCAATCCATCTCTGATTATAGTCTATTCACTTTCAAAAGTAATCACACGACTATATTTGTACTCATTTATGTAGATGACATCATCATCACTGGAAATAACGAAGACGCTATCTCCGACATCAAAAAACTTCTCGCCCAGGCCTTTTCCATCAAAGATCTTGGAAATCTTTCATACTTCTTAGGTATCGAAGTATCCCGTTCTAAAAAGGGAATATTCTTATGCCAAAGGAAATATACACTTGACATTTTATCCGACTCTGGTATGACTGGTTGCCGACCATCAGATTTTCCTATGGAGCAACACCTCCGTCTACGGCCCAATGAAGGAAGCCCTCTTCCTGATCCGACAATCTATCATCGCCTCATTGGTATTCTATTATATTTAACAGTGACACGGCCCGACATCCAATACGCTGTTAACACTCTCAGTCAATTCATGCAATCTCCATGTACAACTCATCTCAATGCGGCCACACGAGTTCTCAGATATCTTAAAGGGAGTGTCGGCAAAGGCTTATTTCTTTCGGCTTCTAGCTCCCTCAATTTAGTTGGATATGCCGACTCTGATTGGGCTGGTTGTCCTACTACTCGTCGCTCCACTACCGGCTATTTTACCATGTTGGGCTCTAATCCTATATCATGGAAAGCCAAGAAGCAACCAACAATTTCTCGTTCCTCTGCTGAAGCAGAATATCATTCCCTTGCAACTTTATCTTCCGAGTTACAATGGTTAAAATATCTTCTCTCGGATCTCGGCATTGATCATCCTCAACCGATCACCGTTCATTGTGATAGTCAAGCTGCTATTCACATCGCCGAAAACCCAGTTTTTCATGAACGCACAAAACACATTGAAATTGATTGTCATTTCGTTCGTGAGAAAATTAAATCAGGTCTTATCAGCCCTTCTTATCTCCGATCTTTTGACCAACTAGCTGACATATTTATTAAATCTCTTGGAGGAGATACTTATAAACGACTACTCGGCAAGTTGGGTGTTCTTGAGATTTCAATCCCACCTCCAACTTGAGGGGCGGGGGGGGGGGGGGGGGTGTTAAGGATAAGCACATATTATTCACATTAAAGAAGGTCAAAGCAAATATCAAGACATTCAAGAAGGTCAAACCCAAGCAAACATATGCTGGCAATATAACTACTATAGGCGTGTAAACATGATGGCAATGCATATCCATATAGCTGTCAAAGTATATCAGGAAATAGTATCATAATTGTATTTAAAATAGGATTTCTATTATAGGAAATTATAGACTAGACAATTATAGGCAATTAGTATACAGATCCTTGTACTCTTATATATATATATATATGTACATCATTACAAGAATAAATAATAACAAATTCCGATACAATATTCAAGAACTTATATACTTCTTTATTTAACCTACAATATTATATCTGTTGTGATTTGAAGACAATGAGTTATAGACTTAACTTTGAATATAGGAACTCCAAAATAGTTAAATGGTGTTTATTCCATAATAAATTCAAGTATATATGCAATGTATCTCAACATAGATTCATAAGTACCTCCACCATAAAAAAAAAAGATTTAGTTGGACTAATGATAACCATAATTCAGACCATATTCTTGAAGGAGATGATTAAGAACTTGAGAATTTTTCCTAGTAGTTTTGCAAAATATCATAAGGTCTTCAGCAAAAAAAAAGTGCTTAAAAATAATTGTCTTACCAACTTATATGTATGTCAACATACCCTTATCAACCAACTTATCAACCAACGTAAATAACTATAGATCTCCTTGCTTCACTCCTCAGGAGAAATAAAAAATCCTAAATTTTATTTATTTATTATAATTGAAATTTCATTGAGTGTAGAATAGAAAGAATACAAATCATTTTTTTTATCAAAGTGAAATTGGACAAAAAATTTAAAAAATTATTAATTAATATAAACACTTAATGGATGTTACATTCTCTCAACACTTTGTAGTTTCACAATATTTTTATCTGGCACAATAACTTTTGATGAGAAACATTGACATTTAATTTAACTTGTACAAAATAAAGAAATTTCAATTTTAGTTAAATTTTGTAAATAACTTTTAGTATTATAAATATGTATTTTATATATTTTTAAAATTATTTTATTTATTTAACATGTATTTGTATAAGCTTTTAAGTTTTTAAATTATAGAAAACAATGACATTATTAAAAACTACACACACATATCTAAAATTATCAAACATTTCATACAATTGAAATAATTGTATTTTTAATTTTTTTGAAAATTTATATTTAATTTTTCAAAAAGTATTTATTGAGTGTCTTATATAAAACAACATTGTCTATCATATAATATGTTTTCAAATTCCTCATTAATCTCATGATAAGAACTTAAATTGAAACATTGATAAGAAAGTGTTACAATATCAACTAGTTCAACCTGCAAGGCTGCAAACAAATATAAATTTATGATAGTTTTTGTAAGTTCATCTACAAACCAAAAATAAAACAAAACAAAATATATCATATATATCATTAAATAATGGATATGATTCGACATACAAATTATTCTATAATTGTCATTAATAATAAATAAATAATATATAAAGACAAATATCTGAAGTCAATAAATGAAATAACACAATAATAATAAAAGAGTAAGAATGTTATGCCAATCATGTATTCACTCTCGGATATAAAACAATTTTTATTTGACAAAAAAAAAACCTACATATTTCATTTTGAAATATGACGGATGTTAATAAAATAATATTATAAAGTATTATTTAGAAATGACACTCAATTAAAATCTAAAACCGTAATTGTTTATTTATTTTATTTTTAACAAAATAATTTTTTTTAATAAGCTGTTTAGCAGAATTCAAAACCAGTTTATTTATTTTATTTTTAACATAATAATCAATAAGTATTTTATTTTGAATAAATAATTTATGAGGTATTTATCCATTATTGAAAGCTTGATTTTGTAATCTCTAGGAACAATTCAAATCATACAGAATACAATTGTAAGGTAATCATCAGTGTCATAATCATCATCATCATTTATTATTATTATTATTATTATTATTATTATTATTATTATTATTATTATTATTATTATTATTATTATTATTATTATTATTATTATTATTATTAAATTTCCTTTATTTAATTTTGAAAAATAAATCTGAAATAATTGATATAATCTTTAAGAAGGTATAATTAATATCATTTATATTTTCAAGTTATTTATATTTGACAATGATTCAAAAATATAATATTAGAGGTCGTGGAAAATGCAGCATGAGTACAAATATAAACATAATAATTTTGAAGAATTTCAAATATTCCATATTATAATAATATATAATTAAGCTTTATTTTCTTAATAATTAACTTTAACCAAGTA
This sequence comes from Vicia faba, assembly GCA_948472305.1. Taxonomy (NCBI): domain Eukaryota; kingdom Viridiplantae; phylum Streptophyta; class Magnoliopsida; order Fabales; family Fabaceae; genus Vicia; species Vicia faba. The sequence goes on from OX451736.1 coordinate 525,931,348, forward strand.
TGGTAACTGTTATTTTTAATTATCCATTTTATAATAAATAAACATAAAATATGTTTTTTAAATAATCAATAATATTAAATTAATTAGTATTGAAAATATTTTTTCAGAATAAAATATAATATGTGTTGTAGAACTTCATTTTACTAAAAAACACTCTATTAGTTATTAATTAGTGATAGTATAATTAAAAATAATTATTAAATATTAATTTAAAGTATGTCTAAAATTAAGAAATTAATTTATGTAATTTTATTAAATAAAAAATTCAAAAATTAAGTAGGTTATGTATTACATCAACTATTAATTAGAATCAACAAATAAATATCAACCACTAACTATTAATAATGTAACCAATAATAATACATTAAATCTCCCACTAGCACTAACCACATATCATAATTTTTTCCCTATAATTTCACTCATTAATTAATAATAATAATAATAATAATAATAATAATAATAATAATAATAATAATAATAATAATAATTATTATTATTATTATTATTATTATTATTATTATTATTTTTATTATTATTATTATTAGTTAATTAAATAAATGGACTAAAAAAATAAGATAAGTAATTTTTTATTACTATTTAAGTCTCTTTGTATTACTACAATAAATAACAATTATTCATAGACTTTCATTTATAATTTTTTAATTACACGTCCTCTTTTTTATATGTAATAATAGATTTATTTTTTAAGAAGACAATGGATTAGAAGAAATCGGTTTAGATATATAGTATTAATTATTTTTCTTAATTTTATTGGTATTGTAATTTTGTATTGAACTCTAGACCATTTTAAAATCTTTTATCATATATAAAATTTGTATTTTCTATCTTAATTTCTTAACTCTATTTATTTTCTATTTCAATGATTAATTTGATATCAAATGTAACTCATCTATTTTTTAAGTTATATGTTTTATAAAGTTTACTTTAAATTATTTATATTAATATTTTTTAAATTGTATTAATTATAATTGATATTTAAATAAAAATAATTGTGCATCCTCGAGTGTAAGTATATATTATAAGAATATATAGTTAAGTTTTATTTTCTTAATAATTAACTTTAATCAAGTATGTAATTGTTACTTATAATTATCCATTTTATAATAAATAATCATAAAAGAAATAATAAATATCCAATAAAGTGTTTTAGAAAATATTAAAAACAAATGAGACACCAATGAATTACCATAAAATTGAATCATATCTTGCCTATAAATTAAGCTATACTCACATAGGTATGGACATTCTAAACATAAACATCATCTTCATACACATTATCAAATTAAGATGACACGAAAGAGATCTATTTCTCTTTTAAATGTTGTGATGATTTTAAACATGATAGTAACAACATTAGATGTACATAAAATTGATGCAATTACTTGCCCTGATGCTCTTTTATCCTTGCTTCCATGTCTTTCTTATTTGCAAGGAACTGGTCCTGCTGCACCAACTAGTGCATGTTGTGCAGTTGCAAATAATTTAAATCAAAAGGCAGACACCACTCAAAGTCGAAGAGATGTATGGAATTGTCTCAAACCTGCTGCATCAAGATTTGGAGTTAATCCTGACAGATCAAAATAACTCCCACGCCTTTGTAACATTAATCTTTCAGTTTCGTTTGATCCCAGCATTGACTGCAACACGTAAGTTTGTCTTCATCTCTCCCTCCAAAGCCAAATTATTATTCAATTTTTTATACATTTATATTTTGTTATAAATTTTTTTTTTGGGTGTGTGCAGGGTTCCATGATACTACAATATGAGACATGTACAACATAAGCAAAACTTGAAGAATCATTGAGATAACTACTATATGTGTAGCAATAAGCAAAATAAAAATTTGTAACAAGTCTTTAAGATTGGATAAGTTTTCAGCATTATATTAAGTGATAATAAATTCATTTTCTTGCTATCTATATCTTATTTTCATTTTTTTTTTAAATTTTTTCTATTGTTTCGTTTTAAAAAATATCATTAAATATATGTAAAAAAATTTCCAGCAGACTAATAAACAAATAAAATAAGTCTTTACTACAACATATAGTTATATATCTTTTAAAAAACTAAAGCTAAAAGCTCAATAAAAATATTTAGTTTATAGATAATATTTAAAAATAAATATTTTATATTTTCAATCTATCATATTTGTCAAATCTTAACATTAAAATTTAATGATATATACTTTTAAAATAACAACTATGAATTTTTAAGGTTGATTATGATTGGTATGTAGTGTATCATTATTTTCTCTATTTGCTTCTCTCTCAAGGTTCATCAATTTGGTGAACTCCACCGTCCTTTTTAAAAAGGGATCTAAGATACCCGATATAAATGATGTGGTCAGACGAGTCTTTAGGTGGGCGACTTTGAAGTGGGAAAAATGTCTCCGAAAATCCATATCTCGTCAGATTAACACACACTCTCTCATATAATTGGGTGTAAAGTTCCCTATACACCGTCATCTCAGAAATAAGTGTTTGGCGAATAAGAGTGTGATTCTCTTCTCCCTTACCGAGTAAACTGGCCACGGGCCGATACCCGTGGTTACCATTAGACCCCACATCAACGATCCTTTCAATGTGTTTCTGCATAAAAAGAGATATCTCATCAATGTATATCCTCGGTGGTTTTTTGTAAACGGACTTGGTATTTGAAACACTTTCTACTATTTTCCGTTTCAAACCGACAAGTATGTTTCTCGGTTCAACTTTGATTAACTACAATTCTGAAATAGATTCCTTCTCTTCCGGCTTAAGTCGACATACAATTTGATGCCCTTGTAGCTTGGTGTCCAACGCATGATTATGTATACCAGAAATGACATTAAACCTCCACAAATCATCCACCCTACAAGAACCGTGCAATTTAAACAGACACTCACATTTCCTCAATCTCGTGTCATCATGTTTTAACTTTTGAATTTTTTGAACATATTTCTCACTTCTCTTGCATTTCATCACAACAAATGCTTACCTTATACTAGTGTCATTGTCAGACCTTCCAATCACAACGCCAAACCCAAGTTTGCTAGCTTTCATTCGAACCCATTCAAGCATATGTTGACGAGAGGTGAAACTTTTATCATTTGTAAATTATTGTCCAACATCTATCACGGCATCAATCATTTTATCAACGTCATTCACCTTATTTGACTTAGCATCTTCATTGACCTTGTCTGGAACCTTTACGACTGCTTCGGAAATATTGCCGGGGTGCATTATACCTAATACGGGCAAAAAACATAAATTATGTTAAAATAGTATCTTGTTTATGTAACAGACATGATTTTGGATATGCAGGTCCTAATTATGTTGGTGGAATTCGGATATGCGTAACCGAAGTGACGCTATTTTTTTCATCCATAAATCAACCTCAATGCAAGGAATGTGAGACGAAATGAGGAAAATTTACCTTAAATTGCTGCTTTCTATGCTCTTTATTCTATGCTCAAACACTTGAAACTTGGTTTGGAGACGAAAAATTGATTGAGAATGGTTGAAGTTTTGTTGAGGGTTTTAGTCACTACTACAAATAAGGGAAAAGACAGCGCTTTTTTTGGTCTTTAACAGCGCTGCCTAAAGAATCATTGCTAAAAGAAAAGACAACGCTTTTTTTCAATGTAAAAGCGCTGCCTTATGTCCACTTTAGACAATGCTTTTAGAATAGACAACGCTTTTTTATATACCCCTTTAGCAGGGCTTGGGCTTTAGACAACGCTTTGTAATTTTTCCAGATAGGCTTTAGACAGCGCTGTTGTGATCAGTGGATCTGGAACTGACTGTTTAACGCTGGTTCGCGAAATGTCGCGGTAAGCAAGAGTCGCCACCGTCTTTTATTTTCTCCAAATGGAAAGGACAAAAGCACAGAAAAATTCCTTATAGAGATTGCTCTCGGTTCGGGAGGTAGATTATAGAAAGGGAAGGTGTTAGCACCCTTTCTATCCATGGTTATCCATGGGCTCTTAGATACTTGCTCATTGTGTTTTCAAAAATGGTTTGTTTGCTTTTCAACTGTGGGTTTAAAAAAAGTTTCTTTGAAAATTTCAGTTCGACTCTTGTATCAGTCCTCAAGAGTGTTTGAAAAGTTGCTTTCGAAAGCTTTTTGAAAAGGTGTCGGTGTGAAAAGTATTTTTTGATTTGTTTTGAAATTAGAGCAAGTATCCACGAGTTCTCTACCTACCCTAAGGAATTCGTCTGTGTAAATGTCCTTAAGGTAGTGCCATCCCACCATTGAGAGGTAGGTAGCACCACCGTTGGAGGTGTTCGGGTCAATTCGAGGGTTCGGGACATGGTGATCACCGGAGCAATAGGAAGACACCTTAGAAGCTACCCCCATGCCATGTTCATGGACATGAGGACTTACTAAAACATCCTCTACTCGACGACCACCTTTCGAGGGGCAAGGCAACAGTGAGACGTACCCTAGGGGTGGTGTGTGATTTGTGTGTCATGTTCATTGACATTTATCTTGTCCATGCATTGGTGGTCTACGCGTTGCTTTTATTTTTGACATTCATTCTTTCATGCAGGTTAATTAACAGTTTAAAAGATGCGGAATTAAAAGTCCTACGCTATTACAAAGGCGCGGGTCTACATCGCCAAATTAATCCAAGACCCGATTTGAAATAAAATAAAGTGCGAAAAATAAATATCTAATTAATCTATTACATAGCTTCGGGAGAATTACATGAATATTCACAAAAAGAAATAAAAATGCGAAGAGAATTAAAGTCGGGAATACGAGGGCGTTGGACCCTTTTTTAGGAAATTAAATTATAATTAACAAATTAATTAAATTAAATAAAAGAAAGAAATTGTTTTTTGGAGTTTTTTGTATTTATGGATTTTTAGTAAGAAAATTGAATTGGAATTAAAAAAGAAAAGTTAATTAACCCTAGTTCTAACTATTTTTAATTTATTAAGAAAATATTTAAATTAGACCTAATTTACATTAATTATTTACATGGCAAATTTTATTTACAAAATAATAATAAATAATTAAATAGGGTGAAAAAGAAAAAAAAAGATAAAAGTATAAAACCCTAATTCTACATTTTTTAGTTTATTACAAAAAATATTAAAGTTTAAACCTAGAATTAACTAAATTAATTAATACAATTTATTTACAAAAAAGCATTAAATAAAATATATTTTTATTTTTGTCTTTCTGATTTTTTATTATTTTTATGTTTTATGAAAATATATTAATTTAAAGAATTATATTAAAACTAAATTAAACAAATAAAAATAGAAAAAATAAAAAGAGTGAAAGAAAGCAAACCAATGGGGGGTGTTGACCCCAATTTGGAGGTTATGTCCCAGTAATTAGGCCCATTAGAACCTTGGCCTTTTTGACTTTTCATGGAAGCGTGTGGCCTGGTTGACTTATGCCCATGGTGTTCTTCAAATCTTGACCTTTGGATTGGGATTATTGGGCGCGTGGCACGCCAGATGATGGGGACACATGATGGTCATTGGGAAGCATGTTGCATAGAATCACATCAAGACAAAATATATTGAGAAAGGGAGGGGACCTGGGAATCGAACCCAGGTCCCAAAGCTTGCCAGCATTACATTCCACCAACTGAGCTGCTTGAACGCGTTGTATATAGAATAAAGGATAAATAATATAAAAGAAAATTGGTGTTAGTGACATAGAAACAAAAAACGCGCGCTGGAATTCAAACTACCCAATCAGATCTTGCCACATGATCTTCTTCCTCGTTTGTCCCTGAAATAAAAAGAAGTAGCGGGGGTTTTAAACCCCCCCAAAATGCAGCCTTTTCCAAAATAGTGAATAGCTTGTGAGGCCATATAAATTAGGCGCGATTAGTGTATTGAATTCATCCAAGCGTCCTGATTCTAGCCATGGTACTGGGATGTCTTGATTTTACAGTATGTGCAAACGCCCAATTTGGAGCTTGAGAAACCCTAAAACATTTTAATGGCAACTTTGCGCACAAGCCATATTAATTCAATTAGATAACACCATTAGCTTTAGAATGGTTAGATTAGTATAAATCAGTATCAAAAACACATGAAAAATGCATGAAACTCAAGATGCGATTATGAATATATTTCAGAAAAGTGGGACTCCTATCTACCAATTCTTTGCGCTTGGAGAGTTGAGAACGATTGGGTTCTGTTCAGAGGAGTTCCAGGAAGCTTTTGAGATCTTTTTCACGCCTTGAAACGCCTTCAAACTATGAAAACAGGTTTTGGATTTTTTAAGAAAAAGTGAGTTTTGGTCCTTGAGTTCTAGCGCAGCATTCAGGTTTTTTTCATTAGGTTTGCATTCTGACTTATGTATGGGACGAATTAGGGTTGAATTTTGAGCCAAAAGATCAATGCATTGATGTATCAAATATTTGATTTTCAATGAATATTTTCAATCTTTTTCATGTGTTTTTGATTCCAATCATGGCCAACCTTTCCAATTTTGGTGTGCACGAATCTTGAGTAACCAATGAGAGCAAATGCTGCATAAAAAGATTCACATACATTTGTTTTAGTATTTTTTCATATTTTATTTTATTAAATGAATTAATGGTGATTAAAAATTCAAATAAATAATAAAAAATGATGAAATAAATCCCCTTTGGGCCAAATGGTCATGCATAGCCTTTGGATGATGATTCTTGGAAGAAAATGTGGCCCATTAGCAATTTTGAGGCATTTGAAGTAAAGTTGACTTTTCAAAATTCCCAAAAATTTCCCAACTTCCACAAGGCATATCTTGCTCAATTTTTAAGCTTTGATCATGTTCTTGGACATTTTGGAAAGGTCTTGAATTCCTCTAACCAATGCCTTTAGTCCCATGTCATTTTGATTTACCAATCTCAAGTTATGGTCTTTGACTTAAAGTCCCTTTTTGTTGACTTTTGAGAATGACCTATAATGTTGAGATTGATAACTTTTTGTGAGAGCATTTCTTGGACTTGAAGTGTGAAGAGGAGTTGTAGGAAATGTATTTCTCTTCAAAATGAGCTTTGGATGGAATTTTTCTGATAAACCATGTGGAAGTTATGCCCTGGTCAAGTTACAGTTGACTTTTTCAACTGTCCAAAAATAGAAACTTTTGCATCTTGAGACTTTTTGAGCCATGCCTTGAAAATCATGATCAAGAATTGATCAAATGATGTTTGTGGATTCAAAATAAGATGTTGACCAAAAAATTTGAACTTTTGACTGTCAAATGACCATTTTGCCCCTGCAGTGGACTGTAGGGCAATTAGGGTTTTTTACTGTGCAATTTTGTGCTGTAAGTCTTGAGACTTGGCATATGGATGCTTGACCATGTTTGTAGGCATGTGGGACTTGATTGGACCCTTGGAAACTTCATTTTCTTTGTCAGAACCAAAACCCTAATTTTTGACTGTTAGGAGGCCCTTGAACTGTGCAACCCTTGGGGAGATTTTGAAGCATGCTCTTTGCAAATCTTGAAGAATATGGGAGGGAAAATTTTGGGGTACAATAGTTGCCCCTGTTCAATCTTCTTAGACCTGAGGATGCAGATTGGCTGACGTGCCTTTCGTAATCCGAAGGTGGAAGATGATTGGACACTAGAGTGCCCAGAAATTTGCGCTCACATAATAGTGTGATGTGGGGAATGGGCTTACAGATGCCATTTGGAGATTGATGGATAGGATGATGGGCTTATAGATGCCATGCTAAGAGATGATGGAAGGTGGATGGGCTTATAGATGCCATATGGATGTCGATCGCGTAAGAGATTCCTTAGCGAGAATTTGCGTACCTGAAAAAGAAAGATGATTACCTGGCCTGTTACAGGAGTTGGTCTTCAAACTCTTTGTATAGATGCACCCTGACTGGTTACAGGAATTGAATCTGGAGCTTCAAAAGGTGATGAATGAACCAGGGATGATTACTACCTCAACGGGACGGTGAGAGAACCTTGGACGATTACTACCTCTACAGGAACGCTGAGAGAACCTTGGACGATTACTACCTCAACAGGAACGCTGAGAGAACCTTGGTCGATTACTACCTCAACAGGAACGCTGAGAGAATCTGGGGACGATTACTACCTCAACAGGAACGCTGAGAGAATCTGGGGACGATTACTACCTCAACAGGAACGCTGAGAGAATCTGGGGACGATTACTACCTCAACAGGAACGCTGAGAGAATCTGGGGACGATTACTACCTCAACAGGAACGCTGAGAGAATCTGGGGACGATTACTACCTCAACAGGAACGCTGAGAGAATCTGGGGACGATTATTACCTCAACAGGAACGCTGAGAGAATATGAGGACGATTACTACCTCAACAGTAACGCTGAGAGAATCTTGGACGACTTCAACTGGATAAGAAACAGGGAGATCTTAGGGTCGATCTGACTGAACCAGAGAAGGCCTTGAAATCTTCAACTGGATAAGAAACAGGGAGATCTTAGGGTCGATCTGACTGAACCAGAGAAGGCCTTTGACTGGATAAGAATCAGGAAAATCTTAGGGTCGATTTAACTGAACCGGTCTAGGTCTTGGAATCTTCAACTGGATAAGAATCAGGGAGATCTTAGGGTCGATCTGACTGAACCAGAGAAGGCCTTTGACTGGATAAGAATCAGGAAAATCTTAGGGTCGATTTAACTGAACCGGTCTAGGTCTTGGAATCTTCAATTGGATAAGAAACAGGGAGATCTTAGGGTCGATCTGACTGAACCAGAGAAGGCCTTTGACTGGATAAGAATCAGGAAAATCCTAGGGTCGATTTAACTGAACCGGTCTAGGTCTTGGAATCTTCAACTGGATAAGAAACAGGGAGATCTTAGGGTCGATCTGACTGAACCAGAGAAGGCCTTTGACTGGATAAGAATCAGGAAAATCTTAGGGTCGATTTAACTGAACCGGACTAAAGTCTTGAAATCTTCTGAGAACTTAACTGGATCTTTCCTGAAAGGTAAAGTTCAGTCATATGCAATGCATGATATGAATCAAGCGATGATGTTCTCAACATAAATGAGATTGTGTATTCATGATGCATATATGCATGCTATAGTGTATAGAAATGCGATGTTTATGAATGTATGTTTTTGTCTAGGAAAGTAAATCCTTGACGGGTGCCGGGAAGTCACATCCTGGGCTGATGTTGGAGAATAGTGCTTTGTTGTTTCCGCTGGGGATGATAGTTGCAAGAATACCGGCAGGAGAAGATAACTTCGTTAGGGAATAAACTTGGCGAATGGATTATTCTGCGGGGAGAAAATTGTTCTAGCGATCTTGTTGGGGACAATACTCTGTGGGGAGAGAGGTACTTTGCTGGGGATACCGTTGTTATGTCGGAAGTGTTAATAGACTTCGCTGGGGATAGGAAGACTTCTTCGAGGACGATCTTTCCGTGGCTTTTGGCTGAGGATAACCCAGTTATATCCTGGTAGGGAAATAACCTTTGAATAAAGCCGGGGGACGCGTTCGTGCTCTGTAGGAGATAAGCTTCCAGAATCTACTAGGGATAAGCTTCCTGCTGGGGAGATGAATTCAAACTTTCCTGGGGAAATCTTCAGACTGGACTCTCCTGGGGAAATTTTTGAGGTATATTGGGGAAGAGATTCCACTGAATGTCTGGCATACCGCCGGGGAACAATCTTAGATCAAGATTGTCGGGGATGCTTGTTAAGAATGTTAGTATATTATGCTGGGGAATGTTGAGATCTGCTGGAGGATACTCAACTTCCTTAAGGTTGACTGTAACTCTGCTTGGGGAGAGTGTATTGACTTGTAGACTCGCTCTCTGGGGAATTAAGATATACTGATTACATTCTTCAGCTGAACTTACCTTGGTACCTTGGTGAATAGAGCAATTAGATCGCCTGGACCACTCATTATTGCCCTAGTTTCCGTTGGAGAAGAAAGTACCTGTGAAGGTGTTTGATGACTGCCGACTGACAAATCTTCTTCTTGTAGGCAAGTGATGAGATACCGGGATATAGTCGTACGCTTTGATCACTAATTTTTGCCTGGACCGCCCTTTCGGGTTTTCAGTCCACCGGGATACCCATTTTTGCCCAAGCCGCCTTTTCAGGTTTTCGACTTGCCGGGTGTACAGATTTTTTTCATTTTCATCCCTTATTTTGCCTGAACCCTTTTGGTTCGCCGGGAAACCCTTATTTTTGCCTAGGTGCGTCAACCTAGCGGGTCTTTGATTTTGCGTGGTATTTTTTCGACTATGTCCACGCTCTCAGAGTGTAGGGAGTTGCCCCTGTTGTTGTGTTGCCATGCCACCAGAAGATCTTCGTTTGATCGTCCAATGCCCCAAGTGACTTAGACGGAGATTTGCCCCAGGCTATTTGGCATTTGAGAGATTCTCTGAATCTTTACTTAACTGCCCCAGATGACGGACAATGATCATGTCATGCCCCTTGTTTGGGAGTGCTTTTGTTCATCCGATATTCGTCGTGCGAGCTTCTATGATGTTCAAACAAATATTCGTATGCAAACAAAGTTATGTTAAAAATGCAAAGCTTATGTCTGTTTCGAAGTTTTTGGAAATGCAGTTTTTTAATAAAACAAGTGAGTTCTTTTGTAAACTGTGATGTCAAACTCGTTATTTTACTGCGAGTCTTAAGGAGTCAGGATACCTTTGTAACAATATGCTTTCGAACTAACCCATGCTTCAGCTAGGACTTTTTAGGGTTGTAACGTGTCCTGGTTCACGGTTTAAGAAACAAAGGATAAAGGCTCAAATTTTATTTGTACCCACCCGCTCTTCGTGATGTTCTTCGAACCTAAACTCAGTTGATCGTGCGTTAGACCTTGTTCGAGTCTTTTGCTCTAATATACCAGTGATGGTTCGGGTATTGATAATTTATTTTGAATGGGCAGTCATTTCCTTTTTTGTTGAGGGTTTGTATGACCTCTTTTTTTTTGATTTTGTTATCCCTAAATTTTGCCTGAACTGTTTCCTTTGTGATTACAGTCAGCGGGATGCCCCAGTTTTTGTAAGTCTCCTTCATAGGTTTTGACTTATTGGGCTTTCGTTTTTGAAAGATAACGACTGCCTGTCTTTATGATTATTCGGAACCATCACTGTCTTTTGTTTATTTTGTAAGGACCGCTTTGGCGCCATTTGTTATGCACTTGGATCAACTGAGAAGACTACCCTGCCCCAGGTTATGATTAAGGGTTTTAATTTTCGAAAATAAAAACTCCTACTTCTTTGGCTCGAAGGGGTTGACGAGGGATTATCTTCCTTATAACTCCAGTGTTTAGGAATGGAAACAATGCCTGTACCTCATCAGCGGGGTTTGTTCAAAAGCATACTGTAATGATCGCGGTATCGTTTTCGTCATCCTCCCTCAAGAGGCTTATAATTATTAATCGAGCGTTGATCATCAGAAAAAATATGAAGATAATTTGCGTATAGTGAATACGAATATATTACTTCAAAACAGACATATGCGATGCATTAATGAAATAACAACGTTTAACATGAGTAAATGTTTGAACAAAAGAAAGTTACAACTTGAAAATCCTAATGAACAAAAGTCTTTTCATCTCAGGGCTTGTTACTTCAAATGGTGAGCCTTGGAGGGATGGTAGAAAAACTCAGCCTGTCCATCTTGTGTAAACTACAGTGCTCCTTCATCAATCAGGTCCTGGATCTTGTTCTTCAGAGCCCAACACTCATTTGTATCATGTCCTGGACTGGCAGAGTGGTAGGCACACCTTTTATTGGGATCATAGGTGGGAGATGCTGTGTTGGGGTTCCGGGGATGAGCCCTTAATGTGATCAGATTCAATCTCAACAGGCGTTGTAAAGCTTGAAACAGCAACATGTTGAGCTGGGTGAATTGCCTCCTGGGCTTGTCTGGCTGAAGCTGGTGAAGCTGCTGCTGAGTTTGTGACACTGGAGCCATTTGAGGAGCTCTCCCCTTATCTCCTTGTCTCAAAAGTGGTTGAACGATGACTGGCTCTTTACCCTTAGAAGTTTGCCCCAGTTGATTACTCTGAAGCAGTTGGTTGATGAGAACTCCGAGCTCGTCTTGTCTTTGAGCTAAACCTTGAATGGCAGTCACCTGCCCCAGCATCTGGGCCTTCATTGCATCCATCTCAGCTTGTAGGTGTTTCAGCCGTTCATCCTAAGCACTGTTCCTGACCAAGGTCCCCATGAGAAGTGTTCTCAGCTCTTCCTGTCCCTTGGATAGATTCAGGAGGATTTCCTCGAACCGAGTCTCTTGAGCAAGAAGGTCCTGGTTGTATTGTCGGGAAGCCATTGCTGAAATAAACAGTGCAGATGGTAAGTGGCCTGTCAAAAGGGTACCTGTAATGCAATGATACGTATGATATGCATGCAATGTTTTCAAGGACCTCGCGGGGTAAACAAGAAACTTGTTGGAGCTTGAATCCGGTGGCTTGATTGAAGGAACTTCATGTTTTTGAGAGTCCTTCTTCAAGGGTCAAAGGCTCACCATATCCAGTGGGTCATAGCCCCTGACAACCTTGGCTAGAGGAAAATAAATCCCCTTTGCCCCTTGCTAGACATTCTGGTTCATCATGACCTGCATCATAAGCCCTTGAGATCCTTGAAATGGGTTAGGATGCATGCAATGGTATGATGTTATGGTATGCATGGAGTGATTTAAGTAAACCCTGTTATGAGTCCCCATTAGGGACTATAAACAAAACCTGCAAGAAACTCAGTACTCTCTGTTATGAGTCCCAATTAAGGACTATAAACAAAACCTGCAAGAAACTTAGTAACCCTGTTATGATTCCCAATTAAGGACTATAAATAAAACCTGCAAATAGTTCATGTGTCAGATAACAAACATGCAAGTAGTCAAGTACGAAGGCACACAAGTCACACAAGAGAAACCCTTAGAGTTTAGGCCAGCATGAGGTCTAGGTATTACCCTCTTTTAGTTTGTTGGTTCATACCTGTCCTATCAAAAGTAACCGGGTTCTTAGAGGATCCCAATATCATTGACTACCCTCAATCGGTCATAACTCCAGCATCGCAATCTTTTCTTGCGGCCAGAACCATCACGAGAGTTTAGCCTCAATGGGCGTAGCATACTGCTACTGTTCTAATGGCCAAGTTGTGTCATTTAAGGTTCTAAGGTCTGTTGGTGCTTAATGACTCCTCAGAAGACCCATATTCTCCTCGTTGCAACACAAGGGATATCGGTACAGACCAAGGTGCCACACCAACGTAGCCACTGCTTCACCCGTGTCGGTCTACGCCGGACAGGTCCCTCACAGCTTATGCTACCTAACAGGGTATCCCCAGATCCGGGTTAGGATCTATGTAACTCCCATGCAACCCACAATTTAAAGCAAGCAAATCAATACAATTGAAAACACAGTTATGAACTAACCTAAGGTACACCTCACTTTAAGTTTAGGTTCCCCAGCAGAGTCGCCAGTTTTGTGATCGGTGGATCTGGAACTGACTGTTTAACGCTGGTTCCCGAAATGTCGCGGTAAGCAAGAGTCGCAACCGTCTTTTATTTTCTCCAAATGGAAAGGACAAAAGCACAGAAAAATTCCTTATAGAGATTGCTCTCGGTTCGGGAGGTAGATTATAGAAAGGGAAGGTGTTAGCACCCTTTCTATCCATGGTTATCCATGGGCTCTTAGATACTTGCTCATTGTGTTTTCAAAAATGGTTTGTTTGCTTTTCAACTGTGGGTTTAAAAAAAGTTTCTTTGAAAATTTCAGTTTGACTCTTGTATCAGTCCTCAAGAGTGTTTGAAAAGTTGCTTTCGAAAGCTTTTTGAAAAGGTGTCGGTGTGAAAAGTATTTTTTGATTTATTTTGAAATTAGAGCAAGTATCCACGAGTTCTCTACCTACCCTAAGGAATTCGTCTGTGTAAATGTCCTTAAGGTAGTGCCATCCCACCATTGAGAGGTAGGTAGCACCACCGTTGGAGGTGTTCAGGTCAATTCGAGGGTTCGGGACATGGTGATCACCGGAGCAATAGGAAGACACCTTAGAAGCTACCCCCATGCCATGTTCATGGACATGAGGACTTACTAAAACATCCTCTACTCGACGACCACCTTTCGAGGGGCAAGGCAACAGTGAGACGTACCCTAGGGGTGGTGTGTGATTTGTGTGTCATGTTCATTGACATTTATCTTGTCCATGCATTGGTGGTCTACACGTTGCTTTTATTTTTGACATTCATTCTTTCATGCAGGTTAATTAACAGTTTAAAAGATGCGAAATTAAAAGTCCTACGCTATTACAAAGGCGCGGGTCTACATCGCCAAATTAATTCAAGACCCGATTTGAAATAAAATAAAGTGCGAAAAATAAATATCTAATTAATCTATTACATAGCTTCGGGAGAATTACATGAATATTCACAAAAAGAAATAAAAATGCGAAGAGAATTAAAGTCGGGAATACGAGGGCGTTGCACCCTTTTTTAGGAAATTAAATTATAATTAACAAATTAATTAAATTAAATTAAAGAAAGAAAATTTTTTTTTGGAGTTTTTTGTATTTATGGATTTTTAGTAAGAAAATTGAATTGGAATTAAAAAAGAAAAGTTAATTAACCCTAGTTCTAACTATTTTTAATTTATTAAGAAAATATTTAAATTAGACCTAATTTACATTAATTATTTACATGGCAAATTTTATTTACAAAATAATAATAAATAACTAAATAGGGTGAAAAAGAAAAAAAAGATAAAAGTATAAAACCCTAATTCTACATTTTTTAGTTTATTACAAAAAATATTAAAGTTTAAACCTAGAACTAACTAAATTAATTAATACAATTTATTTACAAAAAAACATTAAATAAAATATATTTTTATTTTTGTCTTTCTGATTTTTTATTATTTTTATGTTTTATGAAAATATATTAATTTAAAGAATTATATTAAAACTAAATTAAACAAATAAAAATAGAAAAAATAAAAAGAGTGAAAGAAAGCAAACCAATGGGGGGTGTTGACCCCAATTTGGAGGTTATGTCCCAGTAATTAGGCCCATTAGAACCTTGGCCTTTTTGACTTTTCATGGAAGCGTGTGGCCTGGTTGACTTATGCCCATGGTGTTCTTCAAATCTTGACCTTTGGATTGGGATTATTGGGCGCGTGGCACGCTAGATGATGGGGACAGATGATGGTCATTGGGAAGCATGCTGCATAGAATCACATTAAGACAAAATATATTAAGAAAGGGAGGGGACCTAGGAATCGAACCCAGGTCCCAAAGCTTGCCAGCATTACATTCCACCAACTGAGCTGCTTGAACGCGTTGTATATAGAATAAAGGATAAATAATATAAAAGAAAATTGGTGTTAGTGACATAGAAACAAAAAACGCGCGCTAGAATTCAAACTACCCAATCAGATCTTGCCACATGATCTTCTTCCTCGTTTGTCCCTGAAATAAAAAGAAGTAGCGGGGGTTTTAAACCCCCCCAAAACGCAGCCTTTTCCAAAATAGCGAATAGCTTGTGAGGCCATATAAATTAGGCATGATTAGTGTATTGAATTCATCCAAGCGTCCTGATTCTAGCCATGGTACTGAGATGTCTTGATTTTACAGTATGTGCAAACGCCCAATTTGGAGCTTGAGAAACCCTAAAACATTTTAATGGCAACTTTGCGCACAGGCCATATTAATTCAATTAGATAACACCATTAGCTTTAGAATGGTTAGATTAGTATAAATCAGTATCAAAAACACATGAAAAATGCATGAAACTCAAGATGCGATTATGAATATATTTCAGAAAAGTGGGACTCCTATCTACCAATTCTTTGCGCTTGGAGAGTTGAGAACGATTGGGTTCTGTTCAGAGGAGTTCCAGGAAGCTTTTGAGATCTTTTTCACGCCTTGAAACGCCTTCAAACTATGAAAACAGGTTTTGGATTTTTTAAGAAAAAGTGAGTTTTGGTCCTTGAGTTCTAGCGCAGCATTCAGGTTTTTTTCATTAGGTTTGCATTCTGACTTATGTATGGGACGAATTAGGGTTGAATTTTGAGCCAAAAGATCAATGCATTGATGTATCAAATATTTGATTTTCAATGAATATTTTCAATCTTTTTCATGTGTTTTTGATTCCAATCATGGCCAACCTTTCCAATTTGGGTGTGCACGAATCTTGAGTAACCAATGAGAGCAAATGCTGCATAAAAAGATTCACATACATTTGTTTTAGTATTTTTTCATATTTTATTTTATTAAATGAATTAATGGTGATTAAAAATTCAAATAAATAATAAAAAATGATGAAATAAATCCCCTTTGGGCCAAATGGTCATGCATAGCCTTTGGATGATGATTCTTGGAAGAAAATGTGGCCCATTAACAATTTTGAGGCATTTGAAGTAAAGTTGACTTTTCAAAATTCCCAAACATTTCCCAACTTCCACAAGGCATATCTTGCTCAATTATTAAGATTTGATCATGTTCTTGGACATTTTGGAAAGGTCTTGAAGTCCTCTAACCAATGCCTTTGGTCCCATGTCATTTTGATTTACCAATCTCAAGTTATGGTCTTTGACTTAAAGTACCTTTTTGTTGACTTTTGAAAATGACCTATAATGTTGAGATTGATAACTTTTTGTGAGAGCATTTCTTGGACTTGAATTGTGAAGAGGAGTTGTAGGAAATGTCTTTCTCTTCAAAATGAGCTTTGGATGGAATTTTTCTGATAAAACATGTGGAAGTTATGCCCTGGTCAAGTTACAGTTGACTTTTTCAACTATCCAAAAATAGAAACTTTTGCATCTTGAGACTTTTTGAGCCATGCCTTGAAAATCATGATCAAGAATTGATCAAATGATGTTTGTGGCTTCAAAATAAGATGTTGACCAAAAAATTTGAACTTTTGACTGTCAAATGACCATTTTGCCCCTACAGTGGACTGTAGGGCAATTAGGGTTTTTGACTGTGCAATTTTATGCTGTAAGTCTTGAGACTTGGCATATGGATGCTTGACCATGTTTGTAGGCATGTGGGACTTGGTTGGACCCTTGGAAACTTCATTTTCTTTGTCAGAACCAAAACCCTAATTTTTGACTGTTAGGAGGCCCTTGAACTGTGCAACCCTTGGGGAGATTTTGAAGCATGCTCTTTGCAAATCTTGAAGAATATGGGAGGGCAAATTTTGGGGTACAACAACTGTCTATTCCCCCACTTTAGACAGCGCTTTCAGACTTTAGGCAGCGCTTTTTTTTTAAGTTTTTAAAGCGCTTTTCTCCTAAAGCGTTGTCTATTGTTCATAATTTTTTTTAATAAATTATCTATTTTAATCAAAAAATTTACTATTTTTGGTAGCTTCATTCCAATATTTGGTAGTTTCTTTCCAATATTTTGATCCAGGTTTTCAGAATTATCTTTTATGCACCATATTTGGTAGCTTCATTCCAATAAAATATACATATATAAAAATTGCACATATATATAAATTGATGATATAGACAACAACAATTACAAAATTTATGATACAAGTTAAAATTATACAAGTTAAAATGCCTAAAATATTCAAAATTGAATTTACATCTATACATATTTCTATCTTCAAGAATTCTCATGAAACAACAACAACATGAATATCTTAGCTCTATCTTCTACACATGTACCTATAAACCTGGAAAAAAAACCAAATGAACGAAATTCATAACATGGTAATATTAACGTTGCACTTTATTTGAATTTAATTTATACTCAAAACTCGAAAGTTCTCATCAAAGGAAATAAGACAATATACCTTAGCTTATAAAATTCTCAACCCGATAATGAATTGACACCATTCCTCCATAAGTTCATCCAATTGATCTTTTGAGTAATGTGCACAATTGAATTCCTCAAAGTACTACATATATAATAATATAACATAGTATGTGATTTAGTTAAAACAATATGTCATTTTATGAGAAACACAAAATATGAAAATAGTATGTAATTCCTAGGTTATAATTCCATACCGTGGACGGAATCTCTAATCGATCCAAAAGAATAGTTACTTTCATAAACCTCAACATAAAATAGCCACAATCTATACCGTTACGCTGGCGAGGATACTACACATGGAAAGAAAATACGAATATATATCTGGATATATCCCTTAATTGTTTTATCAAGTATCATCACTAAAGTAAGCAAAACTGAATATCTCTTTGTGAAAATATACCTCCACTTTGATCCATGTAACGTTGTTGGCTCTACTTTTTGGTACTTGAATATCTCGTTCGGAGCGAAAAGCAAGGAGAACACTATAATAAAATATAAACAACTATTTAGAACAATCTCACATAGAATCATAAACATAAACAAAAATCCAGATATGTTGACCATAAACATAAATATAAACATAAACATAAACTTGAATATCTCTTTGGGAGCGAAACACTTACGTGTCAATCATCTGTTTCAAATCTAGATATGTTGACCAATCATTGTATAACGAGTCTAAATAATACACAGTTTCTCTCATAGGATTAATCACAACCAATAAGCAGTGTCCACTGTAAGATTAAACAAAGATAAAACAATGGCCAAAAACGGAAAGTTATAATAGATCAAGTTATGATGAAAATCTAACCCGTTGCTAGTATTATATGGAAAAAAGAACAACTTCTCAGTATCTTTACTGGACACGAATAAACCTAGTACATATGATATGACATCATCTGGTCTCGTTACAATCAACCCTGAATTGACAGTGTTGGGAGCTAAGAAGCCAAATCTTGCTTCTAATCCACGCGGGCGCACAATATTGTCAAACATAAACCTTAAATTAAAACATGATTAACATTATACTATATTCATTGAAATGAGAGATTAAATTTTTCATTTAATTAAACAAAGTTGATCAGAGTATACCTGATGTATATACCGATAACACCGAGGCCTAATTCCAAATGCCTAAAAACTTGCTCCATATCCTCTCTACCAATTGCTTCAAGATATTCAAAACCAAAGATGTCTGCACTCATATGTATAAGGCGGGTACCACCATCCAGAATATCTGTAATTCCTAAATATGTCCGAAGGCACGACCTGAACTGAGCAATAGTTTTTTTGCTAGCCACAGTCTTCTTAGCAACATTCTTTTTTTGTGTGGAAATGTTGCTAATTTCAGGGGCCTTACCCCTACTGAGTTGTGCAGTCTCTTTAGCATGAATCTAGTTATCATATAATTAGTTAGGGGAAGTATAAAATCACAAATTAACATTTCTCATAACATAAATGTCATATAATTGTGTTACCTCAAATGATGCAGTTGACTTGGTATCCCGCCTAATCCCCTTATCTTTTGGAATGGATTTTGTTGGAGTCTAAAATTACCATGTAAACAAAATGTAAGTATAATTTCCATAAAAAATTTGAATAGTAAACGATTTTAAGCATACCTCATTATCTATGCAAACGAGGCTTGACGGCCATGCAACAAACGATCCTATTGCATCTGCCACCAATGTTGCATCCGCCACATCGTCAGGTAGTGGTAACAACGCACCCCCCTCTAAAACGACATCGACCAATACTTTAAAAAATCCCTCTAGGAGCGGTCTATGGTAAAGCATTTCTCGCGAAATATTATACACTTTCCCTTTCCAACCATCCGATAAGTCGGTGTCGACAAATAGAGTTGACACCGGGAAATGCCCTATAATTTAATAAATATGGTTATATAATTAATAAACATGGTTATATAATTAATAAAGATGGTGTTGTACCCCAAAATTTTCCCTCCCATATTCTTCAAGATTTGTCAAGATCAATCTTCAAATGCTTCAAGATTCCTCAAGGGTTACACAGTCCAATTGCCTCCTAAGGCAGTCAAAATTAGGGTTTTGGTTCTTGCAAGGAACTTAATGTTTTCAATGGATCAATCAAGTCCCATAGGCCTATATATATTGTCAAGCATCTACATGCCAAATTGCAAGGCTCACAGGGTCCAATTGCACAGTCAAAAGCCCTAGTTGCTTCACAGTCAACTGCAGGGGTAAAATGGTCATTCTACAATCAAAAGTCAAAAATTTTGGTCAACATCTTATTTTGAGAACACAATCATCATTTGATCAAGTCTTGATCATGATTCCACAAGCATGGCTCAAAAATCATCAAGGATGCAAAAGTTGCTATTTTGGGACAGCTGAAAAGTCAACTGTAACTTGACCAGGGCATAACTTTTTCATGGTTCATCATAAAAATCCCATCCAATTCTCATTTTGAAGGGTATGACATTTCCTACAACTCATATTCACATTCCAAGTCCAATAAATGCTCTCACAAAAAGTTATCAATTTCTACATTATAGGTCACTTTCAAAAGTCAACAAAAAGGCACTTTAAGTCAAAGACCATAACTTGAGATTGGTAAATCAAAATGACATGGGACCAAAGGCATTGGTTAGAGGACTTCAAGACCTTTCCAAAATGTCCAAGAACATGTTCATATGATCAAAATTGAGCAAGATATGCATTGGAGAAGTTGGGAAATTTTTGGGAATTTACAAAAGTCAACTTTGCCTAAAACACCTTGTTTTTGCTAATGGGCCTCAAATTCCTTCTTGAATCTTTACCCAAAGCATATGCACGACCCATTAAGCCTATTTGAGTTTATTTTCTTGTTTTTGTTAATTATTTGGATTTTTAATTGATTATTAATTCATTTAATTCATTTAAATGTAGGAAAATATGAAAATATGGTTTTCAAATATTTTTATGAAGCAAATAGACTCAAGGCAAGCTGGCAAATCCGTGTGTCAATCAAAGATGTCAAAAACTCCAAAATTGGCAAGGTTTCTTAATCAAAAAGATGCTAAAAGATTTGATTAAAAATCAAATATACAATCTTCAATACAATGGATTTCATGTGCAAGATTCACCCTAGTTTCATTCCACTATATGTACTGAAGCAAACCCTAAAGCCTTGGACGTGCAAACCTGCTGCAGAAGCCATAACCATATTGAGTTTTTTTCAAGAAAATTGCCAAATTGTTTTCTCACTTCACGGCCAATTCAAAGCCCTTTCTTGATTCAAACACCTTCCTGGGACATTCAGGAACGCATTGCAATTAAAATCAAGTGTTAACACTCAAGGAATCCTGAGATAACAGTTTCACGGTTTGAATATTTTTTCATAAACGCATACTTCGATTCATGCATCATTAATGTATTTTGTGGATTGTTTTGTGCACATAGGGACTGTACGAAGCTTTTGGTACAATTTAATTTGATTATGGTGCCCTAAAACGAAAACTGCCATTGGAGAATGCTAGGGTTTCCAAGCTTCAAAATTAGGGGTTTACTATTGAGGAAAAATTGGACCTTCTTAGACCTATGGTTGAATTCGTCAAGGCCAGACGAACTCAACCCAACCCTCGCGCCCTATTTATATAATGCACAGACCTAATCGCTATTTTTGGCATTTGCACTTTGTGGGGGTTAAAAACCCCCGCTATCTGATCTTTGTTTTACAGGTTTAACGAAGGAGACGAGTACGTGTAGGCATGGGACAGGACAATTCAAAGGATGGCGCGCGTTTTATAAATTTCCAGCATAAGCATTAGTTTTTCTATATTATAATTACTCATCAATATGTTAACAGATGCAACGCTTGGCTTAGTGGAGAATGAGGTGGCTGGTCACCATTGGGACCTGGGTTCGATTCCCAGGTCCCCCAAACGCTTGTTCTATTTTTTCATGATATGTTCTAATGCAGCGCTTGTCCAGAATTCCATCATGCAACCTCACAGATCAGCATGCCAAGTGTCTCAAAAGACAGATCCAAAGGCCAAAGATGAAAGGCTATGGTGTTCTCTAGTCAAAGCGTGCCTAGCTAATTCCCAGAAGTCAACAAAGGCTTGCAACAAATGGGCCAGAATTGCTTCTTCAAAACCTCCATCTGGGCCGACATACCCCCCCTGGTTTTACTATATTTTTTTATTTATTTTCTTTCTCCTTTTAATTCTTTTAAATTATTATTATTATTATTATTATTATTAATTCATAAACAAATTATTTTTCATATTAAATTCAGAAACTTAAAATATTAAATATTTTTATTCACTATTAATTATCTTTGTAAATAAATGAAAATTAAATAATTTAGGTTTAATTTTAATTTTTTCATGGTAAATAAAATCAACTTAGAACTAGGGTTTTCTTGACTTCTAATTCCTTTTATTTTATTTTCATTAAAATATAAAAAACATAAAAAAAACATTTTTTTTCTTTTATTAATTAATTAATTAGTTATTAGGTTTAATATTTAATTTAATTGCAAAAAAAAGGACAATTCTCTTTCTATTTCTCAAAAGGGTCAAAACCCTAAGACTTTCCGGATTTAATGTTTATTCGTGCATTATTCTTATTTTGATTATTTATGTATCTGTTTCCAAGGATGTAATAGTTAATTAGGATTTACCGCTTTCTTTTACCTTCTCGCACTTATTTATTTTCCAAAACGGGTTTTTGTTTTTGGCGATGTATAGACCCGCGCCTTGTAATAGCGTAGATTTACCTTCCCGCACTTTATTTTCCGCACTCTTAACTGTTAATACGCATGAAAGACTGAATGACAAATAAAATCAATCCGTAGCTCACAAATAACATGTTCAAAGATAAACCTTAACTGAAAACAACACACATGCACATGCCACTCCTAGGGTACGCCTCACTGGTTGCCTCGAACGTGGTCGTCAAGTATAGGGTGTTTTAGAGGTCGCCTTCCTGTCTAAAGATCCAGTTGCCTCGAAACGGTTTCCTCGGATAAAAAGGATCTAGGACATTAGGGTTACTTCTAAGGTGTCCTACTATTGCTTCGGTGACCACATTGTCCCTTATAATCGAATTGACCCAAATACCTCCAACGATGGTGCTACCTACTTCTCAATAGTGGGATAGCACTGTTTAAAGGACTCTTACACAACCTAATTCCTTAGAGTAGGTAGATCTCATGGGTACTTCCTCTTTTCAAAAACAAACAAAAATACTTTTCACACTAACACTTTCAAAAAGCTTTCAAACAAATTTTTCATACACTCTTGAGGACAGATACAAGAGTTACTTAGAAATTTTTCAAATGAAACTTTTTCAAAACCCACACACACTTGAAAAGCAAACAAATATTTTGAAAACATAAGAGCAAGTACCTAAGAGCCCATGGATAACCATGGATAGAAAGGGTGCTAACACCTTCCCTTTCTATAAATCTACCTCCCGAACCGATAAACATTCTCAAAGAAGGAATTTTGCTGTGCTTTTGTCCTTTCCATGTTGGAGAACATAAAAGACGGTGGCGCCTCTTGCTTACCGTGACATTTCACGAAACCAGCTAAAAACAGTCAGTTCTATTTCCACCGATCACAGAACTGGCGACTCTGCTAGGGATACTTATAAGTGAGGTGTACCTTAGGATTAGACCACTCTTATGTTTTCAATTGTATGTCTTGTTTGCTTTATTATTTGTGGGCTTGCATCGGAGTTTCATAGATCCTAACCCGGATCTGGGGAATACCCTTTAGGTAGCATAAACTGTGAGGGACCTGTCCGGCGTAGACCGACACGGGTGAAGCAGTGGCTACGTTGGTGTGACACCTTGGTCTGTACCGATATCCCTTGTGTTGCAACGAGGAGAATATGGGTCTTCTGAGGAGTCATTAAGCACCAACCGACCTTAGAACCCTAAATTGACCCAACTTGGCCATAAAACAGTAGCAGTATGTTACACTCATTGAGGCTAAACTCTCGCGATGGTTCTGGCCGCAAGAAAAGATTGCGACGCTGGAGTTATGACCGATTGAGGGTAGTCGATGATATTGAGATCCTCTAGAACCCGGTTACTATTTTCTAGGACAGGTCTTAACCAACAAAACTGAAAGAGGGTAGTACCTAAACTTCATGCTGGCCTAAACTCTATGGGATGTCTTGTGTGACTTGTGTGCCTTCAAACTTGAACTACTTGCACATTCTTGTTATCTGACACACGAGTTTCTTGCAGGTTTTGTTTACAGTCCTTGATCGGGACTTATAACAGGGCTTACTTATAACACTCCACGCATAGCATAACATCATACCATCATACCATTGCATACATCCTGCATAAGGACTAACCCATTTCAAGGATCTCAAGGGTCTGTGATGCAGGTCATGATGAACCAACTGTCTAGCAAGGGGCAAAGGGGATTTATTTTCCTCTAGCCAAGGTGGTTCGGAGATTGAAACATGATAACTTGAGTCAGGGGCTATGACCCACTCGATATGGTGAGCTTTGACTCTTGAAGAAGGACTCTCAACAACATGAAGTTCCTTCAATCAAGCTACCAGATTCTAACAATTTTCTTGTTTACCCCGCGAGATCCTTGAAAACATTGCATGCATACATACACATCATTGCATAACAGGTACCCTTGTTACAGGTCACTTACCTCCTTCGTTGTTTATTTCAGCAATGGCTTTCCAACCAGACAACCAGGATCTCCGTACTCAAGAGACTCAGTTCAGGGAAATCTTCCTAAGCCTATCCAAGGGTCAGGAAGAGTTGAGAACGCTCCTCATGGGGAATTTGGTCAAGAACAGTCCAGAAGACGGTAAGGATGAACGGCTGAAACATCTGCAAGCTGAGGTAGATACAATGAGAACTCAGATGCTAGGGCAGATGGCCCTTATCCAAGGCTTAGCTTGGGAGCAAGAAGAGTTGAGAACTGTGATCAACCAGCTTCAGCAAGACAGTATGAAGCAAGTAGTCAAGGCTGGGGACCAAACCGGTAATCAGCCTCCAAGAAGTCAAAGGTTTGGTTTGATGAATAAACCTCTCCGAGCTACTGCTACTTCACAGGTCCAACAACGACCTCGCCAAGAATAACGGGTTGATCAGAGCAAGCCAGACAAGCCTAAGAGGCAATTCACCCAGCTCAACATGTCGCTGTTTCAAGCCTTACAACGCCTGTTGAGATTGAATCTGATCACATTAAGGGACCCTCCTAAGAATCCCAACACTTCCTCTTCCAGGTATAACCCGAGGGTGAGATGTGCCTACCATTCTGACAGTCCTGGACACGACACCAACGACTGTTGGACTCTGCAGAACAAGATCCAGGACCTGATTGATGAAGGAGCAGTAGAATTCACCCCAGATGGTCAGGTCGAGTTCTTCTACTATCCCTAGACGAGAAGACCTTTTATTCATTGGAAGTTTCAAGTTGTATTTTTCTTCGCTTGTTCAAACATTTGTTCATGTCAAACTCTTTTACTTTATCAATGCATCGCATATGTCTGTTTTGAATCAATATATTCGCATTCGCTATATTCAAACTGCTTTCATTTTTGTGATGTTCAAACTCTCGATTAATAATTCTAAGCCTCTTGAGGGAGGATGACGAAAACGATACCATAATCTACAGTATGCTTTTGAACAGACCCCACTGATGAGGTACATGCATTGTTTCAATTCCTAAACACTGGAGTTATAAGGAAGATAATCCCTCGTCAACCCCTTTGAGCCAAAGAAGTTGGAGTTTTTCTTTTCGAAAATTAAAACCCTTAATTATGACCTGGGGCATGGTAGTTCTCTCAGCTGATCCAAGTGCACAACGAATGGCACCAAAGAAGTCCTTCCAAAACAAAAGGCGGTGATGGTTCCGAATAATCATAAAGACAGGCAGTCGTTATCTCTCAAAATCAAAAACCCAATAAGTCAAAACCTATGAAGGAGACTTACAAAAATTGGGGCATCCCGCTGACTGTAATCACAAAAGAGACAGTTCAGGCAAAAAACAGGGATAATGAAATCAAAAAGAAAAGAGGACCTGCAAACCCTCAACAACAAAAAGAAATGACTGCCTATTCAAAATAAACTGTCAGTATCCGAACCATCACCGGAATGTCAGAGCAAAGACTCAAACAAGGTCTAACGCACGATCAACTGAGTTTAGGTTTGAAGAACATCACGAAGAGCGGGTGGGTACAAATATAATTTGAGCCTTTGTCCTTTGTTTCTTAAACCGTGAACCAGGCCACGTTATAACCCTAAAAAGTCCTAGCTGAAGCACGAGTTAGTTCGAAAGCATACTGTTACGAAAGGTATCCTGACTCCTTAAGGTTTGCGATAAAATAACGAGTTGACATCGCATTTTACAAAATTCACTTATTTTTATGAAAAAACTGCATTTTCAAAAAACTTCAAGACAGACGTAAGCTTTGCATTTTTTTTATAACATTGTTTGCATATGATTATTTGTTCAAACAGCAGAGAAAGTCACACGATGAATATCCAGTGAACAAAAATATTCTCAAGGATCACCTCAAGTGGAAAAACACTTCCAACCAAGGGGCAGGTATGATCATTGTCCATCATCTGGGGAAGTCTAGTCAAGATTCAGAGAATCTCTCAAAATGCCAAATAGTCAGGGGCAAATCTCCATCTGAATCACTTGGGGCATTGGACATGAATTCCAGCGACGAATCTTGTACGATCAAGCATCTTCTGGTAGTATAGCAACGCAACACTACTGACAGGGGCACCTCCCTACATCCTGAGAGCGTGGACATAGTCGAAAAAATACTACGCCAAATCAAAGGCCCGCTAGGTTGACACACCTAGGCAAAAATAAGGGCTTCCCGACGAACCAAAAGGGTTCGGGCAAAAATAAGGGATGAAAA
This sequence comes from Vicia faba, assembly GCA_948472305.1. Classification (NCBI taxonomy): domain Eukaryota; kingdom Viridiplantae; phylum Streptophyta; class Magnoliopsida; order Fabales; family Fabaceae; genus Vicia; species Vicia faba. The sequence continues at coordinate 525,957,977 of OX451736.1, forward strand.
TAAAATAAAAAACTGTACACCCGGAAAGTCGAAAACCTGAAAAGGCGGCTTGGGCAAAAATGGGTATCCCGGTGGACTGAAAACCCGAAAGGGCGGTCCAGGCAAAAGTTAGGGATCAGAAGCGTACGACAATGTCCCGACATCTTGTCACTCTCCCACCAGAAGAAGTTTGGTCAATCGGCAGTTATCAAGACCTCCACAGGTACCTTCTCCCACAGAAGCTGGGGCAATAAGAATTGTCCGAACTGTACAAGTTGCTCTGTCCACCAAGGTACCAAGGTAAGTTTAGCTGAAGAACATGACCAGGATACCTTCATTCCCTGCAGAGTAAGACCAGACTCAGCCATACCCTCTCCAAGCAGAGTTGGTCTCCCATCAGCCCTGAAAAAGGGACAGTATCTCCAGCAAGTCAGCGATTCTCTCCCCAAGCAGAGTTAGCCTACCGTCAGCCTTAAGGAAGTTGGATATCCCCAGAAAATCTCAACATTCCCCAGTGGAGTATACAGATATTCCTTAACGAGCATCCCTGGTAGTCTTAATATAAGATTGTTCCCCAGCGGAATATAAGACACCCAGTGGAGCCATTCCCCAGTGCAGTCCAAAAGTTTCCCCAGGAGAGTTGAATCATCCTCCCCAGTAGGTTCTGGAAGCTTATCCCCAGTAGACTCTGGAAGCTTATCATCTGCAGAGTACATACGTCTCTCCCTGGCTTTATTCAGAAGGTTATTCCCCACCAGAGCTTATAACTGGGTTATCTTCAGCTAAATACCACGGAAAGATCGTCCTCGGCGAAGTTCTTCCTATCCCCAGCGGAGTTCATCACAATCCCTCAATAAAACTTATCAACGGAATCCCCAGTGGAGTTATCATCAAATTCTCAGCGAAGTATCTCTTCTCACAGAGTATTCCTTGCAGAGTAATCTCTCCAACAAGTTTATTCCCCAACGGAGTCATCTTCTCTTACCGGTTTATTCTGGCAACCATCATCCCCAGCGGAAACAAAGAACTCTACTCTTCAACGTCAGCCCAGGAGACAAACTTCTCGGCATCCGTCAAGGATTTATTTTCCTAGACGAAAACACATTCATAAACATTTCATATTTTATACATCCTGACGCATGCATATACGCATCATAACACACAACCTCATTTATTCTTGAAAACATCATGACATCAGGCATTTCATACATCCTGACATTGCATACAACTGATGTTTTGCCTTTTCAGGAAAAAGGTCAATCCAAAGACAATTACCATCAAATTTCGCAATTCTAGATTCGATTCCTGTATCTAGCCAGGGCATATCTGTGAGTGACTGATTGTAGATTCGATACCTGTATCCAGCCAGGGCATATCTGCATGAAGAGTTTAGAGATTCGATTCCTGTATCCAGCCAGGGCATATCTGTAGACGACCAATTCCGGATTCAATTCCTGTATCTAGCCAGAGCATATCTGTGAGTGACTTATTGTAGATTCGATACCTGTATCCAGCCAGGGCATATCTGCATGAAGAGTTTAAAGATTCGATTCCTGTATCCAGCCAGGGCATATCTGTAGACGACCAATTCCAGATTCGATTCCTGTATCTAGCCAGGGCATATCTGTGAGTGACTGATTGTAGATTCGATTCCTGTATCCAGCCAGGGCATGTCTGCATGAAGAGTTTAGAGATTCGATTCCTGTATCCAGCCAGGGCATATCTGTAGACGACCAATTCCGGATTCGATTCCTGTATCTAGCCAGGGCATATCTGTGAGTGAATGATTGTAGATTCAACACCTGTATCCAGCCAGGGCCTATATGCATGAAGAGTTTAGAGATTCGATTCCTGTATCCAGCCAGGGCATATCTGTAGACGACCAATTCTGGATTTGATTCCTATATCTAGCCAGGGCATATCTGTGAGTGACTGATTGTAGATTCGATTCCTGTATCCAGCCAGGGCATGTCTGCATGAAGAGTTTAGAGATTCGATTCCTGTATCCAGCCAGGGCATATCTGTAGACGACTAATTCCGGATTCGATACCTGTATCTAGCCAGGGCATATCTGTGAGTAACTGATTGTAGATTCGACGCCTGTATCCAGCCAGGGTATGTCAGCATGAAGAGTTTAGAGATTCAATTCCTGTATCCAGCCAGGGCATATCTATAGACGACCAATTCCAGATTCGATTCCTGTATCTAGCCAGGGCATATCTGTGAGTAACTGATTGTAGATTCGATTCCTGCATCCAGCCAGGGCATGTCTGCATGAAGAGTTTAGAGATTCGACTCATGTATCTAGCCAGGGCACATCTGTGAGTGATTGATTGTAGATTCGATACATGTATCCAGCCAGGGCATGTCTGCATGAAGAGTTTAGAGATTCAATACATGTATCCAGCCAGGGCACGTCTGTAAGCAACCTTTTGAAGTTCCAGATTCGATTCCTGTATCCAGCCAGGGCACATCTGTGAGTGATTGTTTGTAGATTCGATTCATGTATCTAGCCAGGGCATGTCTGCATGAAGAGTTTAGAGATTCGATACCTGTATCCAGCCAGGGCACGTCTGTAAGCAACCTTTTGAAGTTCCGGATTTGATTCATGTATCCAGCCAGGGCACATCTGTGAGCGATTGTTTGTAGATTCGATTCCTGTATCTAGCCAGGGCATATCTGCATGAAGAGTTTAGAGATTCGATACCTGTATCCAGCCAGGGCATATCTGTAGACGACCAATTCCAGATTCGATACCTGTATCCAGCCAGGGCATATCTGCATGAAGAGTCTGAAGATCAACACCTGTAACAGGCCAGGAAATTATGTTTCTTTCTCAAAGTAAGCAAGTTCTCGCTAAGGAATCTCTTACGCGATCGACACCCCCGATGACATCTATAAGCCCATCTCCACAACTATCCATCACGGTTCCAAATGGCGTCTGTTGTATCCCAAAATTTGCCCTCCCATATTCTTCAAGATTTGCCAAGATCAATCTCCAGATCAAGCTTCAAAATCCCTCAAGGATTGCACAGTCAACCATCCTCCTAAGCCAGTCAAACTAGGGTTTTGGTTCTTGCAAAGAAATTGAGATTTTCAAGGGTCCAATCAAGTCCCATATGCCTATATACATTGTCAAGCATCCATATGTCAAGTTTCAAGACTCACAGCATCAAATTGCACAGTCAAAAACCCTAAATGCTCCACAGTCAACTGTAGGGGCAAAATGGTCATTTGACAGTCAAAAGTCAAAATTTTTGGTCAACATCATATTTTGAAGCCACAATCATCATTTGATCAATTCTTGATCATGATTCCACAAGCATGGCTCAAAAAGTCTCAAGATGCAAAAGTTTCTATTTTTGGACAGATGAAAAAGTCAACTGCAAATTGACCAAGGCATAACTTATTCATGTTTTATCAGAAAAATCCCATCCAAAGCTTATCTTGAAGGGGATGACATTTCCTACAACTCATCTTCACACTCCAAGTCCAAGAAATGCTCTCACAAAAAGTTATCAATTTCAACATTATAGGTCATTTTCAAAAGTCAACAAAAAGGCACTTTAAGTCAAAGACCATAACTTGATATTGGTAAATCAAAATGACATGGGACCAAAGGCATTGGTTAGAGGACTTCAAGACCTTTCCAAAATGTCCAAGAACATGTTCATAGCTTCAAAATTGAGCAAGATATGCATTGGAGAAGTTGGGAAATTTTTGGGAACTTTCAAAAGTCAACTTTGCCTAAAACACTTCAAATTTGCTAATGGGCCTCAAATTCTTCCTTGAATCATTACCCAAAGCCTATGCACGACCCATTGAGCTCAAAATAATTTATTTTCTTATTTTTAATTAATTAATTGGATTTATATTTATATTAATTCATTTAATTAGTTTTTATTATAAGAAAATTCAAAGATATGATTTTGTAGATCTTTTTGTGCAGCAAATCAAACTAGGGCAAGTTGGCAAAGTCGTTTCTCATCCAAGGGGACAAGATCTTCCATAATTGGCAAGGTTTCATTGAAAAAAATATTGAAATTTCATGATGGAAAATCAAATATTTAAATCATAAATTCATGGATTCATGGGCTTGTTTTTGACCTAATTCCGATCACATACTTATGCATAACCTAACCCTACTCATATAGACACGAAAAAGCTGCTAAGAAGCCATAACCAAATTGCAAAATTTCAACAAAAAGCTTGAAACTGATTTCATAGTTGCAGGATAATTCAAGGCCTAAAGTCTATTCCAACACGTTGTTGGACCTTCCAGGAGTCTATTGGCATCAAGAATCAATCCCAACACGTGAAGAATCCAAGAACATAGACCACACGGTTTGCTATATTTTCTAAATTCGTATATCATCATTCATGCGCTTTTAACAATTTTTTTGGATTGATTCATGCTCATAGGGACCTTCTGAAGCTGTTGGTACCATTCAATTGAATTATAGCCCCCTGAATCGAGATCTACCATGGATAAAATCTAGGGTTCATAAGCTTGAAAATTGGGTTTTTCTACAGGAGGAAAAATTGGATTAAGCCATGACCATGGTTGAATTCGTCAAGGCCAGACGAATTCAACCAACTACTCGCGCTCAATTTATGTAATGTATAGGGCTAATCGCTATTTCTAGGACTTTCAGTTTGTGGGGGTTTAAAACCCCCGCTACTTGTTTTATATAATTGCAGGAAAACGAAGAAGAAACATACGTGGCTCTGCGTGGTTGGGAGGTTTGAATCTGTGCGCGTTTCCCAGCGTAGTGGTTACTTTTTCATATATTATGTTTACTATCCATTATATGTACAAACGCGTTTGAATGGCTGGATGGTGGATGACACACTTGGTAAACGCTGGGACCTGGGTTCGATTCCCAAGTCCCCCCACATAATTGTTGTTATTTTTCTTAACCTATTCCCATGCAGCGTTCACTCAAAGGACTACCATACGTCTTAACATGCTGGCTTGCCAAGCGCCCCCTGATGTTCCATCCAGTGGCCAGATGATGCAGTCCAGGGTATACCCCAGTCAACCACGTGCACTCAATCCTGGAAAGTCAAACGAGCTCTATGCTTCAATGGGCCAAAATTACTTCAGTTTACCTCCACATGGGCCTGACACCCCCCTTGGTTTGCAACTTGATTTTTTTTCTTTCTTTTAATTTCTTTCAATTATTTATTTTTATAATTATTATTAAATCATTAAAATTAATCTTTTCATAATAAAATCAAAAATCAAAAACACAAAATATATTTAATTATTATTAATCTCACCATTAACATATTTTTGTAAATAAATTTCAATAACTAACAATTAACTTTAGTTTAATTTAGGTTTTAATTCAATATTTTTCTTAATAAATAAAAAATATATAGAATTAGGTTTTGACATTTTTTATTTTCTTAATTAATTATTTCTATCATTATTTATCATTATTATTAATTATCATTAATTTTGTAAATAAACATGTAAAATTAATTAATTTGCTTAAATTAGGCTAACTTTAATATTTTCTTTAATAAGTAAAATAATCTAGATTTAGGGTTTCCTTTTAATTATTTTTCTTTATTCCATTAAATACCAAAAACATAAAAAAAAACATTTTCTTTAATTAAATAATAATTAGACTTTAATTTAATTTAATTTCAAGCAAAGGGTCAAAACCCTCGGACGTTCAATTTATTCTTTTCGCGCATTATTTTCTTTTGATTATTATGTAACTGCTTTCTGGATGTAATAGTAATTAGGTCTCTTTTACTTTCCGCACCTTTTATCAAAACGGGTCTTTGTATTTTGGCGATGTATAGACCCGCGCCTTGTAATAGCGTAGCTTTTATATTTCCGTCTTTTAATTTTCCGCACTCCTAAATTCTAAATTGCATGAAAGAATGTATGTAATTAAAAATAAAGCGTAGCTCACAATGCCATGATCAAAGATAACTGTTAACATGAAAACAATGCACAAATACACACACCACTTCTAGGGTACGCCTCACTCGTTGCCTTCAAAACATGGTCGTCAAGTATAGGACGTTTTAGCGGTCCTTATGTCCATGATCTAGTTGCCTCGAAATAGTTGCCCCGAAATAGTTGCCTCGAAACAGTTGCCTCGAAACGGTTGCCTCGGATTAAAAAAGGATCAAGGATATAAGGGTAGCTTCTAAGGTGTCCTAACTGTTTCTTCGGTGACCACACTGTCCCTACACTCGAATTGACCCGAACACCTCTAACGGTGGTGCTACCTACCTCTCAATGGTGGGATGGCACTACCTTAAGGACATTTACACAGCCTAATTCCTTAGAGTAGGTAGATGACTCATGGATACTTGCTCTATTCAAAAAACAAATCAAAAATCTTTTCACACTGACACTTTCAAAAGCTTTCAAAACAATTTTTCAAACACTCTTGAGGACAAATACAAGAGTTATTCAGAAATCTTTCAAAGAAACTTTTTCAAAACCCACAAACACTTGAAAAGCAAACATTTTGAAAACATAAGAGCAAGTATCTAAGAGCCCATGGAGAACCATGGATAGAAAGGGTGCTAACACCTTCCCTTTCTATAAATCTACCTCCCAAACCGAGAAACGATCTCATAAGGAATTTTGTTGTGCTTTTGTCCTGTCCATGTTGGAGAAAATAAAAGACGGTGGCGACTCTTGCTTCCGCGACATTTCGCGAAACCAGCTTTAAACAATCAGTTCTAAATCCATCGATCACAGAACTGGCGACTCTGCTGGGGACTCTTAAAGTGAGGTGTACCTTAGGATAGCTCATACTTGTGTTTTCAATTGCTTTGTTTTGTTTGCTTTATTATTTTGGGCTCCGTCTTAGGAGTTCTATAGATCCTAACCCGGATCTGGGGGATACCTTCTTAGAAAGTAGCAACAAGACTGTGATGGAACTGTGCGGGGTATACCGACACGGTTGAAGCAGTCTGCTACATTGATGTGGCACTTTGGTGAGTACCGGTAACCCTTGAGTCAAGTCAAGGAGAGTACGGGGCCGCCGCGTGGTGTCGTGAAGCATCAACTGACCTTAGGAACCTTAATTAAACCATCTTGGCCTCTTTAGGGTAGTGAGATAACTGACTTTGGTGCAGTCCGAAGCTGGTTGATACTCGATACTACACTCAGTTAAGGGTTGTTTTCTTGGAATATTTCGATCGCCAGTTCAGTGGCTAAATCGAAACGATGAACACAGAAAACAATCCAATGATATTGAGATCCTTAGAACCCGGTTACTTCTGATAGGACAGGTTTTGAGCCCACCAACCTCAAGAGGGTAATACCTAGACCCCATGCTGCCCCGAACTCTAAGGGCTGTCTTGTGTGACTTGTGTGCCTTACCATGTTTGCTTTTTGTGGATATTTGTGGTGTGTTTTTATCATAGCATCATAACATCATACAACATCACATGCATCCACTAACCATTTCAAGGGTTCAAATCTTCATCTCTGTTCTTGTTTTGTAGGACATGGTGTTGTACCCCAAAATTTGCCCTCCCATATTCTTCAAAATTTGCCAAATCAAAGCTTCAAAATCTCCCCAAGGGTTGCACAGTTCAAGGGCCTCCTAACAGTCAAAGATTAGGGTTTTGGTTCTAGCAAAGTAATTGAAGTTTACAAGGGTCTAATCAAGTCCCACATGCCTATAAACATGGTCAAGCATCCTCATGCCAAGTTTCAAGACTTACAGCACAAAATTGCACAGTCAAAAACCCTAATTGCACTACAGTCAACTGTAGGGGCAAAATGGTCATTTGACAGTCAAAAGTTCAAATTTTTGGTCAACATCTCATTTTAAGGCCACAAACATCATTTGATCAATTCTTGATCATGATTTTCAAGGCATGGCTCAAAAAGTCTCAAGATGCAAAAGTTTCCATATTTGGACAGTTGAAAAAGTCAACTGTAACTTGACCAAGGCATAACTTCCACATGGTTTATCAGAAAAATTCCATCCAAAGCTCATTTTGAAGAGAAAGACATTTCCTACAAATCCTCTTCACACTTCAAGTCCAAGAAATGCTCTCACAAAAAGTTATCAATTTCAACATTATAGGTCATTTTCAAAAGTCAACAAAAATGGACTTTAAGTCAAAGGCCATAACTTGAGATTGGTAAATCAAAATGACATGGGACCAAAGGCATTGGTTAGAGGACTTCAAGACCTTTCCAAAATGTCCAAGAACATGATCAAAGCTTAAAAATTGAGCAAGATATGCCTTGTGGAAGTTGGGAAATTTTTGGATATTTTGAAAAGTCAACTTTGCTTCAAAAGCCTTAAAATTGCTAATGGGCCACATTTTCTTCCAAGATTCATCATCCAAAGCATGTGCACGGCCATTTGGCCCAAAGGGAATTTATTCATCATTTTTATTTATTTATTTGAATTTTTAAATTGCTATTAATTCATTTAATAAAATAAAATATGTAAAAAATACCAAAGCAAGCTTTTCAAATCTTTTTATGCATGAAATATCTTCAAAATTTCGTGCATTATCTGATATGGAAAGAATCAAGGTGATTTGGACATGATTGGTATCAAATATGCATGGAAAAGATTTGAAAAATTATGCATGAAAATCAAATATTGTTCTCATCAATGCAAAGATCTTTTGATTGAAAACTCAACCCTAATCCATCCTCATATAAGACTGATCAAAACCCTAGTGCAAGGGAGCTCTAAGCTGCGCCAGACAACAAGAACAAAGTTTGTGTTTTTTGTCAAAAATTCAAAAATTGAAATCTTCCTTGGAGGACGATTCAAAGGAAAATATTGATCCCAAAAGCTTCCTAAGACACCCTTGAACCTGCCTGAATACTTTTCCACGCTTCCAACCTCAGGAATCGGTACATAGAAGTCAAACTGTGTCATCTCTTTTGCATAATCGTGTTTCATTATTCAGGCCATATTCATACATTCTAATGCTTGTTTTATACTAATATGAACTCAACGAAACTCATGGCATCACTGAATTGAATTAACATCGCTTGTATAGAGAATTGCCATTGTTGTTTTTTAGGGTTGCATGGGTCACGAATTAGGGCTTTACGCCTGGGAAAAAATTAGCTAACCTAAGTGGCATCATTGGAATCAGGAGCTCATGACAAATCCAATACACTAGTCGCGCTCAATTTATGAGCGACAGATTTCTAATCGCTATTTCCATGTTAATCGTTTTGTGGGGGTTTAAAACCCCCGCTATTTAAATGTTTTTGTTTCAGGACAATGAAGAAGATGATGCGTGGAAGACAGTGGTTGGTGGGTTCAAAGCTTAGCGCGTGTTTTTTGCTTCAGACCACTTGCACTTACTTTTCATTATAATATTCATGTTGCGTTATAATAACAAAGAAGAACAACAGCGCGATTGGCAAGGCATCAGTGTGGTAAATGTTAGGACCTGGGTTCGAACCCCAGGTCCCCCATGTTATTTCAATATTTTTCTTCTAACCATGTTCCTATGCAGCACTTCCCCCAAGCGCTCACCATACACCCATAATCCACACATGCCACATGGTCACTGAGGGCAATCCAAAGGTTGAGATTTGAGGAGCACCATGGGCATCAGTCAATGCAGACACACGTGACCAGGAAAGTCAAAAGAGGCCTTGGAACATTGGGCCTGATTGCTACAATTTGACCTCCAGTTTGGGGACAGAACCCCCCATTGGTTTGCCTTTTCATTCTTTTTATATTTTTCTATTTTATTTGTTTTAATTAGTTTTAATTTAATTCTTTAAATTAATATTTTCTTAACAATAAAAAATAATAAAAATCAGAAAGTCATAAAAATAAAATATATTTTATTTAATGTTATTTTTTTGTAAAAAAGGTCTTATTAATTAATTAGTTTTTTTATTATTCTAGGATTAACTTTAACATTTTCTTAATAAAATTAAAATTTGTAGAATTAGGTTTTAATTACTTTTATCTTTTTCTTTTCTTTTATCATTAGTAATTATTAATTATTTTCTTGTAAATAAAATTGCATTAATTAATTAGGTTTAATTTTAGGTTCAATTTTGATATTTTTTCTTAATAAATAAAAATAGTTAGAATTAGGGTTAATTAATTTCTTAGTTTCATTTAATTCTCTTATTAAAAATCCATAAATACAAAAACTCAAAAAATCTTTTCTTTTTTAGTTTAATTTAATTAATTTGTTAATTATAATTTAATTTCATTAAAAAAGGGTCCAACGCCCTCGCATTCGATCGTAATTCCAATTCGCGCGTTTATTTTATTTCCTCCTTTTATGTAATTATCCCAAAGCCATGTAAATTCGATATTTATATTTCTCGCACTTTACTTTATTTTATGTCAAATCGGGTCCTGGATTTAATTTGGCGATGTGGACCCGCGCCTTTGTAATAGCGTAGGAACTTTTAATTTCCGCATCTTTTTAATTGTTAATAAACTTGCATGCAAGAATGAATGTTAAAATAAAAACAAAAGCGTAGATCACCCATGACATGAACAAGACAAAATATCTGAAAACGACACACAAATCACACACCACCCCTATGGTACGCTTCACTGTTGCCTTGCCTCTCGAAAGGTGATCGTCGAGTAGAGGATGTTTTAGTAAGTCCTCATGATCCGGGAACCTGGCATGAGGGTAGCTTCTAAGGTATCTTCCTATTGCTCCGGTGATCACCATGTTCCGAACCTTCGAATTGACCCGAACACCTCCAACGGTGGTGCTACCTACCTCTCAATGGTGGGATGGCACTACTTTAAGGACATTTACACAGACGAATTCCTTAGGGTAGGTAGACGACTCTAGATACTTGCTCTAATTTCAAAACAAAAATTCAAAAATACTTTTCACACCGACACCTTTTCAAAAAGCTTTCGAAAGCAATTTTTCAAACACTCTTGAGGACCGATACAAGAGTCGAACTGAAATTTTCAAAGAAACTTTTTAAAACCCACAGTTGAAAAGCAAACAAACCATTTTTTGAAAACACAAATGAGCAAGTATCTAAGAGCCCATGGATAACCATGGATAGAAAGGGTGCTAACACCTTCCCTTTCTATAAATCTACCTCCCGAACCGAGAGCAATCTCTATAAGGAATTTTTCTGTGCTTTTGTCCTTTCCATTTGGAGAAAATAAAAGACGGTGGCGACTCTTGCTTCCGTGACATTTCGCGAACCAGCTTTAAACAGTCAGTTCCTGATCCACCGATCACACATGGAAACTATCCGCAGAAAGACAATTCAGATCAGCCTTGTAAGGATCCCTCCTCAGCTTAAGGAACTTACATCCGGGATTCCCGAGAGCTCTTCTTTCAGTGAGAGGCATGGAAGACTCATCAGTTTGGTCAACACCAACATTGAGGAAGATATGATAAAGGTCCTCTTCCAGTTCTTTGACCCTCTGCACCACTTCTTTACTTTCCTGGATTACCAACTGGTGCCTACATTGGAAGAGTTCTCCCAGCTTCTGAAGATCCCTATCCTTAGTCAACCACCCTACAACGGTACGGAGAAGGAACCCAAACTTGAAGAGATTGCTAAAGCATTACGCCTGCAACCATCTGACATCAAGGGACATTGGGAAATTAGAAGTGGTATCAAAGGGTTCTTGGCCAGGTTTCTGTTTAAGAAGGCCCAAGAATGTTGGAATTCCCTTGACTTACAAGCCATTGAAGAAGTTGTGGCCCTCCTTGTCTATGGGTTGGTGTTGTTCCCGAATCCCGACCAGCTTATAGATATCAATGCTGTCAAGATCTTCATGTCCAGGAATCCTATACCTACGTTGCTTGGGGACATCCTTCACTCATGTTACACTCGAACCATGAGAAAAAAAGGTGTTCTTATGTGCTGCACTCCCCTCCTGGGAATGTGGTTTATTTCGCACCTTCCACAATCAGTTTTGAAGAATGAGCGGGGTTTGAGATGGTCACAATGATTGATGACTCTTATGCATGTTGATATACATTGGTGTTCTCGGTCCAGAGAAGACGTCACTATCATTGATGGTTGCAGAGAGTTTCCTAATGTTCCTTTACTTGGAATCAGAGGAGGTATTACTTACAACCCGTGTCTGGCCTGGAGACAGTTTGGTTATGCTCGGAGGGATGGCCCTCATGACATGTTAATTCCTGACATAGTTTTTGACTTCGATAACGATGCACAAGGACTTCGCCAGAGATTTATCAGAGCTTGGAGGATGCCCAACAAGGTAGACAGCAAGATACTGGGGCACAAGAACTCCATCCCGTTGGAACCTTATCTCAAGTGGGAACGAGCCCGCTCCCAGAAGTTAGTGATGCCATATCCTCACGTTCTCCCTGTGATCAAAGAGCCAGTCTTGGAAGGAGAGGTGTCCTACACCATTCAAAATCCTGACATGCCTACATCCTGGGAAGAAATGCAGAAGAGCTGGATCCAGCTTAAGGAAGAACGGAATTCTCTTGAGTCCAGTCTACATGCTAGTGAGAAGAAGGTCTTGGAGCTCACCCGCCTACTGCACGAGGAAAAGACTCTCAACACTTACATTGCTCCAAAGAGGATGCGCAGTGTCTTTTGGGATTGATTTACTTTGTAATGTTTGCCCATGAGGCCTTGATGTACTGAACAATTATTTCTTAATGATAATGTGTGTTCCTTTTTGTCTACAACAAATTTGAACTTTCGAACCCTTGAATGCATTGCATAAACACATATCATACATCATGTGCATAGCAGGTACTCTTTTTTACAGGTGGTTTAATCTTCTTCGCTGTTTATTTCAGCTTGCCATCATGAATCCCGAATCATCTACTGAGTAATCCATCAAGGCCCTCCAGGCCCAAAACGCCCAGTTCCAAGAGCTGATCAAGAGTTTGGCCCAAGGTCAATAGGAATTGAAGGCTCTGCTGGTCAAGAAGAAGAAGAAGAGAACTGTACTATTCAACACTGGCTGAAGGTTTGGTAACACACTGCAGAATGAGGTTGATCAAGCTGGTTCTTCTGTAGGGAAAGGCAGTCCCCAGGGGGAAGGGTTCCTAGTCCGGTGGTCTCTGACAACGAGACTGATTTTAATGAGGAGCAGTACCCTCCAGCTGAAGACAAGTACAAGCATTTAGAGGATCGACTGAATGCCATGGAAATTCAACAAGTGCCTGGTTTGGATTTCGGAGACATGGGTTTATCTTCTGGTGTGGTGATCCCACACAAGTTCAAAGCACCATCTTTCGCAAAGTACGACGGGGCATCCTGCCCTAAGCTACATCTCAGATCTTATGTGCGGAAGATCCAACCATACACTGTGGACAAGAACTTATGGATCCATTTCTTCCAGGAGAGTCTTTCAGGGACTCATCTCGAATGGTTCTATCAGCTGGATGGAACCAAGGTTCGTAACTGGGAGGAAATGGATACTGCTTTTTACAAGCAGTATCAGTATAATGCCGACCTCGCTCCTACACGTACCCAACTCCAGGGTATGTCGCTAGGATCGGGAGAAGGTTTTAAAGAGTATGCGCAGAAGTGGAGGGACCTGGCTGGCAGGGTGCAGCCACCGTTAACCGACCGTGAACTTGTGGACATGTTCTTGGGGACCCTATCCGGGCCGTTCTTCAATCATCTCAATGGCAATTCATCTGCAGGGTTCACAGATCTCATTCTGACTTGGGAAAGGATAGAAGCTGGGATGAAATCAGGGAAGATACAGAAAGGTGCGTCCTCAAGTTCTGAGAAGAAGCCTTTCAAAAAGGAAGCCAGTGCTGTGTATGGGCCTAGAAGGCAAAATAAACCAGAACGCCGCCAAGCTGTCAACGTGGTGGTAATTGCAAAGCCTGCTGCCGCTCCTCGGCAACCTAACCAACCAAGGGGTGAGAGACCCAAAAGAGAATATACTCGGCTTAGTATGACCTTGTCGCAGATCTTGTCGCAGCTGTTATCAACCAACTTGGTAACCGTCAGAGAAGCTCCGAAGGTGGTAAACACAACCTCTCCGAAGTATAATCCCAATGCCCGTTGTGCTTATCACTCTGATAGCCTGGGGCATTCTACTGATGATTGTTGGGCCCTAAGAAATAAGGTCCAAGACCTTATCGATGCCAAGGAAATACAGTTTGAGGCGCCCGAGAGGCCCAACATTGTGACTGCTCCTATGCCCCAGCATGGAGTAAATGCTATTGAGGAAGACCTGTATGCCGTTTCTGTGGATGATGTTGCTACTCCTTATTGACTTTCAAGAGGAACCTGTTGCTAGCCGGTTTATTTCCTGGTTGTAGCAAGGGTTGCCTTCTGTGTGCTGTTTCCCCTGCTGGTTGTCCGTTGCTGAAGTCAGGCGTCCAAAACCTGATGAATAGCAAAGAAATCTTGTTCAAGAAGACCGCTGTTCCTATTGTTCCTACTGAAGAAGTATCTGTTGTCACCATCTTCAACAATCCTACCAAGGCTCCCCCGAGGAAGCCAGTCAAAATCATGTCTGTTGCACCCATTATCATTACTGTTCCGGGGCCCCTCCCCTATAAATCTGACAAGGCTGTCCCATGGCACTATGGGGCAGATGTGTATGTACTTGGAGTGAAGCAGGAGTTCAATGCTAGTACCGGTATCAGTAACATCACCGGTCCCGCTAAAGTTAATCGTAGTGGCGGGCTTTTCTCGCCTGACATTGCGCCACCAGTTATCCGAAGACCTCTTATCTTCACGCCTACAAATGCACCTGTTTCCCCTCCTGGTCAAGTTTCTACCCCTGCTGCCGAGTCATCTGACACTCGGGGCAAAGGGATTGTTGATGTGCCTGCCCGAATGGAGGCACCGAAGACTGTTAATGTTGAAGCCTCCCAGCAAGAGATGGAGGAAATCCTTAAGATCATCAAGAAGAGCGATTTCAACGTCGTTGAACAGCTGGGGCATACCCCCTCTAAAATCTCTATGCTATCATTGTTGTTGTGCTCAGAGGCCCATGCCAAGGCCCTGATTTCGTTTCTGAAGATGGCTCATGTGCCACAAGAGACGTCCGCTGATCAATTCACTGATTGTGTAGCCAACTTGACCGCTGACAATGGGTTGGGATTCTCTGATGCTGATCTGACCGCCAAGGGAAAGAACCACCATGATGCCCTGCATGTCTCCATCAAATGCAGGGGCACTACTCTGGCACACGTGTTGGTAGACACCGGTTCTTCACTAAATGTATTGCCCAAGAAGGCCTTAGACAAGTTGGATTGTGAAGGTTTGGAGTTGAAGCCTAGTAACATCATTGTCCGAGCCTTTGACGGGTCGAAGAGAATGGTACATGGTGAAGTGGACATTCCGATCCGAGTTGGTTCCCAAGTCTTTGATTCAACGTTCTATGTGATGGACATTCGTCCATCCTATTCTTGTTTGCTGGGTCGTCCTTGGATCCATAAGGCTGGGGCTGTGACCTTCACTCTACACCAGGAGCTCAAATACCCTGTCAGAGGGAAGATTGTTACAGTGCAAGGGGAGGAAGAATACATGGTTAGTCATCTGAACTCGTTCCGGTATATAGAGATGGACAAGGAGTTTATTGAAACCCCCTTTCAAAAGGTCTCAAGATGCAAAAGTTTCCATATTTGGACAGTTGAAAAAGTCAACTGTAAATTGACCAGGGCATAACTTCCACATGGATTATCAGAAAAATTCCATCCAAAGCTCATTTTGAAGAGGAAGACATTTACTACAACTCCTCTTCATACTTCAAGTCCAAGAAATGCTCTCACAAAAAGTTATCAATTTCAACATTATAGGTCATTTTTAAAAGTCAACAAAAAGGGACTTTAAGTCAAAGGCCATAACTTGAGATTGGTAAATCAAATTGACATGGGACCAAAGGAATTGGTTAGAGGACTCAATGACCTTTCCAAAATGTCCAAGAACATGAGCCAAGCTTAAAAATTGAGCAAGTTATGCCTTGTGGAAGTTGGGAAATTTTTGGATATTTTGAAAAGTCAACATTGCTTCAAAAGTCTTAAAATTGCCAATGGGCCTCTTTTTCTTCTACAATTCATCATCCAAGGCATGTGCACGACTATGTGGCCCAAAGGGAAGTTTTTTATCATTTTTATTTATTTATTTGGATTTTTTATTATTAATAATTCATTTAATTAATTAAAATACATGAAAAATACCAAACCAATGCAATCAAATCTTTTTGTGCATGGAATAAGCTTAAGATTTCGTGCATGATCAGATATGGAAGGAATTGAAGTGATTGGCCATGATTTGTACCAAATAGGCATGAAGAAATATTGGAAAAGATTCTTGAAAATCAAATCTTGAAAATCATGAATGCAAGGGTTTTTGTTTGATTTCTTTGACCTAAAACCTTCACACATATATAGATAGTGCAACCCTAATGCCAAAAACCTCCCAGCTGCGCAGAAACTCCATAACCAAACTTGCACTTTTGCCTAAAATTTTCAAAACTGAAAACAGGGTTCCAAGAGGTTTCAAGCCAAAATAACCATCTCATCACCTTCCTGAGACATCAAGCAACGTGTCTGAATAGGTTTCCACATTCCTAACGCCCAGAATTGGTGAATAAAACTCAAGCTTTTTCACTTTTTTTGCATAAATCGTATCTTATCATTCATGGCATGATTTTAAATTCTAACGCTTGTTTTGTGTTGCTCTCATGATTCTGAAACTAACCATATGCTTTGATTGAGTTTTCGTGCACCATTGAGGAATTCACCATTGATACAGACTAGGGTTTTTCAAGCTTTGAATTGGGCACTTTCAAATGCTGTAAAATTGGAACCTCTCAATACTATGACCAAACTCAGCATGATTGGACGATTGGAATAGATACCTCGCGCTCAATTTATGAGCTACCACAAGCTAATCGCTATTTTCTGGAATGGCATATTTTGGAACGGTTCAAAACCGTTGCTGATTCTTTTATGTTTCAGGAAAAAAACAAAAGCGAGGAAGACGAAGACTAGGTGTAAGGCGTTGGTTGGTCCATTTGAAATTTCGCGCGGAAAGGAGCACTAACATTTGTTTTATTTTATATTGTTTATTGTTTATGTAATGTACAAAGAAACGAAGCAGCACGGATGGCAACGCGTAGTGTTGGTAATCATCAGGACCTGGGTTCGATCCCAGGTCCCCCTCCCTTTCCTTATATTTTTCTCTTAAATATGTTCTTGTGTAGCTTTCATCCCAGGCGCCTGTCATACGCTCCTCAATCCAACGCGCCACATGTCCCACTGCACTCAATCAAAGGCCATGATTCAGAGACTAGGATGTGCCTCAGTCAACGCACATGCACGCTAGCGGGGAAGTCAACCAGGCCAAAGGCTTAATGGGCCTGATTACTGGACTTCACCCTCCATTTAGGGACAGACCCCCCTAGGTTTGCAATATTCTTTTCATTATTTTTTTTATTATTTGATTCAATTATTTCTCTTTTTTATTAATTTCTTTAATTTAGTTTATTTTCATAAAAACATAAAAAAATAATATAAAAAAAATCAGAAAAGACAAAATTAAAAAATATGTTATATTTCAATATTTTGTAAATAAATATCATGTAATTAATTAGGTTAATATAGGTTTAATTTTAACATGTTTTTTTCTTAACAAATAAAAATTGTAGAATTAGGGTTAATATTTTAATTTCATTTAATCTTTCTCATTAAAATCATAAATATCAAAAACCTCAAAAATAATTTCTCCTTTTATTTTAATTTTAATTATTTTGTAAATAATAATTTAATTTCATTAAAAAGGGTCCAACGCCCTCGTTTCTAAGTTTAATTCAATTCGCGTATTTATTTCTTTTTCTTTTAATATTTATGTACCTCTCCCAAAGCCTTGTAACCTCGGACATTTTAATTTCTCGCACTTTACCTTTATTTACTTTCTGTCAAATCGGGTTCTGGAAATTTTGGTGATGTGGACCTGCGCCTTTGTAATAGTTTAGAATTTTACCTTTCCGCGCTTTCTTAACTGTTAAATAAATGCATGCAAGAATGAATGACGAAAATAAAAACAAACGCATAGATCACCTTGACATGAATAAGACAAAATAACTGAACATGACACACAAATCACACACCACCCCTAGGGTACACCTCACTGTTGCCTTGCCTCTCGAAAGGTGATCGTCGAGCAGAGGATATCTTAGTAAGTCCTTATGATCCGGGAACCTGGCATGAGGGTAGCTTCTAAGGTGTCTTCCCATTGCTCTGGTGATCACCATGTCCCGAACCTCGAATTGACCCGAACACCTCCAACGGTGGTGCTACCTACCTCTCAATGGTGGGATGGCATTACTTTAAAGGACATTTACACAGACGAATTCCTTAGGTTAGGTAGGTTCTCGTAGATACTTGCTCTAAATTTCAAGACAAATCCAAAAATACTTTTCACACCAACACATTTTCAAAAAGCTTTCGAAAGCAATTTTTCAAACACTCTTGAGGACCGATACAAGAGTCGAACTGGAATTTTCAAAGAAACTTTTTTAAAACCCACAGTTGAAAAGCAAACAAACCATTTTTGAAAACACAAGTGAGCAAGTATCTAAGAGCCCATGGATAACCATGGATAGAAAGGGTGCTAACACCTTCCCTTTCTATAACCTACCTCCCGAACCGAGAGCAATCTCTTTAAGGAATTTTTCTGTGCTTTTGTCCTTTCCATTTGGAGAAAATAAAAGACGGTGGCGACTCTTGCTTCCGCGACATTTTGCGAACCAGCGTTAAACAGTCAGTTCCAGATCCACCGATCACCGAACTGGCGACTCTGCTGGGGAATATACTTTTAAAGTGAGGTGTACCTTAGGGTTAGTTCATAACTGTGTTTTCAATTGCTTTCCTTGTTTGCTTTAAATTGTGGGACTGTCTTGGGAGTTCTATAGATCCTAACCCGGATCTGGGGATACCTTCTTAGAAAGTAGCAACAAGGCTGTGAGGGAACTGTGCGGGGTATACCGACATGGTTGAAACAGTCTGCTACGTTGATGTGGCACTTTGGTGTGTACCGGTAACCCTTGAGTTCAGTCAAGGAGAGTACGGGGCCTCCGCATGGTGTCATGAAGCATCAACAGACCTTAGGAACCTTAATTGAACTATCTTGGCCTCTTTAGGGTAATGAGATAACTGACTTTGGTGCAGTCCGAGGTTGGTTGATACTCGATACTACACTCAATTGAGGGTTGCTTTCTTGGAATATTTCGGTCGCCAGTTCAGTGGCTAAATCGAAACGATGAACAATGAAAGCAATCCGGTGATATTGAGACCCTTAGAACCCGGTTACTTCTAATAGGACAGGTTGAGCCCACCAACTTCAAGAGGGTACTACCCAGACCCCATGCTGGCCTTAAACTCTAGGGGCTTGTCTTGTGTGCCTTGTGTGCCTTACATGTTTGTCTTTGTAAATATCTGTGGTGTGTTTAATCATAGCATCATGACATCATCCAGCATCATATGCATTGACTAACCATTTCAAGGGTTCGAACTTTCATCTTTGTTCTTGTTTTGTAGGACATGGAAACCGTTCGTAGAAAAACAATTCAAATCAGTCTTGTAAAGGTTCCCCCCCAGCTTAAGGAACTTATATCCAGGATTCTCGAGAGCTCTTCATTCAGTGAGAGACATGGAAGACTCATCAGCTTGGTCAATACCAACATTGAGGAAGACATGATAAAGGTCCTGTTCCAGTTCTTTGACCCTCTGCATCACGGTTTCACCTTCTTGGATTATCAGCTGGTACCTACATTGGAGGAGTTCTCCCGGCTCCTGAAGATCCATATCCTTGATCAACTACCCTACAACGGTACGGAAAAGGAACCCAAGCTTGAAGAGATTGCTAAAGCCTTGCACCTACAGTCATCTTACCTCAAAGGACATTGGGAAGTTAGAAGTGGTATCAAAGGGTTCTTAGCTAGGTTTCTGTTTGAGAAGGCCCATGAATGTTGGAACTCCCTTGACTTACAAGCTTTTGAAGAAGTTGTGGCCCTCCTTGTCTATGGTTTGGTGTTGTTCCCTAACCTAGATCAGCTTATAGATATCAGTGCTGTCCAGATCTTCATGTCCAGGAATCCTATACCTACGTTGCTGGGGGACATCCTTCACTCATGTTACACTCGAACCATGAGAAAAAGAGGTGTCCTTATGTGTTGCACTCCTCTCCTAGGAAGGTGGTTTATTTCGCACCTTCCACAATCAGTTTTGAAGAACGAGCGGGGTTTGAGATGGTCACAACGGTTGATGACTCTTACACATGCAGATATACATTGGTGCCCTCGGTCCAGAGAGGATGTCACTATCATTGATCGTTACGAGGAGTACCCTAATATTCCTTTACTTGGAATCAGAGGAGGTATCACTTACAACCCATGCCTGGCTTGGAGACAGTTTAGTTATGCTCGGAGAGATGACCCTCATGACATGTTAATTCCTGACATAGTTTTTGACTTCGACAACGATGCACAAGGACTTCCCCAGAGATTTATCAGAGCCTGGAGGACGCCAAGTAGGATAGACAGTAAGACACTGGGGCACAGGAACTCCATCCCGTTGGAACCTTATCTCAAGTGGGTACGTGCCCGCTCCCAGAAGTTAGTGATGCCTTATCCTCATATGCTCCCTGTAATCAAAGAACCAGTCTTGGAAGGAGAGGTGTCCTACACCATTCAGCATCCTGACATGCCCACGTCCTGGGAAGAAATGCAGAAGAGCTGGATCCAGCTTAAGGAAGAACGGAATTCTCTTGAGACCAGTCTACATGCTAGTGAAAGGAAGGTCTTGGAGCTCACCCGCCTGTTGCATGAGGAGAGGAATCTCAACACCTACATAGCCCCAAAGAGGATGCGTAGTGTCTTCTGGGATTGATGTGCTTTTGTATTATTTTGCCCATGAGGCTTTGATGTACTTGTGATCGGTGGATCTGGAACTGACTGTTTAACGCTGGTTCGCGAAATGTCGCGTAAGCAAGAGTCGCCACCGTCTTTTATTTTCTCCAAATGGAAAGGACAAAAGCACAGAAAAATTCCTTAAAGAGATTGCTCTCGGTTCGGGAGGTAGGTTATAGAAAGGGAAGGTGTTAGAACTCTTTCTATCCATGGTTATCCATGGGCTCTTAGATACTTGCTCACTTGTGTTTTCAAAAATGGTGTGTTTGCTTTTCAACTGTGGGTTTTAAAAAGTTTCTTTGAAAATTCCAGTTCGACTCTTGTATCGGTCCTCAAGAGTGTTTGAAAACTTGCTTTCGAAAGCTTTTGAAAAGGTGTCGGTGTGAAAAGTATTTTTGATTTGTTTTGTTTTGAATTAGAGCAAGTATCTACGAGAACCTACCTACCCTAAGGAATTCGTCTGTGTAAGTGTCCTTTAAAGTAGTGCCATCCCACCATTGAGAGGTAGGTAGCACCACTATTGGAGTTGTTCGGGTCAATTCGAAGTTCGGGACATGGTGATCACCAGAGCAATGGGAAGACACCTTAGAAGCTACCCTCATGCCAGGTTCCCGGATCATGTGGACTTACTAAGACATCCTCTACTCGACGATCACCTTTCGAGGCAAGGCAACAGTGAGGCGTACCCTAGGGGTGGTGTGTGATTTGTGTGTCGTTTTCATTTATTTTTGTCGAGTCATGTTATGAGTGATCTACGCGTTTGTTTTTATTTTTGTCATTCATTCTTTCATGCCTTGATTTAACAGTTAAAAAGTGCGAGAAAAGTAAAGAGTTCTAAAGCTATTACAAAAGGCGCGGGTCCACATCGCCAAAATTTCCAGAACCCGATTTGACAGAAAAATAAATAAATTAAAAGAAAAGTAAAGGTGCGAGAAATTAAACGTTACATGGCCTTGGGAGAGATACATAAGAATTATAAAGAAAAAGAAATAAACATGCGAATTTAATAAGAATTAAACGAGGGCGTTGGACCCTTTTCGCAAAATTAAATTAAATGATGGAATTAATTAATTAAGAAAAGAAAGAGAAATTGTTTTTGGTATTTTTTGGTTTTTTATGATTTTAATGGAAAAAAGAATTAAATGCAATTAAACCTAATTCTACAATTTTTATTTTATTATGAAAACATATTAAAGTTTAAACCTAAAATTAACCCTAAATTAATTTACATGCAATTTAATTACAAAAATAAGTATTTAATGTTTAATTATTATGGAAGAAAAGAAAGAAAAGAAAGATAAAAATTAATTAAACCCTAATTCTAATTTTTTTTTATTTATTAATTTAAGAAAACATTACTTTTAAACCTAATTTAATAACTAAATTAAATTAATACAATTTATTTAAAAAATACTAAAATAAAATATTTATTATTTTTTAATCTTTTCTGATTTTTTATGTGTTTTTTATATATTATGAAAAATATTAAATTAATTAAAAACAATAATTAAAAAGAAAATAGAAATAATGCAAAAGAAGAGAGATAAAATGGCAAACCTAGGGGGGTATCTGTCCCCAAAGTGGAGGTGAACTCTTTAGCAATCTGGCCCAATGAGCTTCAAGCCTAGCTGACTTTTCCAATCACATACTCAAGCGTTGACTCACGCGTACCATGTTCCTCAAATCTGCGCCCTTGGATTGATGAAATTGAACGCATGGACGGCTTGATGGAAGGACGTATGATGGTCTTCAGCATATGAAACTACATGGAAACATTTATTGAAAAATAATATAGCAATAGTGAGGACCTGGGGCTCGAACCCAGGTCATGAACGTTACCAGCACATACGTATACCACTAAGCCATCCCAAGCGCGTTTAACATATAATAACTAACAAACATTATAAAAGAAAAATCGTCAGTGGTTCAGAAACGCGCAAAGAATTTGAATGTTCCAATCAGCGCCTTCCACATAACCATCTTCCTCGTTGGTGATTTCATGAAAAAAATAGCAAACATTTAACGGGGGTTTTGAACCCCCTCAAAACATGCTTATTCTGATAATAGCGATTAGGCCCCCTTGGTATATAAATTAAGCGCGAGCATGCCATTCTTTTCGTCTAAGCGAGCTGAACATGGTTATGGCAGTGAGGTCTCTTAATTTTACAGTATCAAGAAACCCCTAATTTGGATTTCAAGAAAACCTAGCCTGCATCAATGGTAGAATCGTGTATATCGCACAAAAACGCAATTAATTTGTATGGTTAGCTTCAGAATCTTATAATGAACATGAATCAAGCATTAAAAGTTACAAAGGATGCATGAATTGAGATGCACGATTATGAATTTTTTTGTGTACAGGTGAGATCGTTCTCACGTTTCTGGGCACGAAAACTTGAAGTTTTTGATGCAAATCCCTTCTATGAAACCTTAGCAAGCAAATGAGATCAAAATCTTGCCTTGAATCGCCCTAGAACTAGGTTTTCAGAATTGGAATTTTTGCCAAAAAAGCTTGAGTTTGATAATGGGGTTTTTGCGCAGCTTAATGGTTAATGGCATTAGGGTTGTGTTCTATACTTATGTATGAGTGAATTAGGTCAAAAATCTGATCAAAAGAGGCCAAGAATTGATTATGCAATATTTGATTTTTTAACCATGATTTTCAAATCTTTTTCACATGCTTTTTGATACAAATCACATCCAATTCCATTGGTTCTTTCCATATTTGGCTAGGCACGAAATCTTGAGGATATAATATGCACAAAAAGATTGAAAAACTAGGTTTAGCATTTTTCATGTATTTTATTTAATTAAAATGAATTATTAATAATAAAAATCCAAATAAATAAATAAATAATGAATAAAAACTTCCCTTTGGGCCAAGTGGTCGTGCACATGCCTTGGATCATGAATTATGGAAGAAAAATAGGCCCATTAGCAATTTTAGGTCATTTGAAGCAAAGTTGACTTTTCAAAATATCCAAAAATTGCCCAACTTCCACAAGGCATAACTTGCTCAATTTTTAAGCTTTGCTCATGTTCTTGGACATTTTGGAAAGGTATTTGAGTCCTATAACCAATGCCTTTGGTCCCATGTCATTTGGATTTACCAATCTCAAGTTATGGCCTTTGACTTAAAGTCCCTTTTTGTTGACTTTTGAAAATGACCTATAATGTTGAAATTGATAACTTTTTGTGAGAGCATTTCTTGGACTTGAAGTATGAAGATGAGTTGTAGGAAATGTCTCTCTATTCAAAATGAGCTTTAGATGGAATTTTTCTGATAATCCATGTGAAAGTTATGCCCTGGTCAATTTACAGTTGACTTTTTCAGCTGTCTAAATAAGGAAACTTTTGCACCTTGATTATTTTTGAGCCAAGCTTTGAGAATCATGATCAAGCATTGATCAAATGATGTTTGTGGCTTCAAAATGAGATGTTGACCAAAAATTTGAACTTTTGACTGTCAAATGACCATTTTGCCCCTACAGTTGACTGTAGTGCAATTAGGGTTTTGACTGTGCAATTTTGTGCTGAAAGTCTTGAAACTTTGTATGAGGATGCTTGACCATGTTTATAGGCATGTGGGACTTGATTGGACCCTTGGGAACTTCATTTTCTTGATCAGAACCAAAACCCTAATTTTGACTATTTGGGATACCCTTGCACTGTGCAACCTTTGGGGAACTTTGAAGCTTGTCTTGGCAATTTCTTGAAGAATATGGGAGGGCAAATTTTGGGGTACAACAGTTGCCCCTGTTCAATCTTCTTAGACCTGAGGATGCAGATTGGCTGACGTGCCTTTCGTAATCCGAGGGTAGAAGATGATTGAACACTAGAGTGCACAGAAATTTGCGCTCACATAGTAGTGTGATGATGGGAATGGGCTTATAGATGCCATTTGGAGATTGATGAATAGGATGATGGGCTTATAGATGCCATCTGGATGTTGATTGCGTAAGAGATTCCTTGGCAAGAACCTGCGTACCTGCAAAAAAGAAAACGATTACCTGACATGTTGCAGGAGCTGGTTTTCAGATGCTTGGTATAGATGTGTCCTGACTGGTTACAGGAGCTGAGTCTGGATCTTCAAAAGGTGATGAATGAAATAGGGGTGGTTACTACCTCAGCAGGAACAGTGAGAGAACCATAGGAAATTATAATCTCAAAAGCGGGCGTTTGAGAAAAACCTGGGATGGAATTATCGTCTCCGCAGCATTGGGGAGAGAACCAATAGGCAATTATAATCTCAAAAGCGGACGTTTGAGAAAAACCTGGAATGGAATTATCGTCTCCGCAGGATCGGGGAGAGAACCAATAGGCAATTATAATCTCAAAAAGCGGGCGTTTGAGAAAAACCTGGAATGGAATTATCGTCTCCGCAGGATCGGGGAGAGAACCAATAGGCAATTATAATCTCAAAAGCGGGCGTTTGAGAAAAACCTGGAATGGAATTATCGTCTCCGCAGGATCGGGGAGAGAACCATAGGAAATTATAATCTCAAAAGCGGACGTTTGAGAAAAACCTGGAATGGAATTATCGTCTCCGCATCATTGGGGAGAGAACCATAGGAAATTATAATCTCAAAAGCGGGCGTTTGAGAAAAACCTAGAATGGAATTATCATCTCCGCAACACTGGGGAGAGAACCATAGGAAATTATAATCTTAAAAGCGGACGTTTGAGAAAAACCTAGAATGGAATTATCATCTCCGCAACATTGGGGAGAGAACCATAGGAAATTATGATCTCAAAAGCGGGCTTTTGAGAAAAACCTAGAATGGAATTATCGTCTCCGCAGGATCGGGGAGAGAACTAATAGGCAATTATAATCTCAAAAGCGGGCGTTTGAGAAAAACCTGGGTTGGAATTATCGTCTCCGCAGGATCGGGGAGAGAACCATAGGAAATTATAATCTCAAAAGCGGACGTTTGAGAAAAACCTGGGTTGGAATTATCGTCTCCGCAGGATCGGGGAGAGAACCATAGGAAATTATAATCTCAAAAGCGGACGTTTGAGAAAAAACTGGGTTGGAATTATCGTCTCCGCAGGATCGGGGAGAGAACCATAGGAAATTATAATCTCAAAAGCGGACGTTTGAGAAAAACCTTTGATAACTTCTACTGAGTCTTCATCAGAAAAATCTGTTTGGGGTCGATTTAGCTGGACTAGAGAAGGCCTTGGACTGGATAAGAAATCTTTGGAGGTGATTAACTGAACCGGTCTAGGTCTTGAAATATGATTGAGAATTTAGCTGAACCTTTCCTGAAAGGTAAATCAGTCATATGCAATGCATGATATGGATCAAGCAATGATGTTCTCAACATAACTGAGATTTGTAAGATATGATGCGTATATGCATGCTATAATGATGTATGTGATGTTTAGGAATGTATGTTTTCGTCTAGGAAAATAGATCCTTGACGGGTGCCGGGAAGTCAATCCTGGGCTGACGTTGAAGAATAGATTTTGCTTCTAATGGGGATGATAATTGCAAGAATACCGGTAGGAGAAGATGACTCCGTTGGGGAATAAACTTGGCGACTAGAATAACTCTGCGGGGAGGAAAGTACTCTAACGATCTTGCTGGGAAGCAATACTCTGTGTGGAGAGAGATACTTTGCTGAGTTGTTGATAATAACTTGCTGGGGACACCATTGTTGTGTTGGAAGTGTTGATAGACTTCGCTGGAGTAAGAAGACTTCGTCGAGGACGCTCTTTCCGTGGCTTTTGGCTGAGGATAACCCAGTTATATCCTGTTAAGGAAATAACTCTTTGAATAAAGCCGGAGGACACGTTCGTGCTCTGCGAGGATAAGCTTCCAGAATCTACTAGGGATAAGCTTACTGCTTGGGGAGATGGATTCCAACTTTCCTGGGGAACTGGATTGGACTCTCTTGGGGAAGTTTTGAATTGCGGGGGAAGTGATTCCTTTGAATGTTTGATATGCCGCCGGGGAACAATCTTTAGACCAAAATTGCCGGGGATGCTTGTTAAGAATATGCTGCTGGGGAATGTTGATATCTGCTGGAGGATACTTAACTTCCTTAAGACTTGATAATAGCTTCGCTTGAGGAGAGTGCACTGCCTTGATGGCTTACTCTCTGGGGAATTAAGATATCTGGTTATGTTCTTTGGCTGAACCTACCTTGGTACCTTGGAGGATGGAACAATTAGATTGCTTAGACAACTCTTTATTGCCCCTGTTTCTAATGTTACCTGTAATTAATCCTTTGTTTCGTATGCAAATATTCATGAGTTAGCAAATTATTGTCAATACATATATCACAAATTGAACCTTGGACGTTCTTCGCAAAACAAAACAGAAAAAGAAAAACAATTGGCATTTTTAACTGAAAAGTATATTTGTATTGATTTTTGAATGGCCTGAAAATAGGCGTTTTGTGTACAAGAGGCTGACGTCCTAGTAAGAGAACGCCGTCGAACAAAAGAGTTTATACAAATTTTGTACAAGAGAAAATAAAACAGCTGTGTGAAATGAATGATCCCACTGGGTTTCAACTCTGCTATTGCCTTTATATCTCCGAGCGTCTCATCACTTGATGACCTTGGTTGAAGGTGAAGCTGACTGATCGATGCCGTCTGAACTTGATGTAGATACCGGATTCTGGATGCAAAGTGATCCAATGAGACATAGTATTACGCTTTTATCCCTAATTTTTGCCTGGACCTCCCTTTCGGGTTTTCAGTCCACCGGGATACCCATTTTTGCCCAAGCCGCCTTTTCAGGTTTTCGACTTGCCGGGTGTACAGATTTTTCGTTTCATCCCTTCATTTTGCCCGAACCCTTTTGGTTCGCCGGGAAGCCCTAATTTTTGCCTAGGCATGTCAGCCTAGCGGGTCTTTTTTCATGCGTAGTATCTTTTTACTATGTCTGCATTAGCGGGGTGAGGAAGGTCGTCACCATCCATGTTGGTTAGAATCATGGCTCCTCCTGAGAACACATGTTTAACCACAAATGGCCCTTCGTACGTAGGGGTCCATTTTCCCCTTGGATCACTCTGAGGAAGGATGATTCGCTTGATTACCAGATCCCCAACTTGATATTCCTGCGGTCTGACCTTTTTGTTAAATGCCCTGATCATCCGTTTCTGATACGTCTGACCATGGCAGATAGCAGCAAGTCTCTTTTCATCAATGAGGTTTAGCTGATCAAGTCGTGTCTGGATCCAATCATCTTCGTTCAGATTTGCATCCTTCATTATCCGGAGAGAGGGAATCTGCACTTCGATCGGCAAGACTGCCTCCATACCATAAACCAAAGAGAAAGGAGTTGCCCCGGTTGACGTCCTAGCTGAGGTACGGTACCCATGTAGAGGGAACGGTAACATCTCGTGCCAATATTTATAAGTCACTGTCATCTTCTGCACGATTTTCTTGATGTTCTTATTTGCTGCTTCTACAGCCCCATTCATCTTTGGTCTGTAAGGAGAAGAATTGTGGTGCTGTATTTTGAACTGCTCACAGAGCTCAGTGATCATTTTATTGTTCAGATTGGTACCGTTGTCTGTAATGATCCTCTCTGGGACGTCGTACCGACAGATCAGATTATGCCGAATGAACCGTGCCACAACAGTCTTGGTTACCGTAGCATAGGATGCTGCTTCGACCCACTTTGTAAAATAATCAATCGCCACTAGGATGAAGCGATGCCCATTAGATACCGTAGGTTTAATCTCACCGATCATATCTATGCCCCACATTGCAAACGGCCAAGGCGCAGTCAGAACATTCAGGGGAACTGGAGGAATATGCACCTTGTCTGCATAAATCTGGCACTTATGGCATGTCCTAGAATGTTGGTAGCAGTCAGCTTCCATTGTGGACCAGTAATACCCTGCCCGAAGGATCTTCTTTGCCATTATGTGTCCACTGGAATGTGTACCCAAGGTCCCTTCATGTAGCTCTTCCATGATCCTTTCTGCTTCAGTTTTATCCACACAACGCAGTAGGGTTGAATCATGGTTTCGCTTGTACAAGATGTCGTTGCTAAGGAAGAACTTGGCTGCGAACCTTCTCAGGAACTTCTTATCATTGATAGAGGCACCTTCAGGGTATTCCTGAGTTTCCAAATATCTCTTCACCTCATGGTACCAAGGCTTCTCAGTCACCAATTCAGTCTCGAGATCACAGCAGTATGCCGGTTCGTCCAGTTTCCAGATGATGATCCGGGGAGCCTCATTATCCCATTTAACTTTGAACATAGAAGCCATTGTAGCTAACGCGTCCGCCAGCTAATTCTCTTCTCTCGAGAAGTGTTCAAAGGTTATCTCCGTGAAGTGGGGGATCAAGGTCAACACACATTCTCTGTAAGGAATAAGGTTCGGATGTTTCGTATCCCACTCTCCTTTGATCTGATTGATCACAAGAGCGGAATCTCCGAAGACACTCAGAAACTTGATCCTTAGGTCGATCGCAGCTTGAAGACCCATGATGCACGCCTCATATTCCGCCATGTTGTTGGTACAGTTGAAGCACAGCCGGGTAGTGAGTGGGGTATGAGTGCCTTGCGGTGATATGATTATGGCGCCGATACCGTTTCCCAAAGCGTTGGAGGCTCCATCAAAGTGCATAGACCATCGGGATCCTTCCTCAGGTCCTTCATCCGGTCCAGGTACTTCACAATCAGTTACTATCATGATGCTTTCATCCGGAAACTCGAAGTTCATTGACTGATAATCGTCGAAGTTCATTGACTGATAATCGTCTACGGCCTGATGTGCCAAGTGGTCTGCCAATACACTCCCCTTGATGGCTTTCTGGGTTGTGTACTGAATGTCGTATTCCGTCAAGATCATCTGCCATCTTGCAATTCTCCCAGACAGAGCAGGTTTTTCGAATATGTACTTTATAGGATCCATTTTTGAGATCAACAAGGTAGTGTGAGTCAGCATATACTGTCTCAGCCGGCGAGCAGCCCATACCAAAGCGCAACAAGTTTTCTCAAGCAGTGAGTATCGGGTCTCACAGTCGGTAAACTTTTTGCTAAGGTAATAAATGGCATGCTCTTTTCGGCCAGACTCGTCATGCTGCCCCAGCACACACCCCATTGAGTTATCGAGCACTGTTAGATATAGTATCAGAGGTCTCCCTTCAACCGGAGGCATAAGGATGGGTGGTTCTTGGAGATACTCTTTGATTCTGTCAAAAGCGGCCTGACATTCATCATTCCAACGTATTACCTGATCTTTCTTCAGCAGCTTGAAGATTGGCTCACAGGTAGCAGTTAGATGCGAGATGAACCGAGCAATGTAATTCAGGCGTCCTAAAAAGCCTCTGACTTCCTTCTCTGTCTTAGGAACTGGCATCTCTTGAATGGCTTTAACATTGGCAGGGTCCACTTGGATACCCTTATCACTTACAACGAAGCCTAGCAACTTTCCAGATCTTACCCCGAAGGTGCACTTGTTCGGGTTCAATCTCAGCTTGTACAGTTTCAACCGGTCAAACAACTTTTGCAGATGATCTAGGTGCTCTTCCTCAGTCTGGGACCTCGCGATCATGTCGTCAACATATACTTCTATCTCATGATGGATCATGTCATGAAATAGAGCAACCATGGCACGTTGGTAGGTTGCCCCAGCGTTCTTCAACCCGAATGGCATGACCTTGTAACAGAAGGTGCCCCACTGAGTAACAAATGTAGTCTTTTCCATGTCCTCAGGTGCCATCTTGATCTGATTGTAACCTGAAAAGCCATCCATGAAAGAGAATACCTTGTGCTGAGCTGTATTATCAACAAGGACATCAATGTGAGGTAGGGGGAAGTCATCTTTGGGGCTGGCCCTGTTCAGATCCCTGTAGTCGACACACATTCTGACCTTACCGTCCTTTTTAGGTACCGGCACCACATTAGCAACCCACTGAGGGTAAGAAGTCACTGCAAGGAACCCAGCGTCAAACTGTTTCACAACCTCGGCTTTAATCTTCTCCGACATCTCTGGACGCATACGGCGGACCTTTTGCTTAACCGGAGGACAATCTTCCTTAGTTGGCAAGTGATGGACCACAATATCGGTATCCAACCCGGGCATGTCTTCGTAGGACCAGGCAAAGATCTCCATATAATCATGCAGCATTTGAGTCAACCGTTGCTTCACGCTGAGCTCTAGGTTAGCACCAATCTTTACCTCTTTCCTGTCTGCCTCAGTACCCAGGTTTATTGTTTCCACTGGCTCTTCATGGGGTTGAATTGCCCTCTCTTCCTGAAACAACAGTCTTGCAAGCTCGCCAGACACTTCGCAATCATCTTCACCTTCGTCTTCGGCTAAGTTGATCGGATTTTCGAAGTCATAACTGGCAGTAGCAGAGTCGTTATCAGTGAGATCCAGAGTGGATTGAAACCTGTATGAGTGAGTGTGTGTGTAAATACAGCTGTTTTGAAATATATGTAAAGGAAAGAAAGACAGAAAAGGAGCATAAGATTTGCAATGCGAGAAAACGTCCAAGATTTTCATTTATGATATATGAAATGACAATTTATATGCCCTCACAAATAAAACCACGGTGCCTCGGGCAAGACACCGGGCCATAGAGTTTATTTATTGTTTATTACAAATAACAAAACAAAGAAATTTATTACTGCGTCACAAAGGTAACAGGAGTATGGTCTTTGGCAATCCAATTGGTCAATCCGCCTTCGGTCGTCGGGTAGATCCAGCTATTGAATTCTTCTTCATCCACTTCGTTGTCTTCCCCAATAACATTCACTCCATGAGCAGGCAGGGGAGCTGTCACTACATTAGGCTTCTCAGATGCCTCAAACTGTACCTCCTTGGCGTCAATAAGGTCCTGCAGCTTGCTCCTTAAAGCCCAACAGTCGTCAGTGGAGTGCCCCGGGATATCGGAATGGTAAGCACAACGGGCATTCGGGTTGTACTTAGGAGACGTAGTATTTGGAAACTTCGGAGCCTCTCTGACAGTCACTAGGTTGGTTGAGAGCAACTGTGGCAGGATCTGCGATAAGGTCATGCTCAAACAGGTAAACTCTCTCCGGGGTCTTTCGGCCCTTTGAGGATTGGTTGGCCGAGGAGCGGCAGCAGGCTTAGCAATCATTACCGCACTGACAGATTGGCGGTGCTCAGTTCTCTCTGGTCTCTTGGAACCGTATACAGCACTAGCCTCCTTCTTGAAGGGTTTCTTCTCAGAACTAGACGATGCACCCTTCGGAATCTTACCAGACTTTAACCCAGCCTCAATTCTCTCTCCAGTCAGAATCAGATCAGTGAACCCTGCAGACGAATTCCCGATAAGATAGTTGAAAAATGGCCCAGATAGGGTCCCCAAGAACATGTCTACCAATTCCCGATCAGTCAACGGTGGCTGCACCCTGCCAGCCAGGTCTCTCCACTTCTGAGCGTACTCTTTAAAACCTTCACTTGAACCTAACGACATACCCTGGAGTTGGGTACGTGTAGGGGCAAGGTCGGCATTATATTGATACTGCTTGTAGAAAGCAGTAGCCAACTCCTCCCAGTTACGAACCTTGGTCCCATCCAGCTGATAGAACCATTCGAGATGAGTCCCTGAAAGACTCTCCTGGAAGAATTGGATCCACAAATTCTTATCCGCTGAGTACGGTTGGATTTTCCGAACATAGGACCTGAGATGTAGCTTGGGACAAGACGCCCCGTCATATTTAGTTAAAGATGGTGCTTTGAACTTATGAGGGATGATCACACCAGTGGACAAACCCAAATCTCCAAAATCCAGCCCAGGTACCTGTTGTATTTCCATAGCATTCAACCTATCCTCCAGTTGCTTGTATCTGTCTTCTGCAGGAGGGTACTGCTCTTCATCAAAATCAGTCTCGTTATCGGAGACTACCGGACTAGGACCCTTTTCTGCTTGAGGAGTACTCTTGCCAATAGAAGAACCAGCCTCTTCATGCTGCAGAGTATTGCCAAACCTTCGGCCCGACTTGAACAGAACAGTTCTTCTCTTCTTCTTCTTCTCCTTCTTCAGGAGCAGAGCCTTCAGCTCTTCTTGGCCTTGAGCCAAACCCTTGATTAATTCCTGAAACTGCGCATTTTGCGCCTGAAGAGCTTTGATGGATGTCTCAGTTGAGGATGAGTCAGGATTCATGATGCTGAAATAAACAGCGAAGAACTGTAAGCAACCTGAAAAGAGGAAAAACCTGTTATGCACATGATGAATGATATGTGTTTATGCAATGCATTCAAGGGTCCGAAAGTTCAAATTTGTTGTAGGCAAAAGGAACACATGTTATCATTAAGGAAATAACTATTTAGTACATCAAAGCCTCATGGGCAAAATAATACAAAAGCAAATCAATCCCAAAATACACTGCGCATCCTCTTTGGAGCTATGTAAGTGTTGAGATTCCTCTCCTCGTGCAACATGCGGGTGAGCTCCAAGACCTTCTTTTCACTGGCATGTAGACTGGTCTCAAGAGAATTCCGTTCTTCCTTAAGCTGGATCCAGCTCTTCTGCATCTCTTCCCAGGATGTGGGCATATCAGGGTGCTGAATAGTGTAGGACACTTCTCCTTCCAGGACTGGCTCTTTGATCACAGGGAGCATATGGGGATAAGGCATCACTAACTTCTGGGAGCGGGCTCGTACCCACTTGAGATAAGGTTCCAACGGGATGGAGTTCCTGTGCCCCAGTGTCTTGCTGTCTATCCTACTTGGCATCCTCCAGGCTCTGATAAATCTCTGGCGAAGTCCTTGAGTATCATTGTCGAAGTCAAAAACTATGTCAGGAATTAACATGTCATGAGGACCATCCTTCCGAGCATAACCAAACTGTCTCCAAGCCAGGCATGGGCTGTAAGTAATACCTCCTCTGATTCCAAGTAAAGGAACATTAGGGTACTCCCCGCAACGATCAATGATAGTGACATCCTCTCTAGACCTAGGGCACCAATGTATATCTGCATGTGTAAGAGTCGTCAACCGTTGTGACCATCTCAAACCCCGCTCGTTCTTCAAAACTGATTGCGGAAGGTGCGAAATAAACCACCTTCCCAGGAGAGGAGTGCAACACATAAGGACACATCTTTTTCTCATGGTTCGAGTGTAACATGAGTGAAGGATGTCCCCCAGTAACGTAGGTATAGGATTCCTGGACATAAAGATCTGGACAGCACTGATATCAATAAGCTGATCTGGGTTAGGGAACAACACCAAACCATAGACAAGGAGGGCCACAACTTCTTCAAAAGCTTGCAAGTCAAGGGAGTTCCAACATTCATGGGCCTTTTCAAATAGAAACCTGGCTAAGAACCCTTTGATACCACTTTTAACTTCCCAATGACCCTTGAGGTCAGATGACTGTAGGTGCAAGGCTTTAGCAATCTCTTCAAGCTTAGGTTCCTTTTCCGTACCGTTGAAGGGTAGCTGATCAAGGATAGGGATCTTCAAGAGCCGGGAGAACTCCTCCAATGTAGGTACCAGCTGATAATCCAAAAAGGTGAAACAGTGATGCAGAGGATCAAAGAAATGGAACAGGACCTTTACCATGTCCTCCTCAATGTTGGTATTGACCAAGCTGATGAGGCTTCCATGTCTTTCACTGAATGAAGAGTTCTCGGGAATCCTGGATATAAGTTCCTTAAGCTGAGGAGGGATCCTTACAAGACTCATTTGAATTGTCTTTCTACGAACGGTTTCCATGTCCTACAAAACAAGAACAAAGATGAAAATTCGAACCCCTGAAATGGTTAGTCAATGCATATGATGCTGGATGATGTCATGATGCTATGATTAAACACACCACAGATATTTACAAAGACAAACATGTAAGGCACACAAGGCACACAAGACAAGCCCTTAGGGTTTAAGGCCAGCATGGGGTCTGGGTAGTACCCTCTTGAAGTTGGTGGGTTCAACCTGTCCTATCAGAAGTAACCGGGTTCTAAGGGTCCCAATATCACGGGATTGCTTTCATTGTTCATCGTTTCGATTTAGCCACTGAACTGGCGACCGAAATATTCCAAGAAAGCAACCCTCAATTGGGTGTAGTATCGAGTATCAACCAACCTCGGACGGCACCAAAGTCAGTTATCTCACTACCCTAAAGAGGCCAAGATAGTTCAATTAAGGTTCCTAAGGTCTGTTGATGCTTCACGACACCACGCGGAGGCCCCGTACTCTCCTTGACTGAACTCAAGGGTTACCGGTACACACCAAAGTGCCACATCAACATAGCAGACTGTTTCAACCATGTCGGTATACCCCACACAGTTCCCTCACAGCCTTGTTGCTACTTTCTAAGAAGGTATCCCCCAGATCCGGGTTAGGATCTATAGAACTCCCAAGCAACCCACAATTTAAAGCACACAAGGAAAACAATTGAAAACATAGTTATGAACTAGCCCTAAGGTACACCTCACTTTAAGTTTAGTCCCCAGCAGAGTCGCCAGTTCTGTGATCGGTGGATCTGGAACTAACTGTTTAATGCTGGTTCGCGAAATGTCGCGGAAGCAAGAGTCGCCACCGTCTTTTATTTTCTCCAAATGGAAAGGACAAAAGCACAGAAAAATTCCTTAAAGAGATTGCTCTCGGTTCGGGAGGTAGGTTATAGAAAGGGAAGGTGTTAGCACCCTTTCTATCCATGGTTATCCATGGGCTCTTAGATACTTGCTCACTTGTGTTTTCAAAAATGGTTTGTTTGCTTTTCAACTGTGGGTTTTAAAAAGTTTCTTTGAAAATTCCAGTTCGACTCTTGTATCGGTCCTCAAGAGTGTTTGAAAACTTGCTTTCGAAAGCTTTTGAAAAGGTGTCGGTGTGAAAAGTATTTTTGATTTGTTTTGTTTTGAATTAGAGCAAGTATCTACGAGAACCTACCTACCCTAAGGAATTCGTCTGTGTAAGTGTCCTTTAAAGTAGTGCCATCCCACCATTGAGAGGTAGGTAGCACCACTATTGGAGTTGTTCGGGTCAATTCGAAGTTCAGGACATGGTGATCACCAGAGCAATGGGAAGACACCTTAGAAGCTACCCTCATGCTAGGTTCCCGGATCATGAGGACTTACTAAGACATCCTCTACTCGACGATCACCTTTCGAGGCAAGGCAACAGTGAGGCGTACCCTAGGGGTGGTGTGTGATTTGTGTGTCGTTTTCATTTATTTTTGTCGTATCATGTTATGAGTGATCTACGCGTTTGTTTTTATTTTTCTCATTCATTCTTTCATGCCTTGATTTAACAGTTAAAAAGTGCGAGAAAAGTAAAGAGTTCTAAAGCTATTACAAAAGGTGCGGGTCCACCTCGCCAAAATTTCCAGAACCTGATTTGACAGAAAAATAAATAAATTAAAAGAAAAGTAAAGGTGCGAGAAATTAAACGTTACATGGCCTTGGGAGAGATACATAAGAATTATAAAGAAAAAGAAATAAACATGCGAATTTAATAAGAATTAAACGAGGGCGTTGGACCCTTTTCGCAAAATTAAATTAAATGATGGAATTAATTAATTAAGAAAAGAAAGAGAAATTGTTTTTGGTATTTTTTGGTTTTTTATGATTTTAATGGAAAAAAGAATTAAATGCAATTAAACCTAATTCTACAATTTTTATTTTATTATGAAAACATATTAAAGTTTAAACCTAAAATTAACCCTAATTAATTTACATGCAATTTAATTACAAAAATAAGTATTTAATGTTTAATTATTATGGAAGAAAAGAAAGAAAAGAAAGATAAAAATTAATTAAACCCTAATTCTAATTTTTTTTATTTATTAATTTAAGAAAACATTACTTTTAAACCTAATTTAATAACTAAATTCAATTAATACAATTTATTTAAAAAATACTAAAATAAAATATTTATTATTTTTTAATCTTTTCTGATTTTTTATGTGTTTTTTATATATTATGAAAAATATTAAATTAATTAAAAACAATAATTAAAAAGAAAATAGAAATAATGCAAAAGAAGAGAGATAAAATGGCAAACCTAGGGGGGTATCTGTCCCCAAAGTGGAGGTGAACTCTTTAGCAATCTGGCCCAATGAGCTTCAAGCCTAGCTGACTTTTCCAATCACATACTCAAGCGTTGACTCACGCGTACCATGTTCCTCAAATCTGCGCCCTTGGATTGATGAAATTGAACGCATGGACGGCTTGATGGAAGGACGTATGATGGTCTTCAGCATATGAAACTACATAGAAACATTTATTGAAAAATAATATAGCAATAGTGAGGACCTGGGGCTCGAACCCAGGTCATGAACGTTACCAGCACATATGTATACCACTAAGCCATCCCAAGCGCGTTTAACATATAATAACTAACAAACATTATAAAAGAAAAATCGTCAGTGGTTCAGAAACGCGCGAAGAATTTGAATGTTCCAATCAGCGCCTTCCACATAACCATTTTCCTCGTTGGTGATTTCCTGAAAAAAATAGCAAACATTTAACGGGGGTTTTGAACCCCCTCAAAACATGCTTATTCTGATAATAGCGATTAGGCCCCCTTGGTATATAAATTAAGCGCGAGCATGCCATTCTTTTCGTCTAAGCGAGCTGAACATGGTTATGGCAGTGAGGTCTCTTAATTTTACAGTATCAAGAAACCCCTAATTTGGATTTCAAGAAAACCTAGCCTGCATCAATGGTAGAATCATGTATATCGCACAAAAACGCAATTAATTTGTATGGTTAGCTTCAGAATCTTATAATGAACATGAATCAAGCATTAAAAGTTACAAAGGATGCATGAATTGAGATGCACGATTATGAATTTTTTTGTGTACAGGTGAGATCGTTCTCACGTTTCTGGGCACGAAAACTTGAAGTTTTTGATGCAAATCCCTTCTATGAAACCTTAGCAAGCTAATGAGATCAAAATCTTGCCTTGAATCGCCCTAGAACTAGGTTTTCAGAATTGGAATTTTTGCCAAAAAAGCTTGAGTTTGATAATGGGGTTTTTGCGCAGCTTAATGGTTAATGGCATTAGGGTTGTGTTCTATACTTATGTATGAGTGAATTAGGTCAAAAATCTGATCAAAAGAGGCCAAGAATTGATTATGCAATATTTGATTTTTTAACCATGATTTTCAAATCTTTTTCACATGCTTTTTGATACAAATCACATCCAATTCCATTGGTTCTTTCCATATTTGTCTAGGCACGAAATCTTGAGGATATAATATGCACAAAAAGATTGAAAAACTAGGTTTAGCATTTTTCATGTATTTTATTTAATTAAAATGAATTATTAATAATAAAAATCCAAATAAATAAATAAATAATGAAGAAAAACTTCCCTTTGGGCCAAGTGGTCGTGCACATGCCTTGGATCATGAATTATGGAAGAAAAATAGGCCCATTAGCAATTTTAGGTCATTTGAAGCAAAGTTGACTTTTCAAAATATCCAAAAATTTCCCAACTTCCACAAGGCATAACTTGCTCAATTTTTAAGCTTTGATCATGTTCTTTGACATTTTGGAAAGGTCTTTGAGTCCTCTAACCAATGCCTTTTGTCCCATGTCATTTGGATTTACCAATCTCAAGTTATGGCCTTTGACTTAAAGTCCCTTTTTGTTGACTTTTGAAAATGACCTATAATGTTGAAATTGATAACTTTTTGTGAGAGCATTTCTTGGACTTGAAGTATGAAGATGAGTTGTAGGAAATGTCTCTCTCTTCAAAATGAGCTTTGGATGGAATTTTTCTAATAATCCATGTGAAAGTTATGCCCTGGTCAATTTACAGTTGACTTTTTCAGCTGTCCAAATACGGAAACTTTTGCATCTTGATGATTTTTAAGCCAAGCTTTGAGAATCATGATCAAGCATTGATCAAATGATGTTTGTGGCTTCAAAATGAGATGTTGACCAAAAATTTGAACTTTTGACTGTCAAATGACCATTTTGCCCCTACAGTTGACTGTAGTGCAATTAGGGTTTTGACTGTGCAATTTTGTGCTGAAAGTCTTGAAACTTTGTATGAGGATGCTTGACCATGTTTATAGGCATGTGGGACTTGATTGGACCCTTGGGAACTTCATTTTCTTGATCAGAACCAAAACCCTAATTTTGACTATTTGGGATACCCTTGCACTGTGCAACCTTTGGGGAACTTTGAAGCTTGTCTTGACAATTTCTTGAAGAATATGGGAGGGCAAATTTTGGGGTACAACAGTACTGAATAATTATTTCCTTAAGGATAACGTGTGTTCCCTTTTGTCTACAACGAATTTGAACTTTCGAACCCTTGAATGCATTGCATAAACACATATCATTCATCATGTGCATAGCAGGTTTTCTTCTTTTCAGGTTGCTTACCGTTCTTCACTGTTTATTTCAGCATCATGAATCCTGACTTATCATCAACTGAGATGTCCATCAAGGCTCTTCAGGCGCAGAATGCGCAATTTCAGGAACTAATCATGGGTTTGGCTCAGGGCCAAGAGGAGCTAAAGGCTCTGCTCCTGAAGAAGGAAAAGAAGAAGAAGAGAAGAACTGTTCTTTTCAACTCGGGCCGAAGGTTTGGAAATACTCTGCAGAATGAAGAGGCTGGTTCTTCCATTGGCAAGGGTACTCCTCAAGGGGAAAAAGGTCCAAGTCCGGTAGTCTCCGAAAATGAGACTGATTTTGATGAGGAGCAGTATCCTCCGGCTGAGGACCGGTACAAGCAGTTGGAGGACAGGCTGAATGCTATGGAGATACAACAGGTACCTGGGCTGGATTTTGGAGATTTGGGTTTGTCTACTGGTGTGATCATTCCTCGTAAGTTCAAAGCACCATCTTTCACTAAGTACGACGGGGCGTCTTGTCCCAAGCTACACCTCAAGTCTTATGTGCGGAAGATTCAACCGTACTCAGTGGACAAAAATTTATGGATCCACTTCTTCCAGGAGAGTCTTTCAGGGACTCATCTCGAATGGTTCTATCAGCTGGATGGGACCAAGGTTCGTAACTGGGAGGAGTTGGCTACTGCTTTCTATAAGCAGTATCAATATAATGTCGACCTTGCCCCGACACGTACCCAACTCCAGGGTATGTCGTTAGGTTCAAGTGAAGGTTTTAAAGAGTACGCTCAGAAGTGGAGGGATCTGGCTGGCAGGGTGCAGCCTCCGTTGACTGATCGGGAGTTGGTAGACATGTTCTTGGGGACCCTATCTGGGCCATTTTTCAACCATCTTATCGGGAATTCGTCTGCAGGGTTCACTGATCTGATTCTGACTGGAGAGAGAATTGAGGCTGGGTTGAAGTCTGGTAAGATTCCGAAGGGTGCATCGTCTAGTTCTGAGAAGAAACCCTTCAAAAAGGATGCTAGTGCTGTATATGGCTCCCGGAGACAAGAGAAATCTGAGCACCGCCAATCTGTCAGTGCAGTAATGATTGCTAAGCCTGCTGCCGCTCCTCGACCAACCAATCCTCAAAAGGCTGAAAGACCCCGGAGAGAATTCACCCGTTTGAGCATGACCCTATCCCAGATCTTGCCACAGTTACTGTCCACCAATTTAGTGACTGTCAGAGAGGCGCCAAAGGTTGTAAACACTGCCTCTCCAAAATACAATCCAAATGCCCGCTGTGCTTATCACTCCGATAGCCCGGGGCATTCCACTGATGACTGTTGGGCCTTAAGGAACAAGTTGCAGGACCTTATTGACGCCAATGAGGTACAATTTGAGGCATCTGAGAAGCCTAATATAGTGACAGCTCCCCTGCCTGCTCATGGAGTGAATGCTATTGGGGACGAAGATGAAGTGGATGAAGCTAAGTTTGATAGATGGATCTACCCGGCAACCGACAATGGACCTAACAATTGGAGTGCAAAGGAAAATCTACCTGTTTCTCTTGTTACTGAGTAATGAATTCCTATTTTTTGGTTATCTGTAATAAATAATTACAACTTTATGGCCCGGTGTCTTACCCGAGGCACCGTGGTTTCATTTGTGAGGGCATATAAATTGTCATTTCATATATCATAAATAAAAATCTTGGACGTTTTCTCGCATTCCAAATCTTATGCTCCCTTTCTTTCTTTCCTTCCTTTATATATTTCAAAACAGCTGTATTTACACACACACTCACTCATACAGGTTTCAATCCACTCTGGATCTCACTGGTAACGACTCTGCTACTGCCAGTTATGACTTCGAAAATCCGATCAACTCAGCCGAAGACGAAGGTGAAGATGATTGCGAAGTGCCTGGCGAGCTTGCAAGACTGTTACTTCAGGAAGAGAGGGCAATTCAACCACATGAAGAGCCAGTGGAAATAATAAACTTGGGTACTGAAGCAGACAGGAAAGAGGTAAAGATTGGTGCCAACCTAGAGCTCAGCGTGAAGCAACGGTTGACTAAGATGCTACATGATTATATGGAGATCTTTGCCTGGTTCTACGAAGACATGCTCGGGTTGGATACTGACATTGTGGTCCATCATTTGCCTACTAAGGAAGACTGTCCTCCGGTTAAGCAAAAGGTCCGTCGTATGCGTCCAGAGATGTCTGAGAAGATTAAAGCCGAGGTTATGAAACAGTTTGATGCTGGGTTCCTTGCAGTGACGTCTTACCCTCAGTGGGTTGCTAATGTAGTGCCGGTGCCTAAGAAGGACGGTAAGGTCAGAATGTGTGTCGACTACAGGGATCTGAACAGGGCCAGCCCCAAAGATGACTTCCCTCTACCTCACATTGATGTCCTTGTTGACAATACTGCTCATCATAAGGTGTTCTCTTTCATGGATGGTTTTTCAGGTTACAATCAGATCAAGATGGCACCTGAAGACATGGAAAAGACTACCTTTGTTACTCAGTGGGGCACCTTCTGCTACAAGGTCATGCCTTTTGGACTGAAGAACGCTGGGGCAACCTACCAACGTGCCATGGTTGCTTTATTTCATGACATGATCCATCATGAGATAGAAGTGTATGTTGACGACATGATCGCAAGGTCCCAGACTGAGGAGGAGCACCTAGATCATCTGCAAAAATTGTTTGACCGTCTGAAACTATACAAGCTGAGGTTGAACCCGAACAAGTGCACCTTCGGGGTAAGATCTGGAAAGTTGCTAGGCTTCGTTGTAAGTGATAAAGGTATTCAAGTGGACCCTGCCAAGGTTAAAGCTATTCAAGAGATGCCAGTTCCTAAGACAGAGAAGGAGGTCAGAGGCTTTTTAGGACGCCTGAATTACATTGCTCGGTTCATCTCGCATCTAACCGCTACCTGTGAGCCAATCTTCAAGCTGCTGAAGAAAGATCAGGTAGTACCTTGGAATGATGAATGTCAGGCTGCTTTTGACAGAATCAAGGAGTATCTCCAAGAACCACCCATCCTTATGCCACCGGTCAAAGGGAGACCTCTGATACTATACCTGACAGTGCTCGACAACTCAATGGGGTGTGTGCTGGGGCAGCATGACGAGTCTGGCCGAAAAGAGCATGCTATTTATTACCTTAGCAAAAAGTTTACCGACTGTGAGACCCGATACTCATTGCTTGAGAAAACTTGCTGCGCTTTGGTATGGGCTGCTCGCCGGCTGAGACAGTATATGCTGACTCACACTACCTTG
Source organism: Vicia faba (assembly GCA_948472305.1). NCBI lineage: Eukaryota > Viridiplantae > Streptophyta > Magnoliopsida > Fabales > Fabaceae > Vicia > Vicia faba. Next base: position 526,000,316 of record OX451736.1, read on the forward strand.
TTGATCTCAAAGATGGATCCAATAAAGTACATATTCGAAAAGCCTGCTTTGTCTGGGAGAATAGCAAGATGGCAGATGATCTTGACGGAATACGACATTCAATACACAACCCAGAAAGCCATCAAGGGAAGTGTATTGGCAGACCACTTGGCACATCAGGCAGTAGACGACTATCAGTCAATGAACTTTGAGTTTCCAGACGAGAGCATCATGATTGTGACTGATTGTGAAGTACCTGGACCGGATGAAGGACCTGAGGAAGGATCCTGATGGTCTATGCACTTTGACGGAGCCTCCAACGCTTTGGGAAACGGTATTGGCGCTGTAATCATATCTCCTCAAGGCACTCATACTCCACTCACTGCCCGACTATGTTTCAACTGCACCAACAACATGGCGGAGTATGAGGCGTGCATCATGGGTCTTCAAGCTGCGATCGACTTAAGGATCAAGTTTCTGAGTGTCTTCGAAGATTCCGCTCTTGTGATCAATCAGATCAAAGGAGAGTGGGATACGAAACATCCGAATCTTATTCCTTATAAAGAATGTGTGTTGACGTTGATCCCTCACTTCACGAAGATAACCTTTGAACACTTTCCAAGAGAAGAGAATCAGCTGGCGGACGCGTTAGCTACAATGTCTTCTATGTTCAAGGTCAAATGGGATAATGAGGCTCCCCGGATCATCATCTGGAAACTGGACGAACCGGCATACTGTTGTGATCTCGAGACTGAATTGGTGACTGAGAAGCCTTGGTACCATGAGGTGAAGAGATACTTGGAAGCTCAGGAATACCCTGAAGGTGCATCTGTCAATGATAAAAAGTTTCTGAGGAGGTTTGCGGCGAAGTTCTTCCTTAGCAACGGCATCTTGTACAAGCGAAACCATGATTCGACCTTACTGCGTTGTGTGGATAAGAATGAAGCAGAAAGGATCATGGAAGAGCTACATGGAGGGACCTTTGGCGCACATTCCAGTGGGCACACTATGGCAAAGAAAATCCTACGGGCATGGTATTTCTGGTCCACCATGGAAGCTGACTGCTATCAACATTCTCGGACATGCCATAAATGCCAGATTTATGCAGACAAAGTGCATGTTCCTCCCGTTCCGCTGAATGTTCTGATTGCGCCTTGGCCGTTTGCAATGTGGGGCATAGACATGATCGGTGAAATTAAACCTACGGCATCTAACGGACATCGCTTCATCCTGGTTGCAATTGATTACTTCACTAAGTGGGTTGAGGCAGCTTCCTACGCTACGGTAACCAAGACTGTTGTGGCACGGTTCATTCGACATAATCTGATCTGTCGATACGGCGTCCCAGAAAGAATTATTACAGACAACGGTACCAATCTTAACAACAAGATGATCACTGAGCTCTGCGAGCAGTTTAAGATACAGCACCATAACTCTTCTCCTTATAGACCGAAGATGAATGGGGCTGTAGAAGCAGCAAATAAAAATATCAAGAAAATCGTGCAGAAGATGACAGTGACTTATAAAGATTGGCACGAGATGTTACCGTTCGCTCTACATGGGTACCGTACCTCAGCTAGGACGTCAACCGGGGCAACTCCTTTTTCCTTGGTTTATGGTATGAAGGCAGTCTTACCGATCGAAGTGCAAATACCCTCTCTCCGGATAATGAAGGATGCAAATCTGAACGAAGATGATTGGATCCAGACACGACTTGATCAGCTAAACCTCATTGATGAAAAGAGACTTGCTGCTATCTGTCATGGTCAGACGTATCAGAAACGGATGATCAGGGCATTTAACAAAAAGGTCAGACCACAAGAGTATCAAGTCGGGGATCTGGTAATCAAGCGTATCATCCTTCCTCAGAGTGATCCAAGGGGCAAGTGGACCCCTACGTACGAAGGGCCATTTATGGTTAAGCATGTGTTCTCAGGAGGAGCAATGATATTAACCAACATGGATGGTGACGACCTTCCTCACCCCGCCAATGCAGACATAGTAAAAAGATACTACGCATAAAAAGACCCGCTAGGCTGACATGCCTAGGCAAAAATTAGGGCTTCCCGGCGAACCAAAAGGGTTCGGGCAAAATGAAGGGATGAAATGAAAAAAATCTGTACACCCGGCAAGTCGAAAACCTGAAAAGGCGGCTTGGGCAAAAATGGGTATCCCGGTGGACTGAAAACCCGAAAGGGCGGTCCAGGCAAAAGTTAGGGATAAAGCGTAATACTATGTCTCATTGGATCACTTTGCATCCAGAATCTGGTATCTACATCAAGCTCAGACGACATCGATCAGTCAGCTTCATCTTCAACCAAGGTCATCAAGTGATGAGACGCTCGGAGTTATAAAGGCAATAGCAAAGTTGAAACCCAGTGAGATCATTCATTTCACACAGCTGTTTTATTTTCTCTTGTACAAAATTTGTATAAACTCTTCTGTTCGGCGGCGTTCTCTTACTAGGACGTCAGCCTCTTGTACATAAACGCCTATTTACAGGCCATTCAAAATCAATACAAAATCACTTTCCAGTCAAAATTGCCAATTGTTTTCCTTTTCTGTTTTGTTTTGCGAAGAATGTCCAAGGTTCAATTTGTGATATATGCATTGACAATAATTTGCTAACTCATGAATATTTGCATACGAAACGAATGATTAATTACAGGTAACACTAGAAACAGGGGCAATAAAGAGTTGTCTCAGCGATCTAATTGTTCTATCCTCCAAGGTACCAAGGTAGGTTCAACTAAAGAACATAACCAGATATCTTAATTCCCCAGAAAGTGAGCCAGCAAGCAGTATACTCTCCTCAAGCAAAGTTATTAACCTTAAGGAAGTTGGGTATCCTCCCGCAGATCTCAATATTCCCCAGCACTATACGCATTCTTAACAAGCATCCCCGTCAGTCTTGGTCTAAAGATTGTTCCCCGGCGGTATATCAAACATACAGTGGAGTCACTTTCCCGGTACAGTGCAAAACTTCCCCAGGAGAGTCCAATCTAGTTCCCCAGGAAAGTTGGAACCCATCTCCCCAAGCAGTAAGCTTATCCCCAGTAGATTCTGGAAGCTTATCCTCGCAGAGCACGAACGCGTCTCCCGGCTTTATTCAAAGAGTTATTTCCTTACCAGGATATAACTGGGTTATCCTCAACCAAAAGCCACGAAAAGATCGTCCTCGACGAAGTCTTCTTATCCCCAGCAAAGTCTATTAATACTTCCAACACAACAATGGTATCCCCAGCAAGTTATCTTCAGCAAACTCAGCAAAGTATCTCTCTCCCCACAGAGTATTGTTTCCCAGCAAGATCGCCAGAGTACTTTTCTCCCCGCAGAGTTATCCATTCGCCAAGTTTATTCCCCAACGGAGTTATCTTCTCTTACTGGTATTCTTGCAACTATCATCCCCAGCGGAAGCAAAAAATCTATTCTCCAACATCAGCCCAGGATATGACTTCCAGGCACCCGTCAAGGATTTACTTTCCTAGACAAAAACATACATAAACATCACATCCATACTTTATAGCATGCATATGCGCATCATATCTTACAAATCTCATTTATGTTGAGAACATCATTGCTTGATCCATATCATGCATGACATATGACTGACCTTTACCTTTCAGGAAAGATCCAGTTAAGCTCTCAGCTGTATTCAAGACCTAGACCGGTTCAGTTAAGTCGACCCTAAGACTTTTCTGTTTCTTATCCAGTCAAAGGCCTTCTCTGGTTCAGTCAGATCGACCCTAAGATCTCCCTGTTTCTTATCCAGTTGAAGACATTTCAAGACCTAGACCGGTTCAGTTAATCGACCCTAAGATTTTCTGTTTCTTATCCAGTCCAAGGCCTTCTCTGGTTCAGTCAGATCGACCCTAAGATCTCCCTGTTTCTTATCCAGTTGAAGACATTTCAAGACCTAGACCGGTTCAGTTAATCGACCCTAAGATTTTCTGTTTCTTATCCAGTCCAAGGCCTTCTCTAGTCCAGCTAAATCGACCCCAAACAGATTTTCCTGATAAAGACTCAGTAGAAGTTATCCAAGTTTCTCTCAATGATTGTTGTTGAGGTTGTAGTCGCCTATGGTTCTCTCCCCAATACTGCGGAGGTAGTAATCACCCCAAGATTCTCTCAACGATTGCTGTTGAGGTTGAAGTTATCCAAGATTCTCTCAATGATTGCTATTGAGGTTGTAGTCGCCCATGGTTCTCTCCCCGATACTGCGGAGGTAGTAATCACTCCAAGATTCTCTCAACGATTGCTGTTGAGGTTGAAGTTATCCAAGATTCTCTCAATGATTGCTATTGAGGTTGTAGTGACCCATGGTTCTCTCCCCGATACTGCGGAGGTAGTAATCGCCCCAAGATTCTCTCAGCGTTACTGTTGAAGAAGAAGATATCCAAGATTTTCTCAACGATTGCTGTTGAGGTTAAAGTCATCCAAGGTTCTCTCACCGTTCCTGTTGAGGTAGTAACCATCCCTGGTTCATTCATCGTCGTTTGAAGCTCCAGATTCAGCTCCTGTAACCAGTAAGGACACATCAATACAAAGAGTTTGAAGACCGGCTCCTGTAACAGGCCAGGTAATCATTTTTTCTTTTGCAGGTACGCAGGTTCTCGCTAAGGAATCTCTTACGCGATCCAGATGGCATCTATAAGCCCATCCAACCTCCATCATCTCTTAGCATGGCATCTATAAGCCCATCATCCTATCCATCAATCTCCAAATGGCATCTATAAGCCCATTCCCCACATCACACTGCTACTATGTGAGCGCAAATTTCTGGGCACTCTAGTGTTCAATCATCTTCCACCCTCGGATTACGAAAGGCACGTCAGCCAATCTGCAACCTCAGGTCTAAGAAGATTGAACAGGGGCAACTGTTGTACCCCAAAATTTACCCTCCCATATTCTTCAAAATTTGCTAAATCAAAGCTTCAAAATCTCTCCAAGGGTTGCACAGTGCAAGGGCCTCCTAAACAGTCAAAATTAGGGTTTTGGTTCTGACAAAGTAAATGAAGTTTCCAAGGGTCCAATAAAGTCCCACATGCCTATAAACATGGTCAAGCATCCTCATACCAAGTTTCAAGACTTACAGCACAAAATTGCACAGTCAAAAACTCTAATTGCACTACAGTCAACTGTAGGGGCAAAATGGTCATTTGACAGTCAAAAATCCAAATTTTTGGTCAACATCTCATTTTGAAGCCACCAACATCATTTGATCAATGCTTGATCATGATTCTCAAAGCTTGGCTCAAAAGGTCTCAAGATGCAAAAGTTTCCATATTTGGACAGTTGAAAAAGTCAACTGTAAATTGACCAGGGCATAACTTCCACATGGATTATCAGAAAAATTCCATCCAAAGCTCATTTTGAAGAGGAAGACATTTCCTACAACTCCTTTTCATACTTCAAGTCCAAGAAATGCTCTCACAAAAAGTTATCAATTTCAACATTATAGGTCATTTTCAAAAGTCAACAAAAAGGGACTTTAAGTCAAAGGCCATAACTTGAGATTGGTAAATCAAATTGACATGGGACCAAAGGCATTGGTTAGAGGACTCAATGACCTTTCCAAAATGTCCAAGAACATGAGCAAAGCTTAAAAATTGAGCAAGTTATGCCTTGTGGAAGTTGGGAAATTTTTGGATATTTTGAAAAGTCAACATTGCTTCAAAAGTCTTAAAATTGCCAATGGGCCTCTTTTTCTTCTACAATTCATCATCCAAGGCATGTGCACGACTATGTGGCCCAAAGGGAAGTTTTTTTATCATTTTTATTTATTTATTTGGATTTTTTATTATTAATAATTCATTTAATTAATTAAAATACATGAAAAATACCAAACCAATGCAATCAAATCTTTTTGTGCATGGAATAAGCTTAAGATTTCGTGCATGATCAGATATGGAAGTAATTGAAGTGATTGGCCATGATTTGTACCAAATAGGCATGAAGAAATATTGGAAAAGATTCTTGAAAATCAAATCTTGAAAATCATGAATGCAAGGGTTTTTGTTTGATTTCTTTGACCTAAAACCTTCACACATATATAGATAGTGCAACCCTAATGCCAAAAACCTCCCAGCTGCGCAGAAACTCCATAACCAAACTTGCACTTTTGCCTAAAATTTTCAAAACTGAAAACAGGGTTCCAAGAGGTTTCAAGCCAAAATAACCATCTCATCACCTTCCTGAGACATCAAGCAACGTGTCTGAATAGGTTTCCACATTCCTAACGCCCAGAATTGGTGAATAAAACTCAAGCCTTTTCACTTTTTTGCATAAATCGTATCTTATCATTCATGGAATGATTTTAAATTCTAACGCTTGTTTTGTGTTGCTCTCATGATTCTGAAACTAACCATATGCTTTGATTGAGTTTTCGTGCACCATTGAGGAATTCACCATTGATACAGACTAGGGTTTTTCAAGCTTTGAATTGGGCACTTTCAAATGCTGTAAAATTGGAACCTCTCAATACTATGACCAAACTCAGCATGATTGGACGATTGGAATAGATACCTCGCGCTCAATTTATGAGCTACCACAAGCTAATCGCTATTTTCTGGAATGGCATATTTTGGAACGGTTCAAAACCGTTGCTGATTCTTTTATGTTTCAGGAAAAAAACAAAAGCGAGGAAGACGAAGACTAGGTGTAAGGCGTTGGTTGGTCCATTTGAAATTTCGCGCGGAAAGGAGCACTAACATTTGTTTTATTTTATATTGTTTATTGTTTATGTAATGTACAAAGAAACGAAGCAGCACGGATGGCAACGCGTAGTGTTGGTAATCATCAGGACCTGGGTTCGATCCCAGGTCCCCCTCCCTTTCCTTATATTTTTCTCTTAAATATGTTCTTGTGTAGCTTCCATCCCAGGCGCCTATCATACGCTCCTCAATCCAACGCGCCACATGTCCCACTGCACTCAATCAAAGGCCATGATTCAGAGACTAGGATGTGCCTCAGTCAACGCACATGCACGCTAGCGGGGAAGTCAACCAGGCCAAAGGCTTAATGGGCCTGATTACTGGACTTCACCCTCCATTTGGGGACAGACCCCCCTAGGTTTGCAATATTCTTTTCATTATTTTTTTTATTATTTGATTCAATTATTTCTCTTTTTTATTAATTTCTTTAATTTAGTTTATTTTCATAAAAACATAAAAAAATAATATAAAAAAAATCAGAAAAGACAAAATTAAAAAATATGTTATATTTCAATATTTTGTAAATAAATATCATGTAATTAATTAGGTTAATATAGGTTTAATTTTAACGTGTTTTTTTCTTAACAAATAAAAATTGTAGAATTAGGGTTAATATTTTAATTTCATTTAATCTTTCTCATTAAAATCATAAATATCAAAAACCTCAAAAATAATTTCTCCTTTTATTTTAATTTTAATTAATTTGTAAATAATAATTTAATTTCATTAAAAAGGGTCCAACGCCCTCGTTTCTAAGTTTAATTCAATTCGCGTATTTATTTCTTTTTCTTTTAATATTTATGTACCTCTCCCAAAGCCTTGTAAACTCGGACATTTTAATTTCTCGCACTTTACCTTTATTTACTTTCTGTCAAATCGGGTTCTGGAAATTTTGGTGATGTGGACCCGCGCCTTTGTAATAGTTTAGAATTTTACCTTTCCGCGCTTTCTTAACTGTTAAATAAATGCATGCAAGAATGAATAACGAAAATAAAAACAAACGCATAGATCACCTTGACATGAATAAGACAAAATAACTGAACATGACACACAAATCACACACCACCCCTAGGGTACACCTCACTGTTGCCTTGCCTCTCGAAAGGTGATCGTCGAGTAGAGGATGTCTTAGTAAGTCCTCATGATCCGGGAACCTAGCATGAGGGTAGCTTCTAAGGTGTCTTCCCATTGCTCTGGTGATCACCATGTCCCGAACCTCGAATTGACCCGAACACCTCCAACGGTGGTGCTACCTACCTCTCAATGGTGGGATGGCATTACTTTAAAGGACATTTACACAGACGAATTCCTTAGGGTAGGTAGGTTCTCGTAGATACTTGCTCTAAAGTTAAAAACAAATCCAAAAATACTTTTCACACCAACACATTTTCAAAAAGCTTTCGAAAGCAATTTTTCAAACACTCTTGAGGACCGATACAAGAGTCGAACTGGAATTTTCAAAGAAACTTTTTTAAAACCCACAGTTGAAAAGCAAACAAACCATTTTTGAAAACACAAGTGAGCAAGTATCTAAGAGCCCATGGATAACCATGGATAGAAAGGGTGCTAACACCTTCCCTTTCTATAACCTACCTCCCGAACCGAGAGCAATCTCTTTAAGGAATTTTTCTGTGCTTTTGTCCTTTCCATTTGGAGAAAATAAAAGACGGTGGCGACTCTTGCTTCCGCGACATTTCGCGAACCAGCGTTAAAAAGTCAGTTCCAGATCCACCGATCACAAGGGGCAACTGTTGTACCCGAAAATTTGCCCTCCCATATTCTTCAAGATTTGTCAAGATCAATCTTCAAATGCTTCAAGATTCCTCAAGGGTTACACAGTTCAATTGCCTCCTAAGGCAGTCAAAATTAGGGTTTTGGTTCTTGCAAGGAACTTAAGGTTTTCAATGGCTCAATAAAGTCCCATAGGCCTATATATATTGTCAAGCATCTACATGCCGAATTGCAAGGCTCACAGGGTCCAATTGCACAGTCAAAAGCCCTAGTTGCTTCACAGTCAACTGTAGGGGTAAAATGGTCATTCTACAGTCAAAAGTCAAAAATTTTGGTCAACATCTTATTTTGAGCACACAATCATCATTTGATCAAGTATTGATCATGATTCCACAAGCATGGCTCAAAAATCATCAAGGATGCAAAAGTTGCTATTTTGGGACAGCTGAAAAGTCAACTGTAACTTGACCAGGGCATAAATTTTTCATGGTTCATCATAAAAATCCCATCCAATGCTCATTTTGAAGGGGATGACATTTCCTACAACTCATATTCACATTCCAAGTCTAAGAAATGCTCTCACAAAAAGTTATCAGTTTCTACATTATAGGTCACTTTCAAAAGTCAACAAAAAGGCACTTTAAGTCAAAGACCATAACTTGAGATTGGTAAATCAAAATGACATGGGACCAAAGGCATTTGTTAGAGGACTTCAAGACCTTTCCAAAATGTCTAACAACATGTTCATATGATCAAAATTGAGCAAGATATGCATTGGAGAAGTTGGGAAATTTTTGGGAATTTACAAAAGTCAACTTTGCCTAAAACACCTTGTTTTTGCTAATGGGCCTCAAATTCCTTCTTGAATCTTTACCCAAAGCATATGCACGACCCATTAAGCCTATTTGAGTTTATTTTCTTATTTTTGTTAATTATTTGGATTTTTAATTGATTATTAATTCATTTAATTCATTTAAATGTAGGAAAATATGAAAATATGGTTTTCAAATCCTTTTATGAAGCAAATAGGCTCAAGGCAAGCTGGCAAATCCGTGTGCCAATCAAAGATGTCAAAAACTCCAAAATTGGCAAGGTTTCTCAATCAAAAAGATGCTAAAAGATTTGATTGAAAATCAAATATACAATCTTCAATACAATGGATTTCATGTGCAAGATTCACCCTAGTTTCATTCCACTATATGTACTGAAGCAAACCCTAAAGCCTTGGACGTGCAAACCTGCTGCAGAAGCCATAACCATATTGAGTTTTTTTCAAGAAAATTTCCAAATCGTTTTCTCACTTCCAGGCCAATTCAAAGCCCTTTCTTGATTCAAACACCTTGCTGGGACATTCAGGAACGCATTGCAATCAAAATCAAGTGTTAACACTCAAGGAATCCTGAGATAACAGTTTCACGGTTTGAATATTTTTTCATAAACGCATACTTCGATTAATGCATCATTAATGTATTTTGTGGATTGTTTTGTGCTCATAGGGACTGTACGAAGCTTTTGGTACAATTTAATTTGATTATGGTGCCCTAAAACGAAAACTGCCATTGGAGAATGCTAGGGTTTCCAAGCTTCAAAATTAGGGGTTTTCTATTGAGGAAAAATTGGACCTTCTTAGACCTATGGTTGAATTCGTCAAGGCCAGACGAACTCAACCCAACCCTCGCGCCCTATTTATATAATGCACAGACCTAATCGCTATTTTTGGCATTTGCACTTTATGGGGGTTAAAACCCCCCGCTATCGGATCTTTGTTTTACAGGTTTAACGAAGGAGACGAGTACGTGTAGGCATGGGACTGGACAATTCAAAGGATGGCGCACGTTTTATAAATTTCCAGCATAAGCATTAGTTTTTCTATATTATAATTACTCATCATTATGTTAACAGATGCAACGCTTGGCTTAGTGGAGAATGAGGTGGCTGGTCACCATTGGGACCTGGGTTCGATTCCCAGGTCCCCCAAACGCTTGTTCTATTTTTTCATAATATGTTCTAATGCAACGCTTGTCCAGAATTCCATCATGCAACCTCACAGATCAGCATGCCAAGTGTCTCAAAAGACAGATCCAAAGGCCAAAGATGAAAGGCTATGGTGTTCTCTAGTCAAAGCGTGCCTAGCTAATTCCCATAAGTCAACAAAGGCTTGCAACAAATGGGCCAGAATTGCTTCTTCAAAACCTCCATCTGGGCCAACATACCCCCCTGGTTTTACTATCTTTTTTTATTTATTTGCTTTCTCCTTTTAATTCTTTTAAATAATTATTATTATTATTATTAATTCATAAACAAATTATTTATCATATTAAATTCAGAAAATTAAAATATTAAATATTTTTATTCACTATTAATTATCTTTGTAAATAAATGAAAATTAAATAATTTAGTTAATTTAGGTTTAATTTTAATTTTTTCATGGTAAATAAAATCAACTTAGAACTAGGGTTTTCTTGACTTCTAATTCCTTTTATTTTATTTTCATTAAAATATAAAAAACATAAAAAAAACATTTTTTTTCTTTTATTAATTAATTAATTAGTTATTAGGTTTAATATTTAATTTAATTGCAAAAAAAGGACAATTCTCTTTCTATTTCTCAAAAGGGTCAAAACCCTAAGACTTTCCGGATTTAATGTTTATTCGCGCATTATTCTTATTTTGATTATTTATGTATCTGTTTCCAAGGATGTAATAGTTAATTAGGATTTACCGCTTTCTTTTACCTTCTCGCACTTATTTATTTTCCAAAACGGGTTTTGTTTTTGGCGATGTATAGACCCGCGCCTTGTAATAGCGTAGATTTACCTTCCCGCACTTTATTTTTCGCACTCTTAACTGTTAATACGCATGAAAGACTGAATGACAAATAAAATCAATCCGTAGCTCACAAATAACATGTTCAAAGATAAACCTTAACTGAAAAACAACACACATGCACATGCCGCTCCTAGGGTACGCCTCACTGGTTGTCTCGAACGTGGTCGTCAAGTATAGGGTGTTTTAGAGGTCGCCCTCCTGTCTAAAGATCCAGTTGCCTCGAAACGGTTGCCTCGGATAAAAAGGATCTAGGACATTAGGGTTACTTCTAAGGTGTCCTACTATTGCTTCGATGACCACATTGTCCCTTATAATCGAATTGACCCGAATACCTCCAACGACGGTGCTACCTACTTCTCAATAATGGGATAGCACTGTTTAAAGGACTCTTACACAGCCTAATTCCTTAGAGTAGGTAGATCTCATGGGTACTCGCTCTTTTCAAAAACAAACAAAAATACTTTTCACACTAACACTTTCAAAAAGCTTTCAAACAAATTTTTCATACACTCTTGAGGACAGATACAAGAGTTACTTAGAAATTTTTCAAACGAAACTTTTTTAAAACCCACACACACTTGAAAAGCAAACAAATCTTTTGAAAACATAAGAGCAAGTACCTAAGAGCCCATGGATAACCATGGATAGAAAGGGTGCTAACACCTTCCCTTTCTATAAATCTACCTCCCAAACCGAGAAACATTCTCAAAGAAGGAATTTTGCTGTGCTTTTGTCCTTTCCATGTTGGAGAACATAAAAGACGGTGGCGACTCTTGCTTACCGCGACATTTCGCGAAACCAGCTAAAAACAGTCAGTTCTATTTCCACCGATCACAGATGGTATATAATTACCTCGGGAATATTTTATCCAAAGTTACCATTGATACTAGCTTTGTCACTAGTATCTTTAAAGCCTGTAGCTTGATCGATTTCCTTTTCCTTTCTCAGCTCATAGACTTCTTGTTGTGACTTTTCCAACTTCTCTTGTAGTTCTTTATTTCTTGGAGATTTTGTCTTTGTTTTTTTTTTTCAAGGATGTTGGAGTGAGCCCAAATCCCTTACCCCTCACCCGACCAGAATACTCACGAATATCTAATGCTCATGAGAGTATTCTCCTACAATCATTATCTTCGTCTGGAGGTATAGACTGGGAAAGACTCTCCTAAAATTCATATAAATATTGTAATTAAAGAATGATATGTTAATAAAAGAATGATGTAATTAAATAAATAAAAGTATGATGTAATTAAATAAATAATGTTATACTTACACATCTCTCGAAAATTTGTTGAACTTTTTCTTCAACAGCTCCATCCTTACACAAACGGGCTTCCTTCCACAAAATGTGTTCCGGAAGAGATGTTTCAAAAATATTCTCTTTTGTTAGATACACATTAAGCCAAAAAACATGATTAAATATAAGCGTGTATATATTATAGATACTTTGCAATTTATATATACTTACAATAGATTGTTGTAAGCGTGCATATCCCATACAGACTTTTCTGTATGGATATGCTAGACTTGATGCTCGTTGTCAATTTACGACACTTAAGCTCTCAAATTTTTGGGTACTTCTTTTCGATTTAAAAGTTTCCCATTCTTCATCTGTAATCAAATCAGCATATTTCCTTGGAAGCTCTGCATCAACAAATTTTTTATCCGCATCCCTTAGAAACTTGTTTGACAAGAAAGCTCTAAACCATCTATGTAGTTTCCCGGCCAATTTAAGAATATAATCTCTCTTTGTATCCTCAATGATGAACGACCTATACGAAAATCATAAACAAAGTGCGTTAGTATAAGTAATTTAGAGACATAATCATCATTAAAAACAATTAACATCACATATGGTACCTGTATCTCACTCCATATTTTATCTTTAGCATCATCCAACACTCTTGCTCTCCAATCTTCACATGTGATTGGAATTTCTCTTCTTACCACGGAACCGAGATAACTTGTCAACATTGAACCGTTAGGCTCAATGAGTTGGCCTTCTTGGCTCCAATGCACATCATACTATATGCCTTGGTCTCTATCCCGTATTATTCTCTTCATTATTGTTATTCCCCTTCTATATTCCATTTTCATTATACTAACAACCTTATCTCCATCATGCACAGAATCATCACGTGGGTGATCGTCGTTAGTAGTCATCTAACCTGTAATAAACATAAACATAAACCCAATATAAAAGCGAGTCAGAAGCGAGTCAAAAATATATATAAAATGACAATTCCAAAAATTAACATAAACATAAACTTAAACATAAACACAAACATAAACATTTCCTACCTCTTTCACTAACATCTCTTTCTTTTCTTGGTTGGAACATGAATTACTTGTTTCTTAACAATGTGGACGGATGGATTTATCCAAATTCCCTCATTATGATCATTTCTGATATATGATTCATCAGCTATAATATTCTCATCTTGATCATTTATAATATACGACTCATTCCGTCTAATACATGACTCATTCTCATCATCAACTCCACCTTGGTCTACACCGTTATCATCAACCACTTTGTTAGAAAAAAGCACTATAGACCATTTTGTACTCGCCGGGTCAGTGACATAGAACACTTGTTTAGCTTGAGAGGCTAGAATAAAAGGCTCTTCTTTGTACCCCTCTCTATTAAGATCCACTTGCAAAAATCCTGACATATCCATTCGTATGCCACCACTACTTACCCACTTGCAACCAAAGATAGAAATCTGAAACTTCTCGTAATCAAACACCCAAATATGCTCGATAACTCCAAAATATGACAGATTTGCATATTTGGGGTTTAGGTCCTTCATACTAGAAATGTGCATTGCTTCAGCAAGCACGATGACACCACTATTTTTCATAGTACTTTTATCATCTTGTTCTTTGGTATAAAATGTGTATCCATTAATTGCGTATGCGCTATAGGAAAACACATGCAAACTTGGACCATATGCCAAACATCTCAACTTTCTGTTATTGAAGCGGGATCTGAATGAAGCTTTGAAAAAATATGATCCTTAAACCATGGTATAAAACTTTGTTTGTGCTCTCGTACTATCCAATTTTCATTTCTATTATGATTTAACCCTCGGAGTATATCCTTGTGCATTTCAACATATGGCTCAACCTCACTGTCATTATGCAGAACATACAGATGCACTTGATCCCATTCATCTTTTGATACACTCACAATTTTATTTCCAATTAATCTTTTACCTGCCTTTTTTTCAAAAATATGACTTTTGGGGAGTCCAATTGATTGAACTTTGGACAAATATTCAGTACAAAACTCAACCGCTTCTTCAACAATGTATCGCTCAACAATACAACCCTCTGGGCAACTTCGGTTTTTCATGTACCCTTTTAATACTTTCATATAACGTTCAGCAGGGTACATCCATCTCATATAAGTTGGGCCGCACAACTGTGTCTCTTTCACAAGATGAACAACTAGATGTACCATTATGTCAAAAAATGAGGGAGGAAAATACATTTCAAGCTCACACAAAGTAATAACAATTTCTTTTTGAAATGTTGGTAAGATCTCAAGATCAATCACCTTACTACAAATTGACCTAAAGGAAAAACACAACTTAGTTATCGCACTCCTTACTTTATCTGGAAAAATAGAACGTATACCTATTGGTAGAAATGCTCCATTATAACATGGCAATCATGTGTTTTTAAACTCTTTAACTTGAGGTCTTTCATAGACACAAGTCTTCTAATATCTGAAGAGTATCCTTCTGGAACTTTAACTTCACTTAGAAACTTACACAATATCTTTTTCTCCTTTCTAGATAGAGTAAAAGCAACAGGTGGTAGATATGTTCGGCTTCCTTTCTTCACAGGTCCTAGTTCAGTTCGTATTCCCATCTTTAACATGTCCTCCCTTGCTTTAAGTCCATCCTTATACTTTCCTTTAATATTGAGTAACATACCAATAACACTTTCAAATACATTTTTTTCAATATGCATAACATCGAGAAAATATCTTACATACAGAGACTTCCAATATGGCAATTCAAAAAAAATTGATCTCTTCTTCCACCCACCTTTGACAACTGTATGCACAAAAGGCTTGCCAAACTGAGTACACACATCTTTCACCTTTTCAAAAATTTGGTGACCTGACAATGCAAGTGGAGCTTTACATTGTTCGGTGTCTCCATTGAATGCTTTTCTCCATGCATGATAGCGATGTTTAGAATGTAAGAATCCACGATGACCGAGAAACACATTCTTATGACAAAGTTCCAAACGCGTCGTATCGGTTCCATCTTCACAAACAGGACACGCACGTTGACCTTTAATGCTATACCCAAATAGATTCCCGTATGCTGGAAAATCATTAATTGTGCCAAACAACATCGCCCTCAAATTGAAACTTTGTTTCCTATATCCATCATAAACCTCCACCCTGTTCTCCCACAAAATCTTTAAATCTTCGATCAAAGGTGTCAAGTATACGTCTATGTCATTCCCTGGTTGTTTAGGCCCAAATATTAACATAGATAACACCATGTACTTACGCTTCATACATAGCCATGGAGGTAGGTTATAAATCATAAGAATCACAGGCCATGTAGTATGTGAGATACTTTAAAGACCATGCGGGTTCATTCCATCAGTAGATAAAGCCAACCGAAGGTTTCTTGCTTCTTCTCCAAAATCAGGATAATCATTATCAATTTTTGACCACTGTGGTGAATCTGCCGGATGTTGATACATTCCATCAATAATTCTTTCATCTGCATGCCAAGTAAGGTGTCTTGCATCGGTTTCACTATGAAACATTCGCCTAATTCTCGGAATTATAGGAAAATACCATAAGACTTTTGCTGGAGACAATTTTTTCTTATATCGAGACAAACCGCATTTAGGGCACTCATTTAACGAAGCATATTTTTTTCGAAACAAAACGCAATTGTTTGGACAAGCATGCATCTTATCATAGCTCATGCCAATAGAGCACAACATTTTTTTGGCCTCATATGTTCGATTAGGAAGAACATTATCCTCCAGAAGCATATCTCTCATAAGGGCTAATAACTCTGTGAAACTTTTATCTGACCATCCATTACCCGCCTTTAAGTTGTACAACTTTAATACCGCAGACAGTCTTGTGAATTTAGTGCACCCTTTATACAACGATTTCTCTGCATCGCTTACCAATCTCTCAAACATTTTGGGATAATCCTGAAGATCTTCTTCAAGTGCATCTGCAATCTCTTCGACTCGATCAAAATCGTATATATCTGTGTCCTTGTCGTCCGAAGCATAGGCCGTACTACTTTTCTCCCCCGGTTCAACGTTATCGTTACTTTTTTCACCGTGAAATATCCAACACGTATAACTTCTATCAATTCCATGCATTAGTAAATGCGATTTCAATCCATCTGCGTTAACCCGACCCACATAACAACAACCCAAGCAAGGACACTTCATTCGACTGGGGTCTTTGGCGTGTTCAACATCAAACTTAATGAATTCCAATACCCCATTCTCGTACTCTTGTGACAATCGATCGGCAAACATCTATTTTTTATCCATTTTTTTCTACTTATTCAAGTAAACAAAAACACTATAAACGAATTATTCTCTTTTTGTTTGAATTAAATGAATTATTTCTAGAAATTTATTTCTAGAGTTAATAACATGGACTAAAAATAAATATATCTATATAAAAATAATTGTGTTTTTTAATTGATCGATACAGATAGAATTTGAACTTGACTTACCAAAGAAAGAAAAGGGGATATTGGTGTCGACAACGTATGATGCGGCTTTGATGTTCTTAGAATCGGTGATGGTCTTCACCTAACTACACCAATACAAAAGGATCATCAAAAACAAGTTGTATATATATTTAGGTTCAAAATACTAGTAACAAAATACTAGTTTATGGAAAATATAAACATGATAAACAATTCAGAAACCAATTAAAATAACAAAAAAACCCATCATATATATCATCTTTTATATTCCAAAACATAAAACCAAAATAAAATGCAATAATGTTAAATGCTAAAAATGTTGCTGTTATATATCAAGCCCTACCAAGAATCCAAAAATTAAAATGCATACATATAACCCAGTTTAGACATCAATAAGAGATAAACACATTTGGACATCAATGGATATAAACACATTTTTAAGAAGGATAACTCAGTTTGGACATCAATGGAGTTAAACATATTTTCAATAAAGAACATACCTTGAGAACTGACCGGTGTGGGAGAAGGAAAACCGAGCGAGACGGTGGAGGACGGTGTACGACGGTGAACGATTTGAGACGGAGAAGGAAATGGGTTTCGCGAGGGAAAGGGTTTCTAGCTTCTGTTTTCGTGATACTGTGAATACAAAGATTCTATTTTTTTAATTTTCACTTATAAGGGATTAGACAGCGCTTTCTAAAAGCGCTGGCTAATATGGACCTTAGACAGCGCTTTTGAAAAGCGCTGGCTAATAGTGTCCTTTAGCAACCCTTTTCTATTATTTTTTTTAAATTTTTTATGACTTTAGACAGCGCTTTCTTAAAGCGCTGTCTAAAGTGGCCCTTTACCAGCGCTTATGATAAAGCGCTTTCTAAAGCAATCCTTTAGCAACGCTTTTTAAAAGCGTTGTCTAAGGTCATATGTTTAGCAGCGCTTTTACTAATTATTTTATACGGTTTCCGTGTTTTTTTTAATTCACTTATAGCAGCGCTTTTGTACAAAAGCGATGTCTAATGTGCGTTGTTAAAACTCACTTTTGGCGTAGTGAGTTATAGGGGGGAAGAAAATGAATGAAATAGTGGTAGGGGTGACCATGCAACAATCTAATATGGCAAAGATAGTTTCAGATATGTATTTCCGAAACTATCTCTAGAATTTTAAATCCAACATTTTAGTATTAAAACATGGAAAAAAAGTGACTTCAGATGTGCATATTCAAAACATGCTGAAAGGTGCATTCAGATATGCACATCCGAAGGGTATTTTCGGGTTTTTAGAGGTTTAGCTAAACATATACAGGTGGAGAAAGAAATTTTCTAAATGAGTCGGGAATTTCTTTTTACACTCTTACCTTCTCTTAGGTCTCTGACGAAATGTTAAAAATGTCCTTTATTTTCAAAGATACATCTACGAACGCACAACTTCTTCATTTTTCCTAAATTTAATTTGGAGATGCATCTCCGGATTTTTCGGAGGTTAATTCAGAGATGTATCTCCGAAAATACACCTGAAGCCATTTCACAGTAGTTTCATTAAGATGGTTTATCATTTAACCCCTCATTGATACTTTTATGCACAAACACATTGAGTGAATTGTAAATGTTAAAGGTGATGGTAAATGCGGTTATCAGACAAGATTTGGCTTACTCGGTAAAGAGAGGAGAATCACTTTCTTGTTCGCCAACAACTTTTGAAAGAGTTGACAGCGCACAGGGAATTCTACACACCGCTATATGAAAAAAAACATTTTTATTCAATTCAAGTTGCTCATATTTCTTGTGTTAGCGGTCCCACACTGGAGTCAAATTGGATGTGCTTCAACGAAGTATCTGAGTCTCCAAAATCTTGACTTTGTCTTCAAAATTAGAAGCAACATCTTTTCTGATGAACAAATCTTAACTTATGATTCGAAAATAAAAGCTTTTCTTTGATGTGTTCATAACCTTAACTTTGTCTTCGCAGTTAGAAGCAACAACTCCTCTGACGAATTAATCTTGACTTTTGAAGCAAAAGCTTGTTTTTGGTGCAATCTTCTTTTCTGATCTTGAAGCAACAACTCTAACAAAAATTCTTTCTTCTAGAATACTTATGACTTCTAAAGCAGCAACTAATTAAGAAGTACATAGGAGATCCTCTTTCTGGCGAATATTCAACCTCTTCAGAACCATTGATGTTTCTTCAGAAGCGGATGCAATAGTCTTTCTAATGTGTGCTTGGTATATTTCTGATGATTCTTCGGACAATAGTCATGAATCAATTAGAACTTCTAATCTGCACACTTAAGAAACTATTAGAAAAAAAATTATTTACATATAAAATATATGTATTGTTTTCATCAAAATCCATAGATTAATTGTAGAATCCAAATCTTGTTCTAACAGTAGTATTCTAACTAACTCTTATGCAACATGTAAAAGGGGCACGCCCTTCACTATGATCCCTAAGTTGTTTTAAGGGACACATGTCCTAGACATTGTTATAACATCTGACAAAGGAACTGTTGTGTCAACCTCAAGCACAATGGTCTTGACTAAGTTAAAGTAAACTTGAAAAGACTTGGATGAAACAATAAGAGATTGCACTGAAAGAAAGATCTAAATTGAAAGTCTTATTAGAGCTTTGTCAGAGGAAGGGGCTAAAGGAAATTTGGTTGATGTAGAGGATGTAGAAAGTGAAGGGAATGTTGCTACTAGTGATGATGAGGATCTTGAGAAACAATAATTTCTTCTGGTGGACTTTTATTTATGTACTTTTCGGGTTGTGCTCTGAATTTTTTTGCACTACAAGTGATTTTGGGTTATAATCCTGACTAAGTTTCTTTTGCTACATCTATGACCTTTTTGAATGAAGGGTTTTTATAAGAAATGCGTGTAGAAATATTTATGGTCCATGTTTTTTTTTGCTGCATAATTCTTGAGGGGGAACATGATTAATTTCTTCTATATGCCAGTTCAGTAGTCTAAATTGTGGCTAAAAGGGGGAGAAATATGTTTAAATTTGTTTGATGCTTGTTGATGTTCCCTTGAGGGGTTTTTTTGATCCCATGTGACAGATGGAGTATTGTGACAGGGGGAGCATGATGCTGGTGTGCTGAGGGTTTAATTCTCTCAGGTGTTGTTGTGATGATGCTTTGTGATGTCAGATAAAATGTCATGACATATGGTTTCTGGTGAAATTCTGGAGTATGAGAGTTTATTTATCTCTTTGTGTATGAGGTTGGGTCTCTACTTTAGTTATGTTTTTTGCATGTGTCTTTGATATGTTTATTATTATTTTTCAAGTACGCATGATGTTTATGTATCTTGTGTATGGTTGTTTTGCTGTTGTTTGTTTTCCGATCTCCAGTTATATCATGCAAAGGTCGTTTTAGCCAAAATTTTCCAAAAGGGGAGATTGTTAAGTTTTTGTTTTTATGATTGGAAGCAATTTTGTTAAAATATGTTTCACAATAAGAAGTTATGGCAGATGTCTTAACATGTTGTTCAGACATCAGTGAAGGCAGATGTCGAGCACAATGTTGTCACATGTTATACCAGAACACCAGTGCATTTTTAGGTTTTACTTCTTGGTAGATTTGTTTTTAAAATATGAGATTCTGAATGATTTTAGTTCTCATATAGCCGCAGACCAAGGAGGGATATTTTAGGAACATTGGTTCTATAACATAATTGATTTTGTTTCATAAAAAAGATCTTGAAGACTTTTTAGGAAACTTTATATTTCTGTTCCTATTTTTATGGACAAGATTTTGAAGAAGATTTATAGTTGGAATTTTGGATTTATGTGAAGAGTCCAAGCCCATGCTTTTAAGAGTATTTTTTATAAAGACTTTCTAAACCAAAAATAACATGGAGAAGTCGTGTGCATGAGATAAGGGTCTAGGGTTTTAGTTTGTTCTATGTTCATTGTGATCCACTCTCTTATCACATTGATATTAGAGTTGGACTGAGTATTAGTTGTTATCTGTAAATCACTCATAAGATTTTAAGCAAGAGTGAATTGTGTGTCAAGCTATCTTTGTTCGTGTTGTCAATCTTCTCGATGATGACGACTATGTTCGTGTTGTTAACCTCCCCGACGAAAATGACCAGTAAAGAGTGACAATATCAAAGTATTGAACAAAAAATGAATGATAAACCATATTGAATGATGGTGTTAGGGTTGAAATCGTGTATCATTTCACAATATTTAAGGTTAGGGTATTTTCGTCTTGTTTCTTTTTTCAGTGGAAAAATATGGAAACTGAAGAGACAAGCTAGCTAGAAGTGTATAATATTTAAAAAGATATCACCACGATCTAAACTCTAAACCGTAATGATAGTTATTTACATAATGAAATTTCATAAAGAAGCATCAACGTTTAGCCTGAAGATGTGAAAAACACAAGAGGGGGGGGGGGGGGGTGAGTTGTAAAACTTAAAATAAATGGCTTGACAACACAGTATTTTTATCCTGGTTCGTTTGATCTCAAACTACTCCAGTCCACCCATCGAGGTGATTTCGCCTCTCTCCAACGAGGTCTTAATTCACTATTCTAAAAGAATTACAACAGCTACTTTAACCACTGTTAAAGTCTTCTTGAATACAACCACAATCCGGTTAATCTCAAGGAACTTCTTTTACAAATGAATTGAACAAGTGTGTTTTTGTTTTCTTACAAAACTGTATATCACAACTGTGATAATTACACTAAAATAAGCTTGGAATCAAATGACTTTGCTTAAGCTTTGAATATGCGTGGTTTGGATAGCTTAGCAAAAAATGAGTGCGCACGTACGTGCTTCTTTTCACAAGCAGTCCTGTTTATATAGGCAAGTAAGGATACATTGTCCACAAAGCAGGTTTAATGATAATAATGCACTTTCCTTTTGTAGAAGATCTTTGTCTGAACAAAGCCGTTAGCATTTAATTCTGTCTTGAATAACGAGTAACGCTTTAGAGTCTTCTTTTCTGTATCTCCTGATAACGCTTCAGAGTGTTGATGACTTGGTAAAGATGTCTTTGATTAGAGTCAGAGTGTATTTGTTTAGGCGCAGATTCTGGTCATCAAACTTCAGTGTTTCAGCGTGTACCATAGGTTGTTGATCTTCTGATGCTGATTCCATTCTGATGCTGATTCCATCAGAACTTCTGCATATACAAAGCATAATTTTAAGGAGCATAATTTTTCTTTGTATATAACTTAGAAATAATTTTATTCTTTGTATTTTGTTATCATCAAAACTTTAATCAAGGGTTGTAGAATCAAACTATGTTCTAACAATCTCCCCCTTTTTGATGATGACAAAAACCAGATTTTTCAATAAAGAATAAAGAACAAAAATATAGAATTAAGAAGAAAAAATCCCCCTGAGTTTATTACTTCCTTTTAATTCCATGAGTCTTTGAGCATCAGAATCTTACTGTATCTTTCAGCAGAGTTTTGTATCTGTTCAAGCTTTTTAGAAGAGAGAATTTAAGTAGATTAGAATGTTTGAGACTTATGTCTCAGTAATCCGTTATTGAAAATATATTTTTCTTTCTCCCCCTTTTTGTCAGTTATAGAAAAAAAACACATAATCAGAGTCGAAATGAGTTGATATTAAAAATAGAATCAACGATAAGTTCAGAGCTATGTAGAGAATATTACAGAAAAACAAATTTTTAAACAGAGGAAAATCTAATAGGGAGGAGGAAGACACGTGAACAAAGCTTCCAACAAGCCCTTGATCTGGATGTTGGTTTCCTCTTGCTTGGTTAACATGCTCTTGATTTCCGAAATTTTGTCGGGCGAAGAGTCAATAGAAATAGAATAGAATAGGAATCCCCAGAGACTATATCCATAAATAAAACCCACCATTGAATCAACTGGTATGGAATCAGTATCTGATAACATTCCCTTTCACTTCATCGGATGATCTTTTTATATAAAGAAGTTAAAGACCCAGGTCAACATATGGTATTAGTCCTTAGAATAAATTAAAAGGTTGTGCTAAAAAGTCCCGTCTGTATTGTCCTACGAGTAAGCTCTTTAAGGCATTTGGGAAGAAAGCTAGAATGATTTTATCTTCTTTCATGTGAATCACATTAGCTTAGCATTATCTAGAGTTTCTATAACCTCCAGGTCCCAGTGTGGTTAAGCTTATAGCTCTTGTCGCTAGCTCTTATGAAACTGTGAATGGTCTCGTTATCTTATTAGAAGTTTGAAGAGATAAGCTGCTTTCCTTGGCACGAACGGGGGAAGAAGAAGTTGTTCCAGCTACAGGTGTCTTGGATTCGGCTGGTGGTCTCGTAACTAAATAAGTAGCAGATCCCGTCTCCTTAAATTAAGGAATTTCTATAGATTCATCCCCTAGTTTTGTACCCAAGTCAGTAGACTCTCCTTTCTTGCTTTCCTTCACCGTCATTGACATTGAACTGATATTATGGCGAAGAAAAGAACCACGGTAACCGAAGGCTTACTTACTAATTGGGGGCAAGCTACGGATGAGCTAAGCTAATGGCTGCCCTTTTCTTGCTCCCTAGGAAAATCCTGTTTATCCATTCTTTCCTGCATCAAAATATCAGATCTCTTCAGGTCTTCTAGAGTCTGCCTTTCATATGAAGAAGCTTGAGAATCTTCAGTAACTGGATGCTTCTCAGAGCATTCTGCAATGTCCTCTTTTTGACCTAGTTCTTTAGCAGGAATCATCTGCTCTGGAGTATCAGTTAGATTGAGATCTTCTGACACTGGTTGAACTTTGTCTGCTGAATAATGTTCTGACCAGGGGGCATTGTCCAGAGGGAGAACTTCTTCCTTGAGAAGCTGGCTCAGAACTTGATCTTTAAATACTTTTAGCAGGTTACTGAAGTTCTATTGAACTTGTCCGTAGCTTTGTTCTTTCATTTTATGAGTTTCAGAACATACCCATTTTCTGAAACTTGTCCAAAGATAATCTGATGCAGCAGGATCAATCAACTCAAGACTAACTTGCCTCAGGGAAGTTATCCACTTCTGCATTTCTGTTTCAAATATCAATAAACTGGTACCAACATCTGGTGTAGGTTCAGATGGTTTTGGTTTTGGAATGGCTGTTTTGTTGGTTATGGCAGCAAGGCATTCAAAAACAGTTAAATCAATGACAGTTTTGGCGTTGTCATTTGGATTGATCTTTGTTGAGGAAGTGGGAGAGTCTGGAATGATTATTGGACTTGTTGGGGTGTTTGGTGGAGTTAATTCTAGTGAAGAGGGGATTTGGGGAATATCCAGAATGGTCAGGGGTATACTGATGGTCAGAGATTCAGTGATTCCGGGAATGGGAATGGGATCAGAATTAATATTTTGGTTGGATTGAAGGTGATAAAGTTCTTGTTCGCAGGATTCAGGGGGTTGGACCTCAGAAGTTTTCACTTCTGGTTGCAATGGTTCGGGTTGTAGAGAAGGTGGATGAGTTTCTGGTAGAGGAGAGAGTGGAATTTCTGGTTGAGGTGCTTCTGAAATGGTTTCAGAGTTTGGATTTACTGGTATGGAAGCAGATATATGCTGGTCAAAGGTTTCAATATCTGATAGAACTTTTGCAAGTTCTTATTGAGTTACTTCAATATTTGGATTTGTAGGTAGGGAGTGAGATCCTCTAAGAGTTAAAGTTTCCGAGGGGTCAAATTCAATGTCAAAATCATCAAGTGTTTGTGGAGTAGGTTTTTCTGATTGAGTAGGGATTGGTACAAATGTTGATACAGATACTGAATCTAAAACAGTTACAGAAGAAGGATTACCTCTCTTTTTAGCTGCTTTGGGAGTCCGCTCGGATGATCCTTCTGCTGCAGCCTTCCTTTTCTTGTTTTTCTTCAGCACAACTTCTGGAGCCTTCTGTTGCAGATCCTGAATGTTTAAATCTGGTGCTGTACCATCTGCCTTGCATGCATCCAGATATCTGACTATTATCTCAGGTTTGGAATCAATTTTTGAGAACATGGGAAATTTATCCAGAGGGATTCTTCTGCTGGAGATGGTTGCAAAAGAAGTGACACTGGGTTCCTTCTTGATGTTCTCAATGATCTTCATCTTCTTCAGATTCTTTGCATTCAACTATTTGCCAACAGTTGCTTCTAAAGTGCTGATTTCCTGTGCTTCTGTTAAATGATCTATTAGCTTATTCTCTGTTAGAATATCTGATATGAGCCTTCCTAGGGGTATCCAGTCCCTTTTTGTACGCTCCTCTTCTCTGGTCTCCTTAACACTAGTCCTTAGATGGTTGAACAACATATGAGCCAGATTCACCTTAATCTTCTGGGAGATGAAGTAGATCAGAAACTACTGATCAATGTTGATGTAGTCAGGAGAGCTGGTTGACTTCCTGCGGTTTATGCATCCCAGAATAATCTTAGCCCATATTCTGTGATGGTCTTTCAGATCCCTTATCTTGCTAGAGGGAAGACCCAGAGTGAAGATTTCTCTAGCAATTAGGGCGACATCAGCACATCTTTCAGCCATGTCTATGCATCTTACGCCACCACCACTGTAGCCTATCAATCTTGCAATAAGGTCTTCAGTTATGACTATCTTCTTCCCCATTATATACGAAGTAACTTGATGGTTGGAAGATGAAGCATGAATCCAAAATTCCTTCACAAGGATTGGGAATGTTGGACCTACCAGACGGTCAAAATACCTGTTCCATCCTTGAGCCTTTACTTCTTCAGAGAGATTGAACTCGTTCTCTTGAAGACTGTTAAAGTCCTCAATCAATTCTGAGAGTACTTCTATATTTTTAATGGGCGTGAGGAGAGTTCTGAAAGGTTCTTAATATTGTTCTGAGGAATCTGTTCTCTGAGTACTGGAAGTTGGGTTGCTTGAGGAAGCCATGTTCACACAGAAAGTTTTGAGAAGAAAGTGAAAGGGTTTTGAGAAAGATGCAAACTGAAATCAATTAGATTATAGAGAGAGTGAAAGTGAAAGAGTGTAAAGAATGAAAAATGTGTTTAAATAGATTTTGAAAACGTAAACGGAAAGAGAGAGAGAAATAAATTATAATGATTATAAGCATTAATGACAACTGATTTTGGGGGATTCAGAAAGATATTGGAACGATTACCCATGACACGTGTCCCAATGCATCCAATCAGCACTTTTGACCTTTCAGAAAAGTGAACGCGTGTTCAGCCTCAGAAAGTAGCTGATGAATGGATGACAATTGTTTGCTTGAGTGAACAGCACATTTCTATCCTTGAAATGAAGCGCTCAGATCTTCATGGATAGATTCTGATACAATCTGTATTTCTAAAGATCTGAAGGCAGATTGATCAGTAGTTCACAGAAAATAACCAAAATTCTTAAGGTTAAGATATGGAAATAAAACTGTTTTATTCTGGGCAAAGCTTCATGCTGAGATGTTTCAGAATGAAGTTAAACATATCTTCAGAAATAGGTTTTGTAAAGACATCAACCCATTGATGGTCTGTGTTAATAAATTTTAAATTGAGAATCCCTTTCTGAATATAGTCCCTAATAAAATGATGTTTTATTTCTATATGCTTAGCCCTAGAATGCAAGATAGGATTTTTACTGAGACAAATAGCAGAAGTGTTGTCACAAAGAATAGGGATGTTACTCTCAAATATATTGAAGTCCTCAAGTTGACTTTTCATCCAGAGCATTTGCGTGCTACATCCAGCTGATGCTATGTATTCAGCTTCTGCTGTTGATAGAGCTATTGTGGATTGTCTTTTACTGGACCATGAGATCAGATTTTCTCCCAGAAACTAGCAGCTTCCAGAAGTGCTTTTACGTTCTATTTTGTCTCCAACAAAATCAGCATCACAGTATCCTACTAAGCTGTAATCACTTGATTTTCTATAAAACAAACCCAGATTAGTAGTACCTTTCAAATACTTGATAATTCGCTTAACTGCTGTTAAGTGAGATTCTCTAGGATCTAATTGGAATCTAGCACAAATGCAAACACTGAATAGAATGTCAGGCCTTGAAGCCGTCAGATAGAGAAGAGAACCAATCATACCTCTGTAGACCTTCTGTTCTACCTTGTTACGTACCTCTTCTTTTTCTAGAATGCACGTGGGATGCATTGGAATCCTTGAGGGCTTACATTCTGAGAGATCAAATTTCTTCAGAAGTTCTCTGACATATTTGCTCTGATGAATGTAGGTTCCTTCTGGAGTTTGATTAATCTGAATGCCCAGAAAGAACTTTAGTTCCCCCATTAGGCTCATCTCAAATTCTGCCTGCATACATTTAGCAAACTCTCTTCCCAGAGAGGGTTTAGTGGATCCAAATATAATGTCATCAACATAAATCTGACATACTAAGATGTCATTCTTAAATGTCTTACTGAACAGGGTTGTGTCCACTTTCCCTCTAGTGAATTCCTTTTCTAACAGGAAGTTACTTAGTCTTTCATACCAAGCTCTGGGAGCTTGTTTCAGACCATAGAGTGACTTCTTTAGTTTGAAAACATATTCTGGATTTTTGGAACTTTCAAAACCAGGGGGTTGGTTCACATAAACCTCTTCTTCTATATAGCCATTTAAAAATGCACTCTTGACATCCATCTGATACAGAGTGATGCCTTTATTAACAGCAAATGAAATTAAAAGTCTGATAGATTCTAACTTGGCGACTGGAGCAAAGGTTTCTGTATAGTTTATCCCCTATTGCTGACTATAACCTTGTGCTACCAGCTGTGCTTTGTTTCTGATGACTTCACCTTGTTTGTTCAGTTTGTTTCTGAACACCCATTTTGTGCCTATGACGTTGAATCCTTTTGGTTTGGGAACCAGATCCCATACGTCATTTCTTGTGAACTGATTTAGCTCCTCCTGCATTGCCAGAATCCAGTCATTGTCCAGAAGTGCCTCATCAATTGTTGTTGGTTCAATCAGAGAAACCAGTCCCATGAGGGATTCTTCAGAGTTTCTAAAGGTAGATCTTATTCTGATTGGATCTTCCTTCCTTCCTAAGATTGTTTCTTCTGGGTGATCAATTCTGCTTCTGGATGGTCTTTTCTGGAGTTGATCAACAGAAGGTGCTGGGTTGCTTGTAGTGACTCTTTCTGATTGTTGTACCCCAAAATTTGCCCTCCCATATTCTTCAAAGTTTTGACAAGCATCATCTCAAGTCTACTCAAGGGCTGCACAGTCAAACCATCCTCCTAAGC
Organism: Vicia faba; assembly: GCA_948472305.1. Taxonomy (NCBI): domain Eukaryota; kingdom Viridiplantae; phylum Streptophyta; class Magnoliopsida; order Fabales; family Fabaceae; genus Vicia; species Vicia faba. Next base: position 526,028,417 of record OX451736.1, read on the forward strand.
CAGTCAAGATTAGGGTTTTGGTTCCTGCAAGGAAGGTGAGGTTTTCAAGAGCTCAATCAAGTCCCATATGCTCATATACATTTTCAAGCACCTACATGTCAAGTTTCAAGGCTCACAAGGTCAAGTTGCACAGTCAAAAACCCTAATTGCCTCACAATCGACTGCAGGGGCAAAATGGTCATTTGGCAGTCAAAAGTCAAAAATTTTGGTCAACATCTTATTTTGAAGCCACAATCATCATTGGATCAAATCTTGATCATGATTCCACAAGAATGGCTCAAAAATCATCAAGATGCAAAAGTTTCCATTTTTGGACAGCTGAAAAGTCAACTGTAACTTGACCAAGGCATAACTTTTTCATGGTTCATCAGAAAAATCCCATCCAATGCTCATCTTGAAGGGGAGGACATTTCCTACAACTCATCTTCACATTCCAAGTCCAAGAAATGCTCTCACAAAAAGTTATCAATTTCAACATTATAGGTCATTTTCAAAAGTCAACAAAAATGCACTTTAAGTCAAAGACCATAACTTGAGATTGGTAAATAAAAATGACATGGGACCAAAGACATCGGTTAGAGGACTTCAAGACCTTTCCAAAATGTCCAAGAACATGTTAATAGCTTTAAAATTGAGCAAGATATGCATTGGAGAAGTTGGGAAATTTTTGTGAAATGGCCAAAGTCAACTATCCTTGAAATTTCATTTTTTGACAAAAGGGGCCCACTTTTTCCACTTGGTTCAGCTTGGCCATGCCTCCCAATTATCCCACAATTTATTTCAAGATTAAAAATTAATTTTTCCATTTTTATTTAATTTTATTTGATTTAAATCATTTTAAATCTTTAAAATTCAAATAAAAATCAATAAAATTAATGGAGGGATATCTTTGAGTTTGAATAGCTTTGATACACCATCATTCACCTTCCAAATTCGTGCAAGGCCTATTCTAAGCAAGAAATTCAAATTTTCACAAAAATGGCAAGTTGTTTAAATGGTGTTCATGGCAAAATCCAAAACATGATGGCAAGGCTTCAAGGCTCTTTATTTTGATTAATACTCATTCATATACACATATACAAGCCTTCCCACCCTCATGGACGAAAAAAAGGCATCCCTAAAACGGCAGAGCAAAAACTCAGAATTTGTCAAAAAAGTGTGAGATCTAAAGCAAGGTTGCAGGCAGTTTCAGACAAAACAAAGCACGTGAGATCCTTCATTGCCATATCCTGAAACTAAAGAGACCTTTACCACGCCCTGAGACTCCATATCAAGCACTGTAAGTCATCACAAACTCACCCCCGCTATCTGCTTTATGTTTTTTACAGGAAACGAAGAAGATGAAGGACGTGCCTCCATGTGATTGGCTGATTCAAAACGGGCGCGCGCTTTTTCCTTTTTTCAGCATATAGTGCGCTTATTTTATATTATTTTTCTTTTCTATTTTACTAACAAACACGCAGGATTGGTGTAGTGGTTGGCAATATACTTGGTGATCTCTGGGACCTGGGTTCGATTCCCAGGTCCCCCCATAATTCCAATATTATTTTGTCTAACGCTTTCCAGTGCAGCGTCACATCAAATAACTCACCATAAACCTCACAGACCCAAGCGCTAGGTGGCCTCTCTCATAGATCTGATGGCCAGGAGGTGGTCCTCACCATGTTCAGGAGTCAACACACAAGCATTGGATTCCAGAAAGTCAAACGAGTTGGATTCAAATGGGCCTAAATTCCTGATTCACCCCCCTTGGGTTTAATCTTTTTTTTTTATTTTTTCATTTTCATTTTTTATTATTTGCCTTATTTTATTTATTTTATTATTAACAATTAACATAATTAACATATTTTTCATAAAAAATAAAAAAAATAGAACTAACATTATTATTATTATTATTATTATTTTGTAAATAAACAACAAGTGAAATAGTTTAATTAGGCAATTTTGACTTTTCTTTTAATAATTAAAATAGATTTAGAATTAGGAAAAATTAACTTTTAGTTTTATTTCTTTTTATTTTATTTCATAAAAAACATAAAAAAAACACAAAATATTTTCTCTTAATTAAATTAATTAGTTATTAATTAGCTTTAATCTCATTTTAATTACAAAAAAGACCAAAAAATTAATTTCTTTTCTTAAAAGGGTCAACACCCTTAGAACATTCCGTTTCAATTTTTTTATTCGCGCACAGTTTGTTATTATGTAATTGCTTCCAAGGCATGTAATAGTTAATTAGGTTTACTGTTTTATTTATTTTCCGTACTTATTTACTAAAAACGGGTCTTTGTAATTTTTGGCGATGTATAGACCCGCGCCTTGTAATAGCGTAGGATTTATGTTTCCGCAATTTACTTTCCGCACCCCTTAACTGCTAAACTTGCATGAAAGAATGTATGTAAATAAAAACAACTCGTAGCCCACTAATTACAAAGACAAACATTAACTGAAAACAACACACAATGCACACACCACTTCTAGGGTACGCCTCACTCGTTGCCTTTGAAACGTGGTCGTCAAGTATAGGACGTCTTAGCGGTCCTTATGTCCATGATCCAGTTGCCTCGAAACAGTTGCTTCGAAACAGTTGCCTCGAAACAGTTTCCTTGAAACAGTTGCCTCGAAACGGTTGCCTCGGATTAAAAAAGGATCAAGGACATAAGGGTAGCTTCTAAGGTGTCCTAACTGTTGCTTCGGTGACCACACTTCCCCTACAATCGAATTGACCCGAACACCTCCAATGGTGGTGCTACCTACCTCTCAATGGTGGGATGGCACTACCTAAAGGACACTTACACAGCTTAATTCCTTATGGTAGGTAGATGACTCATGGGTACTTGCTCTTTTCAAAGAAAACAAACAAAAATACTTTTCCCACCTCACACTTTCTAAAAGTTTTCAAACAAATTTTTCATACACTCTTGAGGACCGATATAAGAGTTACTTAGAAATCTTTCAAATGAAACTTTTTCAAAACCCACACACATTTGAAAAGCAAACAAATTTTTGAAAACATAAGAGCAAGTACCTAAGAGCCCATGGATAACCACGGATAGAAAGGGTGCTAACACCTTCCCTTTCTATAAATCTACCTCCCGAACTGAGAACCATTCTCAATAAGGAATTTTGTTGTGCTTTTGTCCTTTCCATGTTGGAGAACATAAAAGACGGTGGCGACTCTTGCTTACCGCGACATTTCGCGAAACCAGCTTTAAACAGTCAGTTCTATTTCCACCGATCACAGAACTGGCGACTCTGCTGGGGAACAGTAAAAGTGAGGTGTACCTTAGGATTAGATCATACTTATGTTTTCAATTTCTTTACTTTGATTGCTTTATATTTGTGGGATTTGCATCGGAGTTTCATAGATCCTAACCCGGATCTGGGGATACCCTTTTAGGTAGCATAAGCTGTGAGGGACCTGTCCGGCGTAGACCGACACAGGTGAAGCAGTGGCTACGTTGGTGTGGCACCTTGGTCTGTACCGATATCCCTTGTGTTACAACGAGGAGAATATGGGTCTTCTGAGGAGTCATTAAGCACCAACCGACCTTAGAACCCTAATGTGACCCAACTTGGCCATAGAACAGTAGCAGTATGCTACACCCATTGAGGCTAAACTCTCGCGATGGTTCTGGCCGCAAGAAAAGATTGCGACGCTGAAATTATGACCGATTGAGGGTAGTCAGTGATATTGGGATCCTCTAGAACCCGGTTACTTTTGATAGGACAGGTCTTAACCAACGAAACTTCAAGAGGGTAGTACCCCAAACTTCATGCTGGCCTAAACTCTAAGGGTTGTCTTGTGTGACTTGTGTGCTTTCAAACTTGACTACCTGCATGCTTGTTATCTAACACATGAGTTTCTTGCAGGGTTTGTTTACAGTCCTTAACCTGGACTCATTACAGGGCCTACCTACATTACTCCACGCATAGCATAACATCATGCCATCATACCATTGCATACATCCTACATAAGGACTAATCCATTTCAAGGATCTCAAGGGGCTGTGATGCAGGTCATGATGAATCAAACTGTCTAGCAAGGGGAAAAGGGGATTTATTTTCCTCTAGCCAAGGTTAATGACTTGAGTCAGGGGCTATGACCCACTCGATATGGTGAGCCTTGACTCTTGAAGAAGGATTCTCAACAACACGAAGTTCCTTCAATCAAGCTACAAAATTCAAGTTCTAACAATCTTCTCTGTTTACCCCACGAGATCCTTGAAAACATTGCATGCATATCATACATATCATTGCATTACAGGTACACTTGTTGCAGGTCACTTACCTTCTTCGCTGTTTATTTCAGCAGTCATCATGAATCCTGAATCATCCAATGGACAAGCTATCAAGGCCCTCCAGGCCCAGAATGCCCAGTTCCAGGAGTTGATTATGAGCCTAGCCCAGGGTCAAAAGGAATTGAAGACTCTGATTCAGAAGAAGAAGAACAAGAGGGCTGTTTTGTTCAACCCTAGACGCAGATCTGGGAACACACTGCAGAATGAAGCTGAGAGGACTACTCCATATGTGGGGGAAGGCAGTCACCAAGGGAGAGAGGTTCCTAGCCCTGTGGTCTCCGACACCGAGACAGACTTCAATGATGAACAATACCCCCCTGCTGAAGACAGGTACAAATAGCTGGAGGACCAGTTAAATGCTATGGATATTCAACATGTTCCTGGGTTGGACTTTAGGGACCTAGGTTTATCTTCTGGGGTGGTGATCCCTCACAAGTTCAAGGCACCTGCCTTTGTAAAGTACGACGGGGTTTCCTGTCCTAAGCTGCACCTCCGTTCATACGCAAGGAAGATCTAGCCCTACACGGCAGACAAGAATCTATGGATCCATTTCTTCCAGGAGAGTCTTTCAGGGACTCAACTCGAATGGTTCTATCAGCTGGATGGAACCACTATTCGTAACTGGGAGGACTTGGCAACTGCTTTTTATAAGCAGTATCAGTATAATGCCGACCTCGCTCCTACACGTACCCAACTCCAGGGTATGTCACTAGGAACGGGTGAAGGTTCTAAGGAGTATGCGCAAAGGTGGAGAGACCTGGATGGAAGGGTGCAGCCGCCTTTGACTGACCGTGAACTCGTCGACATGTTCTTGGGGACCCTGTCTGGTCCTTTCTTCAACCATCTGATTGGGAATTCTTCTGCTAGGTTCACAGACCTGATCCTGACTGGTGAGAGGATCGAAGCTGGTATCAAGGCTGGAAAGATTCAAGAAGCTGCACCTGCTGATGCTCATAAAAAGCCTTACAGTGGGAAGAAGGAGTCAAATGCTGTGCATAGTAAAAAGGGTCGCCATGATCAACATGTAGGGGCAACCCAGATCTTTAATCCTAGGCCTGCTCAACAAGGACAGGGGCAGCAACGTAAGGAGGTCGCACCCAAGAGACAGTTCACTAAGATCAACATGACACTGGATCAAGCGCTACAGCAAATGTTGAAGGCAGGGCTGATTACCTTAAGGGCTTCTCTCCGGAATCCAAACACTTCTGCTCCTAACTATCATCCCAACGATAGGTGCACATACCACTCTGATAGCCCGGGGCATACTACGGACAACTGCTGGCCTCTGAAGAACAAGATGCAAGACATGATTGACGCCGGAGAGATTCAGTTTGAAGCACCAGAAACTCCAAACATAATCACTGCTCCTTTGCCCAATCATTGAAGGCTTTTGTTTATTTGAATTTCCTAGTTGTAATTTTTTGCTTATACAAACAATTAATGTCATAGCAAACTCTTTTATTTCATTAATGCACTGCATATGTCTGTTTTTGAATTAATCCAATTATTTTCACTATATTCAAATTGCTTTCATATTTTTTTGTGATGATCAACGCTCGGTTAATATTTCTAAAGCCTCTTGAGGGAGGATGACGAAAACGATACCACAATCTACAGTATGCTTTTGAACGAACCCCGCTGATAAGGTACAGGCATTATTTCAATTCCTAAACACTGGAGTTATAAGGATGATAATCCCTCGTCAACCCCTTTGAGCCAAAGAAGTAGGAGTTTTCTTTTCGAAAATTAAGACCCTTAATCATAACCTGGGGTAGGGTAGTTCTCTCAGCTGATCCAAGTGCACAACGAATGGCACCAAAGGAATCCTCACAAAACAAAAGACAGTGATGGTTCCGAATAATCATAAAGACAGGCAGTCATTATCCCTCAAAATAAACGCCCATTAAGTCAAAACCTATGAAGGAGACTTACAAAACTGGGGCATCCCGCTGACTGTAATTCCAAAAAAGGAAACAGTTCAGGCAAAAAACAGGGATAATGAAATCAAAAGAAAGAGATCCTACAGACTCTCAATAAAAAAGGAAATGACTGCCTATTCAAAATAAACTTTCAACATTCGAACCATCACTGGAACATCAGAGCAAAGACTCAAACAAGGTCTAACGCACGATCAACTGAGTTTAGGTTTGAAGAACATCACGAAGAACGGGTGGGTACAAATATAACTTGAGCCTCTATCCTTTGTTTATTAAACCGTGAACCAGACCACGTTATAACCCTCAAAAAGTCCTAGCTGAAGCATGGGTTAGTTCGAAAGCATATTGTTACGAAAGGTATCCTGACTCCTTAAGGCTTGCGGTAAAATAACGAGTTGACATCACTGTTTACAAAATTCACTTGTTTTTACTGAAAAAAATACAGACATACGCTTTGCATTCTTAAAATAATATTGTTTGCATATGACTATTTGTTCAACAGCAGAGAAATTCGCACGAAGAATATATAGTGAACAAAAGCACTCCCAACCAAGGGGCAGGGCATGATCGTTGTCCATCATCTGGGGCAGTTAAGTCAAGATTCTGAGAATCTCTCAAAAGGCCAACCAGCTAGGGGGAAATCTCCGTCTGGATCACTTGGGGCATTGGACGATCAAACGAAGATCTTCTGGTGGCATGGTAACACTGCACTACTGACAGTGACAACTCCCGGCATCCTGAGAGCACAGACATAGTCGGAAAAAACACTACGCATAAGCAAAGACCCGCTAGGTTGACACACCTAGGCAAAAATAAGGGCTTCCCGGCGAACCAAAAGGGTTCGGGAAAAACAAGGGATGAAATGAAAAAATCTGTACACCCGGCAAGTCGAAAACCTGAAAAGGCGGCTTGGGCAAAAAAGGGTATCCCGGTGGACTGAAAACCCGAAAGGGCGGTCCAGGCAAATATTAGGGATCAAAAGTGTATGACTATGTCCCGTCATCTTGTCACTTGTCTACCAGAAGAAGATTTGTCCATCAATGGTTATTAAGCACCTCATAGGCCTTCTTCTCCCGCAGAAACTGGGGCAATAAGAATTGTCCGAACTGTGCAGTTGCTTTGTCAACCAAGGTACCAAGGTAGGTTCGGCTGAAGAACATAACCAAGAGGCCTCCACTCCCCGTAGAGAAAGACAAGATGCAACAATGCTCTACTCGAGCAGAGTTGGTCTCCCATCAGCCCTGAAAAGGCACAGTATCTCCAACAAGTCAACACTCTCCCCAAGCAGAGTTAGCCTACTATCAGCCTTAAGGAAGATGGGTATCCCCAGAAACTTTCAATATTCCCCAGTGGAGTATACAGATGTTCCTAAGCAAGCATACCCGGCAGTCTTGATATAAGATTGTTTCCCCGGCGGAATACGAACACCCCAGTGGAGCCGCTTCCCTCAGTGCAGTCCAAGAAAGTTTCCCCAGGAAAAAAAATCAATCTCCCCAGTAGATTTTGGAAGCTTATCCCCTGTAGATTCTGGAAGCTTATCCACCGGTAGAGTACGAACGCATCTCCCCGGCTTTATTCAAAGGTTATTCCCCACTAGAACTTATAACTTGGTTATCCTCAGCTAATTACCACGAAAAGATCGTCCTCGGCGAAATTCTTCCTATCCCCCAGCGGAGTTCATCAAATCCTCAACAAAGCTTATCAACAGGAATCCCCAGCGGAGTTCTCATCAAAACCTCAGCAAAGTATTTCTCTTCCCACAAAGCAATTCCCTGCATGGTAATCTTTCATCAAGTTTATTCCCCCAACAGAGTCATTTTCTCCTACCGGTTTATTCTTGCAACCATCATCCCCAGCGAAAACGAAGAACTCTATTCTTCAAAACATCAGCCCAGGATTCAACTTCCCGGCATCCGTCAAGGATTTATTTTCCTAGACAAAAATACATTCATAAACATCACATCTTCATACATTATAGCATGCATACGCATCATACAACACAAATCTCATTTATTTTTGAGAGCATCTTAAAATCATGCAGTTCATGCATCATGACATTGCATACAACTGATGTTTCGCCTTTTCAGGAAAAAGGTCAATCCCAAAGATAATTACTATCAACTGTCGCAATTCCAGATTCGATTCCTGTATCTAACTAAGGCATATCTGTGAGTAGATTCGACACCTGTATCCAGCCAGGGAATATCTACATTAAAGAGATTGAAGAGATAGCCGAGAAATGCTCCAGATATGGATGTTGTTCTTTTGCTTATTCAGATTTATCTCCAGAGATAGCTTAGAAATGCTCCAGATATGGATGCTATTCTTTTGCTTATTCAGATTTTCTCTTCAGAGATGGCTTAGAGATGCTCTAGAGATGGACGTTATTCTTTGCTTATTCAAGAGTTTCCTTTCAGATATAGCTGGGAAATGCTCCGGATATGGATGTTGTTCTTTTGCTTATTCAAGACTCCTTCTAGATATAGTTCGGATGTGACCCAAGCATGGCGACGTTCTGATACTCATTCCAGATTTCCTTTCAGAGATAGCTTGGAAATGCTCCAGATATGGATGTTATTCTTTTGCTTATTCAAGACTCCTTCTAGACATAGTTCAGATGTGACCCAGACATGGCGACGTTCTGATACTTATTCCAGATTTCCTTTCAGAGATAGCTTGGAAATGCTCCGGATATGGATGCTGTTCTTTTGCTTATTCAAGACTCCTTCTAGATATAGTTTAGATGTGACCCAGGCATGGCGACATTCTGATACTTATTCCAGATTTCCTTTCAGAGATAGCTTGGAAATGCTCCAGATATGGATGCTGTTATTTTGCTTATTTAAGACTCCTTCTAGATATAGTTCAGATGTGACCCAGGCATGGCGACGTTCTGATACTCATTCCAGATTTCCTTTCAGAGATAGCTTGGAAATGCTCCAGATATGGATGCTGTTCTTTTGCTTATTCAAGACTCCTTCTAGATATAGTTCAGATGTGACCCAGACATGGCGACGTTCTGATACTTATTCCATATTTCCTTTCAGAGATAGCTTGGAAATGCTCCGGATATGGATGCTGTTCTTTTGCTTATTCAAGACTCCTTCTAGATATAGTTCAGATGTGACCCAGGCATGGCGACGTTCTGATACTTATTCCAGATTTCCTTTCAGAGATAGCTTGGAATTGCTCCAGATATGGATGCTGTTCTTTTGCTTATTCAAGACTCCTTCTAGATATAGTTCAGATGTGACCCAGGCATGGCGACGTTCTGATACTTATTCCAGATTTCCTTTCAGAGATAGCTTGGAAATGCTCCAGATATGGATGCTGTTCTTTTGCTTATTCAAGACTCCTTCTAGATATAGTTCAGATGTGACCCAGGCATGGCGATGTTCTGATACTTATTCCAGATTTCCTTTCAGAGATAGCTTGGGAATGCTCCAGATCTGGATGTTATTCTTTTGCTTATTCAAGACTCCTTCTAGAGATAGTTCATATGTGACCCAGGCATGGCGACGTTCTGATACTCATTCCAGATTTCCTTTCAGAGATAGCTTGGAAATGCTCCGAATATGGATGTTGTTCTTTTGCTTATTCAAGACTCCTTCTAGAGATAGTTCAGATGTGACCCAGGCATGGCGATATTCTGATACTTATTCAGATTTCCTTTCAGATATAGCCTAGAAATGCTCTAGATCCGGACGCTATTCTATTGCTTATTCAGATTCAAACTTCTAAAGACAACTTAGAGATGCTCCATCCCGGATGCTATTCTATTGTTCAGTCCAGATATGATCCAGATTCGGATGACATTCTGTTACTCATGCAGTATGGATATTGTGATCGGTGGATCTGGAACTGACTGTTTAACGCTGGTTCGCGAAATGTCGCGGAAGCAAGAGTCGCCACCGTCTTTTATTTTCTCCAAATGGAAAGGACAAAAGCACAGAAAAATTCCTTAAAGAGATTGCTCTCGGTTCGGGAGGTAGGTTATAGAAAGGGAAGGTATTAGCACCCTTTCTATCCATGGTTATCCATGGGCTCTTAGATACTTGCTCAATGTGTTTTCAAAAATGTTTGTTTGCTTTTCAATGTGGGTTTAAAAAGTTTCTTTGAAAAATTTCAGTTCGACTCATACGTCAGAGTGTTTGAAAAATTTGCTTTGAAAGCTTTTGAAAAGTGTTGGTGTGAAAAGATTTTGTTTTGAGATTAGAGCAAGTATCCTTGAGAACCTACCTACCCTAAGGAATTCGTCTGTGTAAATTTCCTTAAAAGTAGTGCCATCCCACCATTGAGAGGTAGGTAGCACCACCGTTGGAGGTGTTCGGGTCAATTCGAGTTTTAGGGACGTGGTGATCACCAGAGCAATGGGAAGATACCTTAGAAGCTACCCTCATGCCAGGTTCCCGGATCATGAGGACTTACTAAGACATCCTCTACTCGACGATCACCTTTCGAAAGGCAACAGTGAGGCGTACCCTAGGGGTGGTGTGTGCGAAGTTGTGTGTCAGTTTCATTGATATTTGTCTTGTCATGTTTATTTGTGTTCTACGCTTGATTTTAATTAAGACATTCATTCTTGCATGCTTTTTAACAGTTATAAAGTTTGCGGGAAAATAAACCTAAGGCTATTACAAATGGCGCGGGTCCACATCGCCAAAATTAAACCGGACCCGATTTGACTGAAAAATAAATAAAGCGAATAAAAGTGCGAAAAGTTAGATTGTTACAATGCTTTGGGGGAATTACATAATTATAATAGGAAATAAAATATGCGAAATTAAAGAATTATTGGAACGAGGGCGTTGGACCCTTTTGCAGAATATTTAAATTAATGAGGAGTTAAAATTAAAATTAAAAAGAAAATGATTTTTAGTATTTTTGTGTTTTTTGGGATTTGAAAGAAAAAAGAATTAATTAATTAAAATTAAAATAAAAGGTCAAACCCTAATTCTAATGTTTTTTGAGTTTATTATGAAAGATATTGAAATTTAACCTAATTTAAACCCTAATTTATTTATGTACAAATTTAATTATAAAAAAAATAAATAAATAAATAATTATTACTGTGAAAAAAAGGGAAAAATATTAAAAGGAATCAAAATTGTTAATTGACCTAAGTCTACATTTTTATATTTATTATGAAAAGTATTAAAATTGCAAAAATCCTAATTAAAGCTAAATTCATTATATGTTAATTTATTTACAAGAAAATAATTACAATAAAAATATTTATTATTTTTTTGGTCTTTTCTGATTTTTTATAATGTTTTTGTATTTTGTAAAGAAAATGATTTATTAAAACAAATAAAGAAAAATAGCAATTAAGATAAAATAAGAAAAAAAATTTAGAGAAGGCAAACCAGGGGGGGTGGAAATCCCAATTGTGAGGTACAGGCCTGGCAATCTGGCCCATTTATCTTTGAGTTCGTTGATTTTTCTGGATCATGTGTGATGCATTTGACCAGGCGCAGGGTGTTCCTTGAATCCATGCCCTTGCTTTGATCTTGATAGGGACATGTCACGTTGAATTTGGAGGACGTATGGTATACTGTGACGCTTGTGCTGCATGGGATTAGTTAAGGAAAAATAGTATTGAAATTGCACAGACCTGGGATTCGAACCCAGGTCTTGGAGGTTGCATGCATAGGTACCTTCCACTGAGCCATGTGAATCATATTTAATATATAACAAACGACAATTAATAAAAGAGAAAGTGGGAGTTAGTGCTTGGAACGCGCGCAAATTTGAAATGCGCCTATCACGTGTTGACACGGCTTCTTCTTCTTCACCGTGCCTGAAATATAAAAACACAACAGCAACGGTTTTAACGCGTGGTTTCAGGGGTGTTTCTAGAAAATAACGATTAGCCCCTCAACGCTCATAAATTGAGCGCGAGGGTGCCATCCTCTTCGTCTTCAAGCGCTGAATCCATTGGTGGTCATTTGGAGGATTAATTTTGCCTATTTTTAAAAACCCCAATTTTAAAACCTGCAAACCCTAATATTCAAACATGGTAGATTCGTATATATGGCACAAAAATGCAATTGAATGGCATGGTTAGCATCAGAACAAAACAACAATCATGAATCAACAAATAAAACTTAAGAAAGATGCTTAAATCATGATGCACGACTCCAAGTTTTCATCTGTACAGTTTTGAGTCATTATACCAATTCTTTGCGTTTTGGTTGATGTTAGGGATTGGCACACGTTCAGAGATTGTCAAGGAAGCTTTTGGAATAGGTTTGGTGCCTTAAATTGCCCTAGAACACTGAATTCAGTTTTTGAGTTTTATGGTAATTTTTCAAGTTTGTAGAGAGCTTCTTGCGCAGCTTTTCAGTCCCTTTTCATTAGGTTTTGATTCCTGATCATATAGTGAGCATATTAGGTTAAGAAAATTGCACAAAATCCATGGCATTCAATGATTTGCATATTTGATTTTGTAAGATCTTTTTGAATCTTTTTCACATGGTTCTTTGTGTCAATTAGCTCCAATCACACCAATTCTTTCCATAATTGAACAAGCACGAAATATTGAGAGTAGAATGTGCACAAAAAGATTTTTTTAGGTCAAGTTTATATTTTCTACATATTTAAATGATTTAAATGAATTAATATTAATATAAATTCAAATAAATAAATAAAAATTGAGAAAATACTTCCCTTTGGGCCAAGTGGTCGTGCATAGGCTTAGAATGATGAATCATGGAAGAAAAATGGGCCCATTAGCAATTTTGGATCATTTGCATCAATGTTGACTTTTCAAAATTCCCAAAAATTTCCCAACTTCCACAAGGCATAACTTGCTCAATTTTTAAGCTTTTCACATGTTCTTGGACATTTTGGAAAGGTCTTTGAGTCCTCTAACCAATGTCTTTGGTTCCATGTCATTTTGATTTACCAATCTCAAGTTATGGCCTTTGACTTAAAGTCCCTTTTTGTTGACTTTTGAAAATGACCTATAATGTTGAAATTGATAACTTTTTGTGAGAGCATTTCTTGGACTTGGAATATGAAGATGAATTGTAGGAAATGTCTTTCTCTTCAAAATGAGCTTTGGATGGAATTTTTCTGATAATCCATGTGAAAGTTATGCCCTGGTCAATTTCAGTTGACTTTTTCAGCTGTCCAAATATAGTAACTTTTGCATCTTGATGATTTTCTGAGCCAAATTTTGAGAATCATGATCAAGCATTGTTCAAATGATGTTTGTGGCTTTAAAATGATATATTGACCAAAAATTTGAACTTTTGACTGTCAAATGACCATTTTGCCCCTACAGTTGACTGTAGTGCAATCTAGGGTTTTGACTGTGCAATTTTGAGCTGAATGCCTTGAAACTTGATATGAGGATACTTGACCACATTTGTAGGCATATGAGACTTGATTGGGTCCTTGAAAACTTCCTTTCTTTGATCAGAACACAAACCCTAGTTTTGACTGTATAGGAAGCTGTTGAGCTGCACAACCCTTGGGGAATTTTGTGACTTGGCTTGGCAATTTCTTGGAAAATATGGGAGGGCAAATTTTGGGGTACAACAGTTGCCCCTGTTCAATCTTCTTAGACCTGAGGATGCAGATTGGCTGACGTGCCTTTCGTAATCCGATGGTAAAAGATGATTGGACAATAGAGTGCCCAGAAATTTGCGCTCACATAGTGGCAGTGATGGTGGAATGGGCTTATAGATGCCATTTGGAGATTGCTGGATAGGATGATGGGCTTATAGATGCCATCTGGATGTTGATCGCGTAGGAGATTCCTTAGCGAGAACCTGCATACCTGCAAAAGAGAAAATGAGTACCTGGCACGTTGCAGGAGTTGATTTTAGATGCTTGGTATGGATGTGTCCTGACTGGTTACAGGAGCTGAGTCTGGAGCTTCAAACGCTGATGAATGAACCAGGAATGGTTACTGCCTTAGCATGAATGGTAAGAGAACCTTGGGCGACCTTAGCTTCAACAACGCTCGTTGAGAAAAATCTTGGCGGGAATTACCATTTTTGCAATATCGGGAAGAAAACCATAAGCTATTATAATCTGAATGGGAATCACCCCACTCGCCGTTGGAGAGGGAAACACAGGAAAAGGAATTGTCACCTCACACGCCGTTGGAGAGAGAAACATAAGAGACTATTACCTCACACTCATCGTCGGAGAGGGAATCATCTGAAAATGACTTACTACCTCACACACCGTTGGAGAGGGAACCATGGGAGACTATCACCTCACACTCATCGTCGGAGAGGGAAACATCTGAAGAAGGAATTACCACCTCACGCACTTGCCGGAGAGGGGACCATAAGAGACTATCACCTCACACTCATCGTCGGAGAGGGAAACATCTTAAAAAAGGAATTACCACCTCACGCACTTGCCGGAGAGGGGACCATAAGAGACTATCACCTCACACTCATCGTCAGAGAAGGAAACATATGAAGAAGGAATTACCACCTCACGCACTTGTCGGAGAGGGGACCATAAGAGACTATCACCTCACACTCATCGTCGGAGAGGGAAACATCTTAAAAAAGGAATTACCACCTCACGCACTTGCCGGAGAGGGGACCATAGGAGAATATCACCTCACACTCATCGTCGGAGAGGGAAACATCTAAAAAAGGGATTACTACCTCACACGTCGTCGGAGAGGGAACCATAAGAGAATATCACCTCACACTCATCGTCGGAGAGGGAAACATCTAAAAAAGGGATTACTACCTCACACACCGTCGGAGAGGGAACCATAAGAGAATATCACCTCACACTCATCGTCGGAGAGGGAAACATCTAAAAAAAGGATTACTACCTCACACACCGTCGGAGAGGGAACCATCTTAAAAGGCAATCTGGAAGCAGCATCAGAACGTCACCATATCTGGTTTACATCTGAAACTATATCGAGAAAGAATTCTGGAAGCAGCATCAGAACGTCACCATATCTGGATCATATCTGAAACTATATCGAGAAAGAATTCTGGAAGCAGCATCAGAACGTCACCATGTCTGGATCATATCTGAAACTATATCGAGAAGGAATTCTGGAAGCAGCATCAGAACGTCACCATGTCTGGATCATATCTGAAACTATATCGAGAAGGAATTCTGGAAGCAGTATCAGAACGTCACCATATCTGGGTCATATCTGAAACTATATCGAGAAGGAATTTTGGAAGCAGTATCAGAACGTCACCATATCTGGATCATATCCGAAACTATATCAAGAATGAATTGCGATAGTTGATAGTAGTCATTTTTGTATTGACCTTTTTCCTGAAAAGGCAAAACATAATTGTATGCAAAATCATGATGCATGAACTGTATGTTTTCAAAATTAAGGAGATTCGTGTAGCATGATGCATATGCAGGCTATAATGATGTATGTGACGTTTTATGAATGTATGTTTTCGTCTAGGAAAGTGAATCCTTGACGGGTGCCGGGAAGTCGTATCCTGGGCTGATGTTGAGGAATAGATTTTGCTTTCGCTGGGGATGATAACTGCAAGAATACCGGTAGGAGAAGATGACTCCGTTGCGGAATAAACTTGGCAAATGGAAGATTCTGCGGGGAGAAAAGATACTCTAGCGACCATGCTGGGAAGCAATACTCTGTGGGGATAGAGATGCTTTGCTAAATTGTTGATAACTTGCTGAGGATACCCTTGTTGTTGGAAGTGTTGATGGACTTCGCTGGGGTAAGAAGACTTTGTCGACGACGCTCTTTCCATGGCTTTTGGCTGAGGATAACCCAGTTATATCCTGTTGAGGAAATAACTCTTTAAATAAAGTCGGACGACGCGTTCGTGCTCTGCGAGGGTAAGCTTCCAGAATTTACTGGGGATAAGCTTACTGCTTGGGGATGTGAATTCCAAATTTCCTGGGGAATTGGATTGGACTCTTCTGGGGAAGTTTTGATACGCTGGGGAAGTGATTCCTTTGAATGTTGATACGCCGCCGGGGAACAATCTTCAGACCGAGACTGCCGGGGATGCTTGTTAAGAATATACGTGCTGCTGGGGAATTATTGAGATCTACGGGAGGATACTCAATTTCCTTGAGATTTGATAACTCTGCTTGGGGAAGAGTGTACTGGCTGCTGACTCTCTCTGGGGGATTGAGGTGTACTTGGTCATGTTCTTTAGCTGAACCTACCTTGGTGCCTTGGAGGATAGACAATTAGATTGCTTGGACAACTCTTTATTGCCCCTGTTTCTAAAGTATGAGAGGAAGACCTGTGAGGTGCTGATAGTTGTTGATGGACAAACCTTCTTCTGGTAGGCAGGTGATAAGATGACAGGACATGGTCGTACGCTTTGATCCCTAACTTTTTCCTGGACCGCCCTTTCGGGTTCTCAGTCCACCGGGATACCCATTTTTGCCCAAGCCGCCTTTTCAGGTTTTCGACTTGCCGGGTGTACAGATTTCTTCATTTCATCCCTCATTTTGCCCGAACCCTTTTGGTTCGCCGGGAAGCCCTAATTTTTGCCCAGGCATATCAGCCTAGCGGGTCTTTGATTGTGCGTAGTATTTTTCCGACTATGTCCGTTCTCAGAAAGTAGGGAGTTGCCCTTGTTTAGAAGCCTTTTGTCACCATAAGATGTTTGATCAGGCGAGATTTGTTGTTGAAATGCCCCAAGTGACTCATGTGGAGATTTGCCCCAGGCTGGTTGGCCTTTTGAGAGATTCTCTGGATCTTGATTGGATTGCCCCAGATAATGGACAATGCTCATGTCTCCCCCTTGATTGGAGGTACTTCTGTTCATTAGACTTTCATCGTGCAAATTTTTATGCTGTTTAAACAAAAAGTCATATGCAAACAAAGTTATGTTAAAAACGCAAAGCTTATGTCTGTCTCGAAGATTTTTGAAAATGCATCTTTTCATAAAACAAGTGAATGTTTGTAAAAC
The DNA here is from genome assembly GCA_948472305.1 of Vicia faba. NCBI lineage: Eukaryota > Viridiplantae > Streptophyta > Magnoliopsida > Fabales > Fabaceae > Vicia > Vicia faba. The sequence goes on from OX451736.1 coordinate 526,045,565, forward strand.
GTGATGTCAAACTCCGTATTTACCGTAGGCCTTCAGGAGTCAGGATACCTTTCGTGACAGTATGCTTTCGAACTAACCCATGCTTCAGCTAGGACTTTTAAGGGTTATAACGTGGCCTGGTTCACGGTTTTAAGAAACAAAGGATAAGGCTCAAAGTATTTGTACCCACCCGCTCTTCGTGATGTTCTCCAAACCTAAACTCAGTTGACCGTGCGTTAGACCTTGCTTGAGTCTTTGCTTTGATGTTCCGATAATGGTTCAGATGTTGATAACTTATTTTGAATGGGCAGTCATCTTTGTTTTGGTTGAGGGTTTGTGAGACCTCTTTCTTGATTTTGTTATCCCTTTCTTTTTTCCCTGAACTGTTTCCTTTTTTTGGAATTACAGTCAGCGGGATGCCCCAGTTTCATAAGTCCCCTTTGTAGGTTTAGACTTTTTGGGCTTTTCATTTATGAAATTTTTTTGATAATGACTGCCTGTCCTTTTGATTGTTCTGAACCATCACTGTCTTTGTTTGTTCGTAAAGATCTCTTCGGTGCCATTCGTCATGCACTTGGATCAACTGAGAAGACTACCCTGCCCCGGGTTATGATTAAGGGTTTCAATTTTCGAAAATAAAAACTCCTACTTCTTTGGCTCAGAGGGGTTAACGAGGGATTATCATCCTTATAACTCCAGTGTTTAGGGTTTGAAACAATGCCTGTACCTCATCAGCGGGGTCTGTTCAAAAGCATACTGTAGATTATGGTATCGTTTTCGTCATCCTCCCTCAAGAGGCTCAGAATTATTAACCGAGAGTTGACATCAGAAAAAATATGAAAAGAATATAATGAAAATAATTGTATTAATTCCCAAAACAGACATATGCGATGCATTGATTGAATAAAAGAGTTTGCTATGACATTAATTGTTTGTATAAGCAAAGAAAAAAATACAACTCAAAAATTCAAATAAACAAAAGTCTTCAATGATTGGGCAATGGAGCAGTGATTATGTTCGGAGTCTCAGGCACTTCAAACTGAATCTCTCCGGCGTCGATCATATCTTGGATCTTGTTCTTGAGAGGCCAGCAATTGTCCGTAGTATGCCCCGGGCTATCAGAATGATACGCGCACCTATCGTTGGGATGATAGTTGGGAGCAGAAGTGTTCGGATTCCGGAGAGGAGCCCTTAAGGTGATCAACCCTGCCTTCAACATTTGTTGCAGCGCTTGGTCCAATGACATGTTGAGTTTGGTATACTGTCGTTTCTCCTTGCGCTGCTGCCCCTGTCCTTGTTGAGCAGGTCCGGGATTGGAAAGCTGGATTGCCCCTGCCTCATGACAGCTCTTTTTACTGTGCACAGCATTGGATTCTTTCTTTCCATGATGAGGCTTTCTATCAGACGGTGCAGCCTCTTGAATTTTCCCAGACCGGATGCCAGCTTCTATTCGCTCTCCAGTCAAGATAAGATCTGTGAATCCAGCAAATGAATTCCCAATCAGGTGGTTATAAAATGGACCAGACAAGGTCCCCAAGAACATGTCCACAAGTTCCCGATCAGTCAGAGGTGGTTGTACCCTTCCAGCAAGATCCCTTCATTTCTGCGCATATTCTTTAAAACCTTCACTTGATCCTAACGACATACCCTGGAGTTGGGTACGCGTAGGGGCAAGGTCGGCATTATATTGATACTGCTTATAGAAAGCAGTAGCCAACTCCTCCCAGTTACGAACTTTGGTCCCATCCAGCTGATAGAACCATTCGAGATGAGTCCCTGAAAGACTCTCCTGGAAGAAGTGGATCCATAAATTCTTGTCCACCGTATATGGCTGAATCTTCCGAACATAGGACCTTAGATGCAGCTTGGGGCAAGACGCCCCGTCATACTTAGTAAAGGATGGTGCTTTGAACTTCCGAGGAATAACCACACCAGTTGACAAACCCAGATCTCCGAAATCCAGCCCAGGTACCTGTTGAACCTCCATAGCCTTCAACTTATCCTCCAACTGTTTGTACTTGTCCTCAGCCGGAGGGTACTGTTCGTCGTCGAAATCTGTTTCATTGTCAGAGACCACTGGACTGGGCACCCTTTCCTCTTGATGACTGCTCTTCCCCACAGATGGAGTTGTCCTCTCAGCTTGATCCTGCAGTGTGTTCCCAGATCTGCGTCTAGGGCTGAACAAAACAGTCCTCCTCTTCTTCTTTTCCTTCTTCAAGAGCAGAGCCTTCAGATCTTTTTGCCCCTGGGTCAAATTCATGATCATCCCTTGGAACTGGGCGTTCTGAGCCTAGAGGGCCTTGATAGTGTGCTCGGTTGAAGATTCAGGATTCATGACGAGACTGCTGAAATAAACAGCGAAGAAGGTAAGTAACCTGCAGAAAAAGGGTACCTGTTATGCAATGATATGTATGACATGCATGCAATGATTTCAAGGACCTCGCGGGGTAAATAGAGCAACTTGTTAGAGTTGGAAATTGGTAACTTGATTGAAGGTACTTCATGTTGTTGAGAGTCCTTCGTCAAGGGTCAAAGGCTCACCATATCCAGTGGGTCATAGCCCCTGACAGCCTTGGCTAGAGGAAAATAAATCCTCTTTGCCCCTTGCTGGGGTAGTTGATTCACCATGACCTGCATCACAAGCCCTTGAGATCCTTGAAATGGGTTAGGATGTATGCAATGGTATGATGTTATGATGCATGGGGTGATATGAATAAACCCTGTTATGAGTCCTTATTAAGGACTATAAACCGAAACCTGCAAGAAACTTGATAAACTTGTTATGAGTCCTGATTAAGGACTATAAACAGAACCTGCAAGTGGTTAGTACACCCTGTTATAAGTCCTAATAAAGGGCTATGAACAAAACCTGCAAGACATCAAGGGTCAGATAACAAGCATGCAAGTAGTCAAGTACGAAGGCACGCAAGTCACACAAGAGAAACCCTTAGGGTTTAGGCCAGCATGAGGTCTAGGTATTACCCTCTTGAAGTTGGTGGGTTCAACCTATCCTAATCAAAGTAATCGGGTTCTAAGGTTCCCAATATCACGGGATTGCTTTCATTGTTCATCGTTTCGATTTAGCCACTGAACTAGCGACCGAAATATTCCAGGAAAGCAACCCTCAATTGAGTGTAGTATCGAGTATCAACCAACCTCGGACTGCACCAAAGTCAGTTATCTCACTACCCTAAAGAGGCCAAGATAGTTCAATTAAGGTTCCTAAGGTCTGTTGATGCTTCACGACACCACGCGGAGGCCCCGTACTCTCCTTGACTGAACTCAAGGGTTACCGGTACACACCAAAGTGCCACATCAATGTAGCAGACTGTTTCAACCATGTCGGTATACCCCGCACAGTTCCCTCACAGCCTTGTTGCTACTTTCTAAGAAAGGTATCCCCCAGATCCGGGTTAGGATCTATAGAACTCCCGAGCAACCCACAATTTAAAGCACACAAGGAAAACAATTGAAAACATAGTTATGAGCTAGCCCTAAGGTACACCCCACTTTTAAGTTTTAGTCCCCAGCAGAGTCGCCAGTTCTGTGATCGGTGGATCTGGAACTGACTGTTTAACGCTGGTTCGCGAAATGTCGCGGAAGCAAGAGTCGCCACCGTCTTTTATTTTCTCCAAATGGAAAGGACAAAAGCACAGAAAAATTCCTTAAAGAGATTGCTCTCGGTTCGGGAGGTAGGTTATAGAAAGGGAAGGTATTAGCACCCTTTCTATCCATGGTTATCCATGGGCTCTTAGATACTTGCTCAATGTGTTTTCAAAAATGTTTGTTTGCTTTTCAATGTGGGTTTAAAAAGTTTCTTTGAAAAATTTCAGTTCGACTCATACGTCAGAGTGTTTGAAAAATTTGCTTTGAAAGCTTTTGAAAAGTGTTGGTGTGAAAAGATTTTGTTTTGAGATTAGAGCAAGTATCCTTGAGAACCTACCTACCCTAAGGAATTCGTCTGTGTAAATGTCCTTAAAAGTAGTGCCATCCCACCATTGAGAGGTAGGTAGCACCACCGTTGGAGGTGTTCGGGTCAATTCGAGTTTTAGGGACGTGGTGATCACCAGAGCAATGGGAAGATACCTTAGAAGCTACCCTCATGCCAGGTTCCCGGATCATGAGGACTTACTAAGACATCCTCTACTCGACGATCACCTTTCGAAAGGCAACAGTGAGGCGTACCCTAGGGGTCGTGTGTGCGAAGTTGTGTGTCAGTTTCATTGATATTTGTCTTGTCATGTTTATTTGTGTTCTACGCTTGATTTTAATTAAGACATTCATTCTTGCATGCTTTTTAACAGTTATAAAGTTTGCGGGAAAATAAACCTAAGGCTATTACAAATGGCGCGGGTCCACATCGCCAAAATTAAACCGGACCCGATTTGATTGAAAAATAAATAAAGCGAATAAAAGTGCGAAAAGTTAGATTGTTACAATGCTTTGGGAGAATTACATAATTATAATAGGAAATAAAATATGCGAAATTAAAGAATTATTGGAACGAGGGCGTTGGACCCTTTTGCAGAATATTTAAATTAATGAGGAGTTAAAATTAAAATTAAAAAGAAAATGATTTTTAGTATTTTTGTGTTTTTTGGGATTTGAAAGAAAAAAGAATTAATTAATTAAAATTAAAATAAAAGGTCAAACCCTAATTCTAATGTTTTTTGAGTTTATTATGAAAGATATTGAAATTTAACCTAATTTAAACCCTAATTTATTTATGTACAAATTTAATTATAAAAAAAATAAATAAATAAATAATTATTACTGTGAAAAAAAGGGAAAAATATTAAAAGGAATCAAAATTGTTAATTGACCTAAGTCTACATTTTTATATTTATTATGAAAAGTATTAAAATTGCAAAAATCCTAATTAAAGCTAAATTCATTATATGTTAATTTATTTACAAGAAAATAATTACAATAAAAATATTTATTATTTTTTTGGTCTTTTCTGATTTTTTATAATGTTTTTGTATTTTGTAAAGAAAATGATTTATTAAAACAAATAAAGAAAAATAGCAATTAAGATAAAATAAGAAAAAAAATTTAGAGAAGGCAAACCAGGGGGGGTGGAAATCCCAATTGTGAGGTACAGGCCTGGCAATCTGGCCCATTTATCTTTGAGTTCGTTGATTTTTCTGGATCATGTGTGATGCATTTGACCAGGCGCAGGGTGTTCCTTGAATCCATGCCCTTGCTTTGATCTTGATAGGGACATGTCACGTTGAATTTGGAGGACGTATGGTATACTGTGACGCTTGTGCTGCATGGGATTAGTTAAGGAAAAATAGTATTGAAATTGCACAGACCTGGGATTCGAACCCAGGTCTTGGAGGTTGCATGCATAGGTACCTGCCACTGAGCCATGTGAATCATATTTAATATATAACAAACGACAATTAATAAAAGAGAAAGTGGGAGTTAGTGCTTGGAACGCGCGCAAATTTGAAATGCGCCTATCACGTGTTGACACGGCTTCTTCTTCTTCACCGTGCCTGAAATATAAAAACACAACAGCAACGGTTTTAACGCGTGGTTTCAGGGGTGTTTCTAGAAAATAACGATTAGCCCCTCAACGCTCATAAATTGAGCGCGAGGGTGCCATCCTCTTCGTCTTCAAGCGCTGAATCCATTGGTGGTCATTTGGAGGATTAATTTTGCCTATTTTTAAAAACCCCAATTTTAAAACCTGCAAACCCTAATATTCAAACATGGTAGATTCGTATATATGGCACAAAAATGCAATTGAATGGCATGGTTAGCATCAGAACAAAACAACAATCATGAATCAACAAATAAAACTTAAGAAAGATGCTTAAATCATGATGCACGACTCCAAGTTTTCATCTGTACAGTTTTGAGTCATTATACCAATTCTTTGCGTTTTGGTTGATGTTAGGGATTGGCACACGTTCAGAGATTGTCAAGGAAGCTTTTGGAATAGGTTTGGTGCCTTAAATTGCCCTAGAACACTGAATTCAGTTTTTGAGTTTTATGGTAATTTTTCAAGTTTGTAGAGAGCTTCTTGCGCAGCTTTTCAGTCCCTTTTCATTAGGTTTTGATTCCTGATCATATAGTGAGCATATTAGGTTAAGAAAATTGCACAAAATCCATGGCATTCAATGATTTGCATATTTGATTTTGTAAGATCTTTTTGAATCTTTTTCACATGGTTCTTTGTGTCAATTAGCTCCAATCACACCAATTCTTTCCATAATTGAACAAGCACGAAATATTGAGAGTAGAATGTGCACAAAAAGATTTTTTTAGGTCAAGTTTATATTTTCTACATATTTAAATGATTTAAATGAATTAATATTAATATAAATTCAAATAAATAAATAAAAATTGAGAAAATACTTCCCTTTGGGCCAAGTGGTCGTGCATAGGCTTAGAATGATGAATCATGGAAGAAAAATGGGCCCATTAGCAATTTTGGATCATTTGCATCAATGTTGACTTTTCAAAATTCCCAAAAATTTCCCAACTTCCACAAGGCATAACTTGCTCAATTTTTAAGCTTTTCACATGTTCTTGGACATTTTGGAAAGGTCTTTGAGTCCTCTAACCAATGTCTTTGGTTCCATGTCATTTTGATTTACCAATCTCAAGTTATGGCCTTTGACTTAAAGTCCCTTTTTGTTGACTTTTGAAAATGACCTATAATGTTGAAATTGATAACTTTTTGTGAGAGCATTTCTTGGACTTGGAATATGAAGATGAATTGTAGGAAATGTCTTTCTCTTCAAAATGAGCTTTGGATGGAATTTTTCTGATAATCCATGTGAAAGTTATGCCCTGGTCAATTTCAGTTGACTTTTTCAACTGTCCAAATATAGTAACTTTTGCATCTTGATGATTTTCTGAGCCAAATTTTGAGAATCATGATCAAGCATTGATCAAATGATGTTTGTGGCTTTAAAATGATATATTGACCAAAAATTTGAACTTTTGACTGTCAAATGACCATTTTGCCCCTACAGTTGACTGTAGTGCAATCTAGGGTTTTGACTGTGCAATTTTGAGCTGAATGCCTTGAAACTTGATATGAGGATACTTGACCACATTTGTAGGCATATGAGACTTGATTGGGTCCTTGAAAACTTCCTTTCTTTGATCAGAATACAAACCCTAGTTTTGACTGTATGGGAAGCTGTTGAGCTGCACAACCCTTGGGGAATTTTGTGACTTGGCTTGGCAATTTCTTGGAAAATATGGGAGGGCAAATTTTGGGGTACAACAGATATACCCCAGACATGGCGGTCATTCTACCATTTATTCAGACATCAGCAATCAGGCACAGACTAGATATGCTCCAGACACGGAAGCTATTCTATTTCTTATTCAGATTCACCTATCCACCGTCTTTCCAAATGGCATCTATAAGCCCATTCCCGACAAGGTTCTGTCACACTTCCAGATGGCATCTTTAAGCCCATTCCCGCTATCAAACTGCTGATACTCTGCTATGTGAGTGCAAATTTCTGGGCACTCTAGTGTTCAATCATCTTCCACCCTCGGATCACGAAAGGCACACAAGCCAATCTACATCCTCATGTCTAAGAAGATTGAAAAGGGGCAACTGTTGTACCCCAAAATTTGCCCTCCCATATTCTTCAAAGTTTTGACAAGCATCATCTCAAGTCTACTCAAGGGCTGCACAGTCAAACCATCCTCTTAAGCGAGTCAAGATTAGGGTTTTGGTTCCTGCAAGGAAGGTGAGGTTTTCAAGGGCTCAATCAAGTCCCATATGCTCATATACATTTTCAAGCACCTACATGTCAAGTTTCAAGGCTCACAAGGTCAAGTTGCACAGTCAAAAACCCTAATTGCCTCACAATCGACTGCAGGGGCAAAATGGTCATTTGGCAGTCAAAAGTCAAATTTTTTGGTCAACATCTTATTTTGAAGCCACAATCATCATTGGATCAAATACTGATCATGATTCCACAAGAATGGCTCAAAAATCATCAAGATGCAAAAGTTTCCATTTTTGGACAGTTGAAAAGTCAACTGTAACTTGACCAAGGCATAACTTTTTCATGGTTCATCAGAAAAATCCCATCCAATGCTCATCTTGAAGGGGAGGAAATTTCCTACAACTCATCTTCACATTCCAAGTCCAAGAAATGCTCTCACAAAAAGTTATCAATTTCAACATTATAGATCATTTTCAAAAGTCAACAAAAATGCACTTTAAGTAAAAGACCATAACTTGAGATTGGTAAATCAAAATGACATGGGACCAAAGACATTGGTTAGAGGACTTCAAGACCTTTCCAAAATGTCCAAGAACATGTTCATATCTTTAAAATTGAGCAAGATATGCATTGGAGAAGTTGGGAAATTTTTGTGAAATGGCCAAAGTCAATTATCCTTGAAATTTCATTTTTTGACAAAAGGGCCCCACTTTTTCCACTTGGTTCAGCTTGGCCATGCCTCCAGCGTGTCCCACAATTTATTTCAAGATTAAAAATTAATTTTTCCATTTTTATTTAATTTTATTTGATTTAAATCATTTTAAATCTTTAAAATTCAAATAAAAATCAATAAAATTAATGGAGGGATATCTTTGAGTTTGAATAGCTTTGATACACCATCATTCACCTTCCAAATTCGTGCAAGGCCTATTCTAAGCAAGAAATTCAAATTTTCACAAAAATGGCAAGTTGTTTAAATGGTATTCATGGCAAAATCCAAAACATGATGGCAAGGCTTCAAGGCTCTTTATTTTGATTAATACTCATTCATATACACATATACAAGCCTTCCCACCCTCATGGACGAAAAAAAGGCATCCCTAAAACGGCAGAGCAAAAACTCAGAATTTGTCAAAAAAGTGTGAGATCTAAAGCAAGGTTGCAGGCAGTTTCAGACAAAACAAAGCACGTGAGATCCTTCATTGCCATATCCTGAAACTAAAGAGACCTTTACCACGCCCTGAGACTCCATATCAAGCACTGTAAGTCATCACAAACTCACCACCTCTATCTGCTTTATGTTTTTTTACAGGAAACGAAGAAGATGAAGGACGTGCCTCCATGTGATTGGCTGATTCAAAACGGGCGCGCGCTTTTTCCTTTTTTCAGCATATAGTGCGCTTATTTTATATTATTTTTCTTTTCTATTTTACTAACAAACGCACAGGATTGGTGTAGTGGTTGGCAATATACTTGGTGATCTCTGGGACCTGGGTTCGATTCCCAGGTCCCCCCATAATTCCAATATTATTTTGTCTAACGCTTTCCAGTGCAACGTCTCATCAAATAACTCACCATAAACCTCACAGACCCAAGCGCCAGGTGGCCTCTCTCATAGATCTGATGGCCATGAAGTTGGTCCTCACCATGTTCAGGAGTCAACACACAAGCATTGGATTCCAGAAAGTCAAACGAGCTGGATTCAAATGGGCCTAAATTCCTGATTCACCCCCCTTGGGTTTAATCTTTTTTTATATTTTTTCATTTTCATTTTTTATTATTTGCCTTATTTTATTTATTTTATTATTAACAATTAACATAATTAACATATTTTTCATAAAAAATAAAAAAAATAGAACTAACATTATTATTATTATTATTATTATTATTATTATTATTATTATTATTATTATTATTATTATTATTATTATTATTATTATTATTATTTTGTAAATGAACAACAAGTGAAATAGTTTAATTAGGCAATTTTGGCTTTTCTTTTAATAATTAAAATAGATTTAGAATTAGGAAAAATTAACTTTTAGTTTTATTTCTTTTTATTTTATTTCATAAAAAACATTAAAAAAATCACAAAATATTTTCTCTTAATTAAATTAATTAGTTATTAATTAGCTTTAATCTCATTTTAATTACAAAAAAGACCAAAAAATTAATTTCTTTTCTTAAAAGGGTCAACACCCTTAGAACATTCCGTTTCAATTTTTTTATTCGTGCACAGTTTGTTATTATGTAATTGCTTCCAAGGCATGTAATAGTTATTTAGGTTTACTGTTTTATTTATTTTCCGTACTTATTTACTAAAAACGGGTCTTTGTAATTTTTGGCGATGTATAGACCCGCGCCTTGTAATAGCGTAGGATTTATGTTTCCGCAATTTACTTTCCGCACCCCTTAACTGCTAAACTTGCATGAAAGAATGTATGTAAATAAAAACAACTCGTAGCCCACTAATTACAAAGACAAACATTAACTGAAAACAACACACAATGCACACACCACTTCTAGGGTACGCCTCACTCGTTGCCTTTGAAACGTGGTCGTCAAGTATAGGACGTCTTAGCGGTCCTTATGTCCATGATCCAGTTGCCTCGAAATAGTTGCCTCGAAACAGTTGCCTCAAAACAGTTGCCTCGAAACAGTTGCCTCGAAACGGTTGCCTCGGATTAAAAAAGGATCAAGGACATAAGGGTAGCTTCTAAGGTGTCCTAACTGTTGCTTCGGTGACCACACTGCCCCTACAATCGAATTGACCCGAACACCTCCAACGGTGGTGCTACCTACCTCTCAATGGTGGGATGGCACTACCTAAAGGACACTTACACAGCTTAATTCCTTAGGGTAGGTAGATGACTCATGGGTACTTGCTCTTTTCAAAGAAAACAAACAAAAATACTTTTCACACCTCACACTTTCTAAAAGTTTTCAAACAAATTTTTCATACACTCTTGAGGACCGATACAAGAGTTACTTAGAAATCTTTCAAACGAAACTTTTTCAAAACCCACACACATTTGAAAAGCAAACAAATTTTTGAAAACATAAGAGCAAGTACCTAAGAGCCCGTGGATAACCACGGATAGAAAGGGTGCTAACACCTTCCCTTTCTATAAATCTACCTCCCGAACCGAGAACCATTCTCAATAAGGAATTTTGATGTGCTTTTGTCCTTTCCATGTTGGAGAACATAAAAGACGGTGGCGACTCTTGCTTACCGCGACATTTCGCGAAACCAACTTTAAACAGTCAGTTCTATTTCCACCGATCACACTGATGTTGAGGGAGTGTCTCTGTTGAGAGCCTCTGAGTTGTCTTTAGTACCTGTGAGTTCAACTTCCATACCTACAAGGAATTCATTCTGTTTTTACTTTTGAGAGTCAAGCTTATCATCAAACCGAACACTAATTGACTCTTCAACAATCTGTGTTTCTGTATTGTATACTCTGTACCCTATTGAGCATTCAGAGTATCCTAACATAATACACTTTTGTGCTTTAGAGTCAAACTTGTTCAAATAATTTTTTGTATTCAAAATAAAACATGTACATCTAAATGGGTGAAAATAGGAAATGTTGGGTTTTCTGTTCTTCCACAATTCATATGGAGTCTTTTCCAGAATAGGTCTTATGGAGATTCTATTCTGAATGTAACACGCTGTGTTTATTGCTTCTGCCCAAAAGATCTTAGCAACGTTAGTCTGTTGATCATAGTTCTGGCCATTTCTTGCAATGTTCTGTTCTTTCGTTCTACAACTCCATTTTGTTGGGGAGTTCTAGGACAAGAGAAGTTATGCATAATGCCTTTTTCATTAAAGAATAATTCAAAATCTTTATTTTCAAATTCTCCACCATGATCACTTCTGACTTTGATGATTCTAAGATCTTTTCATTCTGAACTTGGTTGCAGAAGGTAACAAACACAGAGCGTGACTCGTCCTTGTGCCTTAAGAACTTTACCCATGTCCATCTGCTATAGTCATCTACAATTACTAACCCATACTTCTTACCACTGACTGAGGCAGTTTTAACTGGTCCAAATAAGTCAATGTGCAGAAGTTCTAATGGCTTAGAGGTGGAAACAACGTTTTTGGATATGAAAGCAGGTTTTGCAAACTTGCCTTTCTGTCATGCTTCACACAGAGCATCTGAATTGAACTTCAAGTTAGGAAGTCCTCTGACCAGATTGAGTTTGTTAATCTGAGATATTCTTCTCATACTAACATGTCCCAATCTTCTGTGCCAGATCCGTTGCTCGTTGTTAACAGACAGAAGACATTTTACATTCTGACTTTTTAGTTCAGAAAGTTTGATTTTATAAATGTTGTTTTTCCTCTTTCCATTAAATAGGATAGTCTCATCTTTTTGACTAACAACTTTGCATGAATTTTGATTGAAGATTATATCATAACCGTTATCACTTAATTGACTTATGGATAACAGGTTATGCATTAATCCATCAACTAATAAAACATTGCTAATAGAGGGAAGATTTCCATTATCTACTGTTCCAGAGCCAATAATCTTTCCCCTCTGATTGCCTTCAAAACCTGTGTGGCCTCCAGGCTTAAGTTCCAGGCTTTAGAACATATGCCTTCTTCCCGTCATGTGTCGTGAGCAGCCAGAGTCCAGGTACCATGACTGGTGTCTTTGCTTTGCTTCTAAAGATATCTGCCACATGTATTATTTTATCCTTAGGTACCCACATTTTCTTGGGTCCTGATTTGTTAGTTTTACCAAAACTCTGGTTGAATTTTGGTTTCATAGAGTAATCACTACTTGTATATTTTATGTCATGTGTGTGCCCATATATAAAGTGTGAATCAAGTGGAGTACGCTTTATAACTAAATCCATGGCATTTTTTAGTGTAGGAACCTTACCTTGATATCCTATCCCTTTTCTGCCATTTCTGCTAACCCCATAGATCATTGAAGCCATTTTGCTTCTGTCTATGTTTTTAGCTAGAAACTTCTGAAAGCTGTGATCATACTCTTTGATGATCTCATCAGCATTGCTGGGAGTTTCAGGGATTGTTTCCTTCTGAGAGTTTTGCAATTGATTTTCTAATTTTGAAATTTTATCTTTTAACTTAGAATTCTGCAATTTGAGACTCTCAGTCTTATCAGAGTCAGAAGCAAGATTCCTTTTCAGGTTTCTGAATTTGACTCTAATCTGCTGATACCTTTCCAGAATTTTATTGAGGCTTTCAGTTAATTCAGCCTTAGTAAAATTAATAGTAAAGTCAGGGAATACCTCTTCTGTATCTGATTCTGAATCTGAACCAGAGGATTCACTGTCTTCGAAGACGTTTACCATGAGAGCTATGTTTGCTCTTTCATCATCTGATTTTGAGTCAGCTTCAGATGTATCAGAATCATCCCATGTAGCCATGAGACTTTTCTTATTTTCTTTGCCAAACTTCTTTTTGGGCTTCTCCTTCTGAATCTTTGGGGAATCACTTTTGTAGTGCCCTTGCTCGTTACACTCATAGAAGATGATGTCTTTTTAGTTTGGCTTTTTGTATCCTGAAGAGCCTTCAGATCTTTTGTTTCCAGAGGAGGATTATGACCTTCTATATCTGGAGGAAGATTCATTCTGATTTTCTGATCTTCTGGGATTCCTGAACTTCCTTTGCCTCTGCTTCCACAGTTGGTTCACCCTTCTGGAGAGAAGAGACCATTCATCTTCTTTTGATGAGGATCCATCAGAGGTTTCTTCCACAGCCTGCAAAACTTTGGAGTCAAATTTTCTGTTAGATTTTAATGCTAATGGCTTACCTTTCTTTTAAGGTTCATCTGCTTCTAGCTCTATCTCGTGACTTCTGAGGGAGCTGATAAGTTCCTCCAGAGAGATTTTGTTGAGATCCTTGGCTAGCTTAAGCGCTGTGACCATTGGCCTCCACTGTTTTGGCAAGCTTCTGATGATCTTCTTGACATGATCAGCAGTGGAATATCCTTTGTCAAGAACTTTTAGACCAGCAACAAGAATTTGAAATCTTGAAAACATAGCTTCTATTGATTCACTGTCTTCCATCTTGAATGCCTCATACTTCTGAATAAGCGCAAGGGCTTTTGAGAAGAATTATTCTGGCCTTGTGATGATTTCTGAACTCACGCTTTTGCTGATCAGACATCATTTTCCTGTCAATATTCTGACCACGTCCATCCACTGGGTGCATGTATCCATCAGTCACCATGTCCCACAGATCAACATCATGGGCCAGAAAGAAACTCTCAATTCTGTCTTTCCAGTAGTCAATGTTTTCTCCATCAAAGACTGGAGGTTTGCCACTGAATCTGTCCCTTTCTTCATTATTGTCATTGCTGATGTTTTGACTTGGTCCTGCCATTGTGTTTTTCTGACGCTGGATCTTGTACTGACACGGTTAAGTGTTAAAGCTCAGAACCAGGCGCTCTGATGCCAATTGAAAATGTGAAAAACACAAGAGGGGGGGGGGGGGGGGGGGGTTGAATTGTAAAACTTAAAATAAATGGCTTGACAACACAGTATTTTTATCCTGGTTCATTTGATCTCAAACTACTCCAGTCCACCCGTCAAGGTGATTTCGCCTCTCTCCAACGAGGTCTTAATTCACTATTCTCAAAGAATTACAACATCTACTTTAACCACTGTTAAAGTCTTCTTGAGTACAACCACAATCTGGTTAATCTCAAGGAACTTCTTTTACAAATGAATGTAACAAGTGTGTTTTTGTTTTCTTACAAAACTTTATATCACAACTGTGATAATTACACTAAAATAAGCTTGGAATCAAATGACTTTGCTTAACCTTTGAATATGCGTGGTTTGGATAGCTTAGCAAAAATTGAGTGCGTGCGTACGTGCTTCTTTTCACAAGCAGTCCTGTTTATATAGGCAAGTAAGGATACGTTGTCCATAAAGCAGGTTTAATGATAATAATGCACTTTCCTTTGTAGAAGATCTTTGTCTGAAGAAAGCTGTTAGCATTTAATTTTGTCTTGAATAACTAGTAACGCTTCAGAGTCTTCTTTGATGTATCTGCTGATAACGCTTCAGAGTGTTGATGACTTGGTAAAGATGTCTTTGATCAGAGTCAGAGTGTATTTGTTTAGGCGCAGATTCTGGTCATCAAACTTCAGTGTTTCAGCGTGTACCATAGGTTGCTGATCTTCTGATGCTGATTCCATTCTGATGCTGATTCCATCAGAACTTCTACATATACAAAGCATAATTTTAAGGAGCATAATTGTTCTTTGTATATACCTTAGAAATAATTTTATTCTTTGTATTTTGTTATCATCAAAACTTTAATCAAGGGTTGTAGAATTAAACTATGTTCTAACATAGCCATTTAAAAATAATAAAAAAAACAAAATATATCACTACGGTTGAACTAACCAACTGTTGTGCTATTCCTTTTATTTTTTATTTAAAAAAAAAGAGTAAAAGGCGCGCCTTAACGTTAAAGGAATAAAAAACTTGAGTTGGCTGAGGTTCGAATCCATAAAAGCTTGAACAAATCACCACGGTCAGTTAAATAACTGTTATTATATCCTAACAATTATTAATTAAAAAAAATGTTGGCACCTGAATTTGTAGATGTTACCACAGTGTTTAGAAGAACCATGGTGACTTTTGTGTTGTTGTATGTGTGTTTGATAGTAGTGACTCAAGAGTAGATTCCGAGGAAGTAAGTGGAAGATACTTATGCAAGCTTGTTTTAGTTTATCGTTATTGTGATACGGTGGGATAGAACTGACTGTTTTTTGGAATGCTGGTTTGCGTTTTGCGTTTGTTTTTGCAAAATGTCGCGGTAAGCAAGAGTCGCCACCGACTTTTATTTTATCCAACAAGGAAAGGAAAAAAGCACAGAAAAATTCCTTTTTCGAGATATTTCTCGGGTTCGGGGGGTAGATTATAGAAAGGGAAGGTATTAGCACCCTTTCTATCCGTGGTTATCCACGGGCTCTTAGGTACTTGCTCATATTGTTTTCAAAATATTGCTTTCTTTGTGCTTGTGGGTTTGAAAAAGTTTTTGTTTGAATACTTCGATTTAACTCTTGCTTATGTCCTCAAGAGCGTATGAAGTGTTTTTGAAAACTTTGTTCGAAAAGTGTAAGTGTGAAAAAGATTTTGTTTTTTGAAAGAGCAAGTATCTAAGAACCATCTACCTACTCGAAAAAGGAATCATTCTATGCTATCTTCCTTTAAACAATTATATCCCACTATTGATGAGTAGGTAGCATCGTCGTTGGAGTTTAAGGGTCAATTCGAATGAGGGACTTACGGTCACCAAAGCAATGTTAGGACGCCTTAGCGGTAACCCTAATGTCTTAGATCATTTGTTTTGAGGCAACAATATCTGAGGCAACCGTTTCGAGGCGACTATGATCTTTAGACAAGAGGGCGACCTCTAAAACTACCTATACTCAATGACCGTGTACGAAGGCAACCAAGTGGGGTGTACCCTAAGAGTGCGCATGTGCGAGTGTGTCGTTTTCAGTTAATTTTATCTTTGTACATGTTAATGGTTATCTACTTTAATTTTAGGTTAAAATATTCAATCTTGTCATGCATCCCTATTATCAAACATCTAACCGTTATATTTTGCGGAAAATAAATTGCGGAAATTAAATTATAAGGCGTCGGGTATTTACATCGCCAAAAGCAACCCTTTGAAATTTAAATGCAGAAAAATAAATAAAGCGATAAATAAATGGTCCTAATTATCTATTACAAACTGGGAACAAGTACAATATTGAATAAATAGATCGCGTGCGGAAAATTAAATCGAGTGCAAGTTCTAGGGTTTTGACCCTTTGTTATTTAAAGAAAAGATTTTTTTTGGTTGTTTTTGAATTAAGAAAGAAATTACCTAAGTTAATTATTAAATTAATAAATAAATTAATTAATTAATGAAAATAAATTATTTTTGGATTTTTGGTATTTTAAGAAAGAAAATAAAATTAATTAATGTTAGTAAAAACCTAATTAAGTCTAATTAGTTTTAATTATTTACAAAAATATATTGAAGTTATTTCGAATTAATGGCCTAAATTAATTAATAGATCTGTTAATAAAATAAATAAAATACTAAAATTTAATTTGATAAAGAAAAGGTTTTTTGGTTTTAATTTTATAAAGAAAAAAAATTGATTGGTTAGAAACTAATAAAAATATAATAAAACAATTAAATAAAATAAATAGAAAGAGATAGGGGGTATGGGCCTGTTTTTGGTGTTTGGACAGCAATCCTGAGGGCCCAATTGTGTTGGCCTCGTTTGACTTTCCCTGGACTTGGTGTGGACACGTTGACCAAAGCCTTGGTGGTCCTTCCATCCCCATCTATCAGATCTGGCTATTGGCCATCTGTCCATTGGATAGATGATGGTGTATGATGCACTGCTGCTCCTTATGCATATTGGAATACCTGAAGAAACAAAATAACAAAGAGAGTGGGGGACCTGGGATTCGAACCCAGGTCTTGTTGGATGTTGCCAGCGCTTGCTTGCCACTAGGACATTGTGCTTCAGTTGTTAATATATTAAACAATAAAGATAATATGTCAAAACACGTTAATATGCCCGAAAATAAAAAAAAAATGCGCGAAAATTTGAAAAGGGCCAATCAAAGGAGGACACGATGTCGTCCCTGTCCTCAGGCTTGTAACAAAGTTACCTGCGGATTTGAATCCGCAGCTAAATGCATAGGTCGTTCCTAAAATTCATCTCAGGCTATATAAATTCCTCCCAAGACCATGGTTGCATTCGTCTTCCTCTCCCGGTCACGTCCATAGCCGTCATTAAGGCTAATTTTACCTGTAGCAAAAACGCCCAAAAAAGCTCCAAGAACCCTAGCTATGGTGATTCTTGGTACAAGTCATATAAAGGAAATTCAATAATACAATAAGTTTGCAAATGTCTTGGTGATTACAAACATGTAATTATTTTGTCCAAAATATGCCAGAATGAGGATTTACGAATTCAAGAAAGAAACGAATCCGCATGGTACTTACAGTGCGTTTGGGCGTGTATGGGAGCTTGCTTTGGGTTGGTTTCAACTCAGTGAACCTCCAGGAATTGATTGAGACCCTTCTTGGCTTCTGAGATCGCCTCTAAGTATGAATTCAGATTCAAGCTTTTTCCACACTTTTTCAAGTTTTGTTTTGATCGTTCTTGCAGCCTCTTCCCTATATTTCGTGTCCTTTGGCTTCTATATGTATCATGGAATGCATTAGGTCAAGAATCATGAATCCAATCTCTCTAAATTAATGCACCCATATTTGATTTGATTCACTTTTGAAAACTTGCCAAATTTGTCAAAAAATAATCTTTTTGCACATGATCTTGTGTGATACGAATTTGATGATGATATTGATGAGAATCCAATCCTGAAAATAGCAAAAAATCTCATGTAATCAAAGTTTGGGATTTTATTTGATTTAATTTGATTTAAAATGAAATAATTCAATAAAAAATCAAATAAAATAATAAAATTGATAAATGGACACATGGATGAAGCTAGGACACGTGGACAATTATGCAAGCTCAAATCAAGTGGAAAAGAATGGGCCCATTTGACAAAATTTGAAGTTTTGGGGATAGTTGACTTTTGGCAATTTTGCAAAAATGCCCAACTTCAACAATGCATAACTTCTTCAATTTTGAACTTTTGGAGGTGTTCTTGGACTTTCTAGAAAGCTTGAGATGTCCTCTAACCAACCCTTTTGGTATCATCTTATTTTGACATTCCATGCTTAAGTTATAAGCTTTGACAAAAAAGGTGTTTTTGTTGACTTTCAAAAATGACCTATAATGTCCAAATTTGTAACTTCTTGTGAGTGCATTTCTTGATCTTGGGGTATGAAGATGGATTGTATAAAATTGCATCCTATTCAAAATGAGCTTTGGATGGATCATTTCTCATAAAGTATGAGAAAGTTATGCTTGGTCAAAGTTGAGTTGACTTTTCCGACAAAACCATAATTTAGCAACTTTTGAGTCTTGATGAATTTTGAGCAATCCTTGATGAATCATGATCAACCCTTGATCAAATGATGAAATATCCTTAAAAATGAGAATGTTGACAAAAAATCTTGAAGTTTGACTGTTTATAGGTCACAGTTGACTTTTGCCCTAGCATAGTCGACTTTTGGACCCTTGAGCAATTGACTGAGCAAACTTCCTCTGCAAGGCTTGAAATTTGACATGGATGACCTTGAGAACATATTAGGACATTGGGGAGCACTTGAGGTCATTTGGATTCAAAGATCTTGATGCAACACAGAACCCTAATTTGGGGTTGACTGCCTTAGGAGATAACTTGACTGTCCAACTCTTGAGCAATCTTGAGCCACTTGGAGATTTTTCTTGCAATGTTGGGAGAAATATGAGAGGGAAAACTTTTGGGTAAAACAATTTCCCCTGTTTAATCTTCTTAAACCTGAGGATGTAGATTGGCTTTCGTGCCTTTCGTGATCTGAAGGTGGAAGGAGATTGAACACTAGAGTGCCCAGAAATTTGCACTCGCATGAAGTGGTATCAACATTGTGATGTCGGGAATGGGCTTACATATGCCATTTGGAGATTGTTGGTGGGAGGATAGGCTTACAGATGCCATCTGCAGGAGCGTCGATCGCATAAGAGATTCCTTAGCGAGAAATTGCATACCTGTTGTTTGTAGAAGATTCCGCTGGGGAAGTCTATCTTTTATTGAGATTTAGGAACTTGCCTGTACCTCAGCTGAGAGAACATCTCTGCTAAGTTTTAAGAACTTGTCCATAATTCAACTGGGGGAAACATCTTCATCAAGATCTAGGAACTGTCTGGTCCTCAACGCAGTATACCGTTGAGATTGTAGAGCTCGTCCACACTATGACGGAGCAAAATTGTCGAGATTGAGAACCTTATCTGAAATTCAACCGAGGATAATTCAGTTGAGATTCAAGAACCGGCCAGGTCTTCGACTAAGGGAAACATCTTCATCAAGATCTAGGAATTGTCTGGTCTTCAACGTAGTATACTGTTGAGATTGTAGAACTCGTCCACGCTGTGACAGAGGAAAATATCTTCATCAAGATCTAGGAACTGTCTGGTCTTCAACGTAGTATACTGTTGAGATTGTAGAACTCGTCCACACTATGACGAAGACAAAAACATCTTCATCAAGATCTAGGAACTGTCTGGTCTTCAACGTAGTATACCGTTGAGATTGTAGAACTCGTCCACACTATGACGGAGGAAAACATCTTCATCAAGATCTAGAAACTGTCTGGTCTTCAACGTAGTATACCATTGAGATTGTAGAACTTATCCACACTATGACGGAGGGAAACATCTTCATCAAGATCTAGGAACTGTCTGGTCTTCAACGTGGTATACCATTGAGATTGTAGAACTCGTCCACACTATGACGGAGGAAAACATCTTCATCAAGATCTAGGAACTGTCTGGTCTTCAACGTAGTATACCGTTGAGATTGTAGAACTCGTCCACACTATGACAGAGGGAAACATCTTCATCAAGATCTAGGAACTGTCTGGTCTTCAACATGGTATACCGTTGAGATAGTAGAACTCGTCCACACTATGACAGAGGAAAACATCTTCATCAAGATCTAGGAACTGTCTGGTCTTCAACGTAGTTGTTGTACCCCAAAATTTTCCCTCCCATATTCTGCAAGATGTGTCAAGATCAAGCTTCAAAATCTCTCAAGGGTTGCACAGTCCAATTGCCTCCTAACACAGTCAAATTAGGGTTTTGGTTCTTACAAAGAAATTGAGATTTTAAAGGGTCCAATCAAGTCCCACATGCCTACATACATTGTCAAGCATCCATATGTCAAGTGTCATAGCTCACAACATCAAATTGCACAGTCAAAAACCCTAATTGCTTCACAGTCAACTGTAGGGGCAAAATGGTCATTTGACAGTCAAAAGTCAAATTTTTTGGTCAACATCTTATTTTGAAGCCACAATCATCATTGGATCAATTCTTGATCATGATTCTCAAAGCATGGCTCAAAAAGTCTCAAGATGCAAAAGTTTCTATTTTTGGACAGCTCAAAAGTCAACTGCAAATTGACCAAGGCATAACTTCTTCATGGTTTATCATAAAAATCCCATACAAAGCTCATTTTGAAGGGGATGACATTTCCTACAACTCATCTTCACACTTCAAGTCCAAGAAATTCTCTCACAAAAAGTTATCAATTTCAACATTATAGGTCATTTTCAAAAGTCAACAAAAAAGCACTTTAAGTCAAAAACCATAACTTGAGATTGGTGAATCAAAATGACATGGGACCAAAGGCATTGGTTAGAGGACTTCAATACCTTTCCAAAATGTCAAGGAACATGATCATAGCTTCAAAATTGAGCAAGATATGCATTGGAGAAGTTGGGAAATTTTTGGGAACTTTCAAAAGTCAACTTTGCCTAAAACACTTCAAAATTGCTAATGGGCCTCAAATTCTTCCTTGAATCATTACCCAAAGCCTGTGCACGACCCATTGAGCTTAAAATGATTTATTTTCTTATTTTTAATTAATTAATTGAATTTTATTCTTATTAATTCATTTAATTAGTTTTAATTGTAGAAAAATATCAAATAATGGTTTTCAAATCTTTTTATGCAGCAAATATACTCCAAATATGCTAAAGATTTCGTGCACCAATCAACAAGACAAAATCTTCCATAATTGGCAAAGTTTCATTGAAAAAAGATTGAAATTTCATGATTGAAAATCAAACATTCAAATCATAAATTCATGGACTTTTGGGCGCTTTCTTGACCTAATTTGCTTCACATACAAAGGCTGAGCGAAACCCTACTGAGAGATACACGAAAAGCTGCTCACAAACTCACAACCAATTTGCAAAAATTCTAAGAAAAGCTTGAAACTGATTTCATGCTTGCAGTACATTCCAAAGCCTAAAAAAGATTCCAATATGTTGCTTAAGTCTCCAGGAAGCGTTTGCAATCAAGAACGAGTCAAAACGTGCAAAGAATTGAAAAACATAGGCCATACGGTTTGCCACATTTTCTTGAATTCCATATCATGATTCATGCGTATTTGATACATATTATTGGTTGTTTTGTATTCACAGGGACCTTCTGAAGCTAATGATATGATTCAATTGCATTATAAGGCTCTGTATCGTGATTTGCCATTAACATGTTTTAGGGTTTCAGAGCTAAAAAATTGGGGCTTTGCATATGCTGTAAAATTGGACTATCAAACCAGTATAGACAAATTCCTTGCAACGAGACGAAGCGATTGAAACCCTCGCGCTCAATTTATTTAACCTATGGGCGTAATTGCTATTTTCCACACTTTCAATTTGTGGGGGTTTAAAACCCCCGCTACTTGTTTCATATAATTGCAGGCAAACGAAGACGAAGCACGCGTGGCATAGGGTGACTGGAGCATTTAAAATCTGGCGCGTTTTTTTGTGTTATACCACTAACATTTGTTTTCTTACATAATGATTGTTGTCTATTATATTTACTAACAAACACAAATGGCCTGGTGGTTGAGGACGTGTACTGCAGGCATTGGGACCTGGGTTCGATTCCCAGGTCCCCCACATATTGCATAATTTTTGTTTTAACATGTTCATATGCAGCAATGGTTAAGTGGTCCACCATGCGTACTCATGCTTAAGGTTACCACGCGTTCATGATGCCCAATCCAATGGTCAGAAGATGGAATCCAGGGTGTACCTCAGTCAAGCCTCATACGCATGATCATAAAAAGT
This sequence comes from Vicia faba, assembly GCA_948472305.1. Taxonomy (NCBI): domain Eukaryota; kingdom Viridiplantae; phylum Streptophyta; class Magnoliopsida; order Fabales; family Fabaceae; genus Vicia; species Vicia faba. Next base: position 526,068,008 of record OX451736.1, read on the forward strand.
CAAACAAAGCATTGTCTCTTGGGCCAAAATTACTTCAGCTTACGTCCATTTGGGCCTGAAACCCCCCTTGGTTTGCCTCTTTTTAATTTTATTTTCTTTTCAATTCTAATTCTTTTTAAATTGTTTAAATTGTTTTTTTTCTCACCACAAAATAATTTTCCATAAAAAGTCAGAAACCAAAAAAATAAAATATATTTCATTATTATTAATTCATCACTAACATATTTTTGTAAATAAACTCTAATAATTAACCTAGTTTAATTTAGGTTTTAAACTTTAATCTTTTTCTTAATAAATAAAAAATATCTAGAATTAGGTTTTTTGACATCTTCATCTTTTTCTTAATTAATTATTTTTCTCATTGTTTATTATTATTATTATTAACTATTATTTTTGTAAATAAACATGTAAATTAAATAATTTAGTTAATTAGCCTAATTTTGACCTTTTTCTTTAATAATTTAAAATAATTTAGAACTAGGGTTTTCTTTAATTCTTTTTCTTTATTTCATTAAACACCAAAAAACATAAAAAAACATTTTCTTTAATTAAGTAATAATTAAGTCTTAATTCAATTTAATTTCAAGCAAAAAAAGGGTCAAAACCCTCGGACGTTCAATTTTATTCTTTTCGCGCATTATTTTCTTATTGAATTATTATGTAACTGCTTTCTGGATGTAATAGTAATTAGGTATTTATTTACTTTCCGCATCTTTTATCAAAAACGGGTCTTTGTACTTTGGCGATGTATAGACCCGCGCCTTGTAATAGCGTAGCTTTTATCTTTCCGTCTTTTAATTTTCCGCACTCCTAAATTCTAACTTTGTATGAAAGAATGTATGCTAATTAAAAACAAGCGTAGCTCACAATGCCATGATCAAAGATAACTGTTAAACTAAAAACAACACACAAATACACACACCACTTCTAGGGTACGCCTCACCTGTTGCCTTCGAAACGTGGTCGTCAAGTATGGGACGTTTTAGTAAGTCCTTATGTCCATGATCCAGTTGCCTCGAAACAGTTGCCTCGGAATAGTTGCCTCGAAACGGTTGCCTCGGATTAAGAAAGGATCAAGGACATAAGGGTAGCTTCTAAGGTGTCCTACTATTGCTTCGGTGACCACATTGTCCCTACACTCGAATTGACCCGAACACCTCCGACGGTGGTGCTACCTACCTTTCAATGGTGGGATGGCACTACCTTAAGAACATTTACACAGCCTAATTCCTTAGGGTAGGTAGATGACTCATGGATACTTGCTCTATTCAAAAACAAATCAAAACTCTTTTCACACCGACACTTTCAAAAAAGCTTTCAAAACAATTTTTCAAACCCTCTTGAGGACAGATACAAGAGTTATTCAGAAATCTTTAAACGAAACTTTTTCAAACCCACTCACATTTTGAAAAGCAAACATTTTGAAAACATAAAGAGCAAGTATCTAAGAGCCCATGTATAACCATGGATAGAAAGGGTGCTAACACCTTCCCTTTCTATAAATCTACCTCCCGAACCGAGAAACGATCTCATAAGGAATTTTGCTGTGCTTTTGTCCTGTCCATGTCGGAGAAAATAAAAGACGGTGGCGAATCTTGCTTCCGCGACATTTCGCGAAACCAGCTTTAAACAGTCAGTTCTAAATCCACCGATCACAGAACTGGCGACTCTGCTGGGGATACTTAAAAGTGAGGTGTACCTTAGGATAGCTCATACTTGTGTTTTCAATTGTTGTGTTTGTTTGCTTTATTATTATGGACACTGTCTTGGGAGTTCTATAGATCCTAACCCGGATCTGGGGATACCTTCTTAGAGAGTAGCAACAAGACTATGAGGGAACTGTGCGGGGTATACCGACACGGTTGAAGCAGTCTGCTACGTTGATGTGGTACTTTGGTGAGTACCGGTAACCCTTGAGTCAAGTCAAGGAGAGTACGGGGCCGCCGCGTGGTGTCATGAAGCATCAACTGACCTTAGGAACCTTAATTGAACCATCTTGGCCTCTTTAGGGTAGTGAGATAACTGACTTTGGTGCAGTCCGAGGTTGGTTGATACTCGATACTACACTCAGTTGAGAGTTGTTTTCTTGGAATATTTTGGTCGTCAGTTCAGTGGCTAAATCGAAACGATGAACACAGAAAACAATTCAATGATATTGAGATCCTTAGAACCCGGTTATTTCTGATAGGACAGGTTTTTGAGCCCACCAACTTCAAGAGGGTAATACCCAGACCCCATGCTGGCCTAAACTCTAAGGGTTGTGGTGTGACTTATGTGCCTTACCATGTTTGCTTTTTGTGGATATTTGTGGTGTGTTTTTATCATAACATCATAACATCATACATCATCACATGCATCCACTAACCATTTCAGGGGTTCGAATCTTCATCTTTGTTCTTGTTTTGTAGGACATGGAAACTATCCGCAAAAATACAATTCAGATCAGCCTTGTAAGGATCCCTCCTCAGCTTAAGGAACTTATATCCAGGATTCCCGATAGCTCTTCTTTCAGTGAGAGGCATGGAAGACTCATCAGCTTGGTCAACACCAACATTGAGGAAGATATGATAAAGGTCCTCTTCCAGTTCTTTGACCCTCTGCACCACTGCTTTACTTTCCTAGATTATCAACTGGTGCCTACATTGGAAGAGTTCTCCCAGCTTCTGAAGATCCATATCCTTAGTCAACTACCCTACAAAGGTACGGAGAAGGAACCCAAACTTGAAGAGATTGCTAAAGCATTACGCCTGCAACCATCTGACATCAAGGGACATTGGGAAGTTAGAAGTGGTATCAAAGGGTTCTTGGCCAGGTTTCTGTTTGAGAAGGCCCAAGAATGTTGGAATTCCCTTGACCTACAAGCCTGTGAAGAAGTTGTGGTTCTCCTTGTCTATGGGTTGGTGTTGTTCCCAAATCCCGATCAGCTTATAGATATCAATGCTGTCAAGATCTTCATGTCCAGGAATCCTATACCTACGTTGCTTGGGGACATCCTTCACTCATGTTACACTCGAACCATGAGAAAAAGAGGTGTTCTTATGTGCTGCACTCCTCTCCTGGGAAGGTGGTTTATTTCGCACCTTCCACAATCAGTTTTGAAGAATGAGCGGGGTTTGAGATGGTCACAACGATTGATGACTCTTACGCATGCTGATATACATTGGTGTTCTCGGTCCAAAGAAGACGTCACTATCATTGATCGTTGCGGAGAGTTTCCTAATGTTCCTTTACTTGGAATCAGAGGAGGTATTACTTACAACCCGTGTCTGGCTTGGAGACAGTTTGGTTATGCTCGGAGGGACGGCCCTCATGACATGTTAATTCCTGACATAGTTTTTGACTTCGACAACGATGCACAAGGACTTCGCCAGAGATTTATCAAAGCTTGGAGGATGCCCAGCAAGATAGACAGCAAGACACTAGGGCATAGGAACTCCATCCCGTTGGAGCCTTATCTCAAGTAGGTACGAGCCCCCTCCCAGAAGTTAGTGATGCCATATCCTCACGTTCTCCCTGTGATCAAAGAGCCAGTTTTAGAAGGAGAGGTGTCCTACACCATTCAACATCCTGACATGCCCACATCCTGGGAAGAAATGCAGAAGAGCTGGATCCAGCTTAAGGAAGAACAGAATTCTCTTGAAGCCAGTATGCATGCTAGTGAGAAGAAGGTCTTGGAACTCACCCGCCTACTGCACGGGGAAAAGACTCTCAACACTTACATTGCTCCAAAGAGGATGCGCAGTGTCTTTTGGGATTGAGTTGCTTTGTAATGTTTGCCCATGAGGCCTTGATGTACTGAACAATGATTTCTTAATGGTAACGTGTGTTCCTTTTTGTCTACAACAAATTTGAATTTCCGAACCCTTGAATGCATTGCATAAACAGCATATCATGCATCATGTGCATAGCAGGTACTCTTTTTTTCAGGTTGCTTAATGTTCTTCGCTGTTTATTTCAGCAATCTCATCATGAATCCTGAATCATCTACTGAGCAATCCATCAAGGCCCTCCAGGCTCAAAACGCCCAGTTCCAAGAACTGATCATGAATTTGGCCCAAGGTCAAGAGGAATTGAAGGCTTTGCTGGTCAAGAAGAAGAAGAAGAGAACTGTACTATTCAACACTAGCCGGAGGTTTGGTAACACACTGCAGAATGAGGTTGATCAAGCTGGTTCTTCTGTAGGGAAAGGCAGTCCACAAGGGGGAAGGGTTCCTAGTCCAGTGGTCTCTGACAACGAGACTGATTTTAATGAGGAGCAGTACCCTCCAGCTGAAGACAAGTACAAGCAGTTAGAGGATCGTCTGAATGCCATGGAAATTCAACAAGTGCCTGGTTTGGATTTCAGAGACTTGGGTTTATCTTCTGGTGTGGTGATCCCACACAAGTTCAAAGCACCATCTTTCGCAAAGTACGACGGGGCGTCCTGCCCTAAGCTACATCTCAGTCCTATGTGCGGAAGATCCAACCATACACTGTGGACAAGAATTTGTGGATCCATTTCTTCCAGGAGAGTCTTTCAGGGACTCATCTCGAATGGTTCTATCAGCTGGATGGAACCAAGGTTCGTAACTGGGAGGACTTGGTTACTGCTTTTTATAAGCAGTATCAGTATAATGCCGACCTCGCTCCTACACGTACCCAACTCCAGGGTATGTCGCTAGGATCGGGAGAAGGTTTTAAAGAGTATGCGCAGAAGTGCAGGGACCTGGCTGGAAGGGTGCATCCACCGTTAAACGACCGTGAACTAGTGGACATGTTCTTAGGGACCCTATCCGGGCCGTTCTTCAATCATCTCATTGGTAATTCGTCTGCAGGGTTTACAGATCTCATTCTGACTGGTGAGAGGATAGAGGCTGGTATGAAATCAGGAAAGATACAGAAAGGTGCGTCCTCGAATTCTGAGAAAAAGCCTTTCAAGAAGGAAGCCAGTGCTGTGTATGGGCCTAGAAGGCAAAATAAACCAGAACGCCGCCAAGCTGTCAACGCGGTGGTAATTGCAAAACCTGCTGCCGCTCCTCGGCAACCTAACCAACCAAGGGGTGAGAGACCCAGAAGAGAATATACTCGGCTTAGTATGACTTTGTCGCAGATCTTGCCGCAACTGCTATTGACCAACTTGGTAACCGTCAGAGAAGCTCCGAAGGTGGTGAACACAACCTCTCCGAAGTATAATCCCAATGCCTGTTGTGCTTATCACTCTGATAGCCCGGGGCATTCTACTGATGATTGCTGGGCCCTGAGGAATAAGGTTCAAGACCTTATTGATGCCAAAAAAGTTCAGTTCGAGGCGCCCGAGAAGCCTAATGTGGTGACAGCTCCCCTACCTGACCATGGGGTGAATGCTATCAGGGATGGTGACGAAGTGGAAGAATCTGAGTTCAACAGCTGGATCTGCCCGACGACCGACGGTGGACTGAACAATTGGACTGCAAAAGACCACATACCTGTTACTTTTGTTACGCAGTAATGAATTCCTTTGTTTTTATTTGTAATAAACAATAAATTGAGACTTTATGGCCCGGTGTCTTACCCGGGGCACCGTGGCTTCATTTGTGAGGGCTTATTACTTGTCATTTCCATATATCATGAATAAAGACATTGGACGTTTTTCGCATTTCAAATCTTGCGCTCCCTTTCTTTCTTTCTTTATATATTGCAAAACAGCTATATTTACACACACTCACCATACAGGTTTCAATCCACCCTGGATCTCACTGGTAACGACTCTGCTACTGCCAGTTATGACTTCGAAAATCCGATCAACTTAACCGAAGACGAAGGTGAAGATGATTGCGAAGTGCCTGGTGAGCTTGCAAGACTGTTACTCCAGGAAGAGAGGGCCATTCAGCCACATGAAGAGCCAATGGAAGCGGTAAATATGGGTACTGAGACAGATAGAAAGGAAGTTAAGATCGGTGCCAACCTAGAGCTCAGCGTGAAACAACGGTTGATTCAGATGTTGCATGATTATGTGGAGATCTTCGCCTGGTCTTATGAAGACATGCCTGGGTTGGATACCGACATTGTGGTCCATCACTTGCCTACCAAGGAAGACTGCCCTCCGGTTAAGCAAAAGGTCCGCCGTATGCGTCCAGAGATGTCTGAGAAGATCAAAGCTGAGGTTATGAAGCAATTTGATGCCGGGTTTCTAGCAATGACTTCTTACCCTCAGTGGGTTGCCAACGTGGTTCCGGTGCCAAAGAAAGATGGTAAGGTCAGAATGTGTGTTGATTACAGGGATTTGAATAGGGCGAGCCCCGAGGATGATTTCCCTCTACCTCACATCGACGTTCTGGTTGACAATACTGCTCAGCACAAGGTGTTCTCCTTTATGGATGGTTTTTCAGGTTATAATCAGATCAAGATGGCTCCTGAAGATATGGAAAAGACTACCTTTGTTACTCAGTGGGGCACCTTCTGCTACAAGGTCATGCCATTCGGGTTGAAAAATGCTGGGGCAACCTACCAACGTGCCATGGTTGCTTTATTTCATGACATGATCCATCATGAGATAGAAGTATATGTCGACGATATGATTGCAAGGTCTCAAACTGAGGAGGAACACCTTGACCATCTGCAGAAGCTGTTTGACCGTCTGAAGTTGTACAAGCTGAGGTTGAACCCAAACAAGTGCACCTTCGGGGTAAGATCTGGAAAGTTGCTAGGCTTCATCGTAAGTGACAAAGGTATTCAAGTGGACCCTGCCAAAGTTAAAGCCATACAAGAGATGCCAGTTCCCAAGACAGAAAGAAGTCAGAGGCTTTTTGGGACGTCTGAATTACATTGCCCGGTTGATCTCGCACCTAACTGCTACTTGTGAACCAATCTTCAAGCTGCTGAAGAAAGATCAGGTAGTACGTTGGAACGATGAATGTCAGGCCGCTTTCTACCGAATCAAAGAGTACCTCCAAGAACCACCCATTCTTATGCCACCGGTTGAAGGGAGACCTCTAATATTATACCTGACAGCACTTTACAGCTCAATGGGGTGTGTGCTGGGGCAGCATGACGAGTCTGGCCGAAAAGAGCACGCCATTTATTACCTTAGCAAAAAGTTTACCGACTGTGAGACCCGATACTCACTGCTCGAGAAAACTTGCTGCGCTTTGGTATGGGCTGCTCGCCGGCTGAGACAGTATATGCTGACTCACACTACTTTGTTGATTTCAAAGATGGATCCAATAAAGTACATATTCGAAAAGCCTGCTCTGTCTGGAAGAATAGCAAGATGGCAGATGATCTTGACAGAATACGACATCCAGTACACGACTCAGAAAGCTATCAAAGGAAGTGTATTGGCAGACCACTTGGCACACCAGGCAGTGGATGACTACCAGTCAATGAACTTTGAATTTCCAGACGAGAACATCATGGTAGTGACTGATTGTGAAGTACCTGGACCGGATGAAGGACCTGAGGAAGGATCCCGATGGTCTATGCACTTTGACGGAGCCTCCAACGCTTTGGGTAACGGTATCGGCGCTATGATCATATCCCCTCAAGGCACTCATACTCCACTTACTGCCTGGCTATGTTTCAACTGCACCAACAACATGGCGGAGTATGAGGCATGCATCATGGGTCTTCAAGCTGCGATTGACTTAAGGATCAAGTTTCTGAGTGTCTTCGGAGATTCCGCTCTCGTGATCAATCAGATCAAAGGCGAGTGGGATATGAAACACCCAAACCTTATTCCTTACAAAGAATGTGTGTTGACATTGATCCCCCATTTCAGAGATAACTTTTGAACACTTCCCAAGAGAGGAGAATCAGTTGGCGGACGCGCTGGCTACGATGTCTTCTATGTTCAAAGTCAAAAGGGACAATGAGGCTCCCCGGATCATTATCTGGAAATTGGACGAACCGGCATATTATTGTGATCTTGAGGCTGAGATGGTAACTGAAAAACCCTGGTATCATGAGGTGAAGAGGTATCTGGAAGCTCAAGAATACCCCGACGGTGCATCTGTCAACGATAAGAAGTTTATGAGAAGATTCGCTGCAAAGTTCTTCCTCAGCAATGGCATTCTATACAAGCGAAACCATGATTCAACCTTACTGCGTTGTGTGGATAAGACTGAAGCAGAAAGGATCGTGGCAGAGCTGTATGAAGGTACCTTCGGAACGCATTCCAGTGGACACACCATGGCAAAGAAAATCCTTCGGGCAGGATATTTCTGGTCCACAATGGAAGCTGACTGTTACCAACATTCCCGGACATGTCATAAGTGCCAGATATATGCAGATAAGGTGCACGTTCCTCCAGTTCCTCTGAATGTTTTGACCGCACCTTGGACTTTTGCAATGTGGGGCATTGATATGATCGGCGAGATTAAACCTACGGCATCCAACGGGCATCGCTTCATCCTGGTAGCGATCGATTACTTTACGAAGTGGGTTGAAGCAGCTTCCTATGCTACGGTAACCAAGAACGTTGTGGCACGGTTCATTCGGCATAACCTGATCTGTCGATACGGCGTCCCGGAAAGGATCATTACGGACAATGGTACCAATCTTAACAACAAGATAATCACTGAGCTCTGCGAGCAATTCAAGATACAACACCACAACTCTTCTCCTTACCGGCCGAAGATGAATGGGACTGTAAAAGCAGCTAATAAGAATATTAAAAAGATTGTGCAGAAGATGACAGTGACTTATAAAGATTGGCACGAGATGTTACCGTTTGCTCTTCATGGGTACCGTACCTCAGCAAGGACGTCAATCGGGGCAACTCCTTTTTCCTTGGTCTACGGCATGGAGGCAGTCTTGCCTATTGAAGTCCAGATACCTTCTCTCTGGATAATGAAGGATACAGATTTGAGCAAAGATGACTGGATCCAAACTCGACTTGATCAATTAAATCTAATTGACGAAAAGAGACTCACTGCTATATGTCATGGTCAAACGTACCAAAAACGGATGATCAGGGCATTTAACAAGAAAGTCAGACCACAAGAGTATCAAGTTGGGGACCTGGTAATCAAACGTATCATTCTTCCTCAAAGTGATCCCAGGGGCAAATGGACCCCCACATACAAAGGGCCATTTGTGGTTAAACATGTCTTCTCAGGAGGAGCCATGATCCTAACCACCATGGATGGTGACGACCTTCCTCACCCCGCCAATGAAGACATAGTAAAAAGATACTACGCATGATAAAAGACCCGCTAGGTTGACATACCTAGGTAAAAATTAGGGCTTCCCGGCGAACCAAAAGGGTTCGGGCAAAAATAAGGGATGAAATGGAAAAAAATCTGTACACCCGGCAAGTCGAAAACCTGAAAAGGCGGCTTGGGCAAAAATGGGTATCCCGGTGGACTGAAAACCCGAAAGGGCGGTCCAGGAAAAAGTTAGGGATAAGCGTAATACTATGTCTCATTGGATCACCTTGCATCCAGAATCCGGTATCAATATCAGGTTCAGACGGCATCGATCAATCAGCTTCATCTTCAACCGAGCAGCCAAGTGATGAGACGCTCGAAGATATAAAGGCGATAGCAGAGTTGGAACCCAGTGGGATTATTCTTTTCACATAGTTGTTCTGTTTTCCCTTTTCGTAAAAATTGTATAAACTCTGTTGTTCGGCGGCGTTCTCTTACTAGGACGTCAACCTCTTGTACATAAACGCCTATTTACAAGAAAATTCAAAATCAATACAAATTCACTTTTCAGACCAATTGCCAATTGTTTTTTTCTTTTTTCTGTTTTGTTTTGCGAAGAACGTCCAATGTTCAATTGTGGTATATGCATTTGACACTAATTTCTAACTCATAAATATTTGCATACGAAACAAAGGATTAATTACAGGTAACATTAAAAACAGGGGCAATAATGAGTCGTCTAAGCAATCTAATTGCTCTGTCCACCAAGGTACCAAGGTAAGTTCGGCTGAAGAATGTAACCAAGATGCCTTAATTCCCCAGAGAGTGAGCCAAGGTTCAGCCATACTCCCCCCGAGCAGAGAAGGCACAATATCCTTCAGCAAGTCAGCAACGCTCTCCCCCAAGCAGAGCTAGACCACTGTCAGCCTCAAAGAAGTGAGTATCTCCAGAAGATCTCAACATCCCCCAGCGAAGTATACAGATGTTCCTAAGCAAGCATCCCCGGCAGTCTTAATATAAGATTGTTCCCCGACGGAATACCGAACATCCAGTGGAGCTGCTTCCCCAATACAGTCTCAAAAGCCTTCCCAGGAAAGTTGAATCAATCTCCCCAGTAGGAAGCTTATCCCCAGTAGATTTTGGAAGCTTATCACCTGCAGAGTGCAAACGCTCCCACGGCTTTATTTAGAAGGTTATTTCCCCACCAGGATATAACTGGGTTATCCTCAGCCAATTGCCACGGAAAGATAGTCCCCGGCGAAGTCTTCCTATCCCCAGTGGAGTTCATCAAATCTTCCAACAGAGCTCAACAATGGTATCCCCAGCGGAGTTATCATCAACCTCAGCAAAGTACCTCTCTTTCTCCACAGAGTTCATTCCCCGAAGAGTAATCTATTCGCCAAGTTTATTCCCCAACGGAGTCATCTTCTCCCACCGGTATTCTTGCAACCATCATCCCCAGCAGAAACAAAAAGCTCTACTCTTTAACATCAGCCCAGGATTCGAACTCCCGGCATTCGTCAAGGATTTATTTTCCTATACGAAAATACATTCATAAACATCACATCTTCATACATTATAGCATGCACATACGCATCATGAACATACAATCTCATTTATTCTGAGAACATCACGCATGTCATACATCATGACATTGCATACAACTAATGTTTTGTCTTTTCAGGACAAAAGTCAATACAAAGATGATTACTATCAACGGTCGCGATTCCAGATCCGATTCCTGTATCTTGCCAGGGTGTATCTGTTGACGACTATTTTCCAGACTCGATTCCTGTATCCTGCCAGAGCACGTGTGAAGAGTTTGAAGATCTGATTCCTGTATCTTGCCAGGGTGTATCTGTTGACGACTAATTCCAGACTCGATTCTTGTATCCTGCCAGGGCACGTCTAAAGAGTTTGAAGATCCGATTCCTGTATCTTGCCAGGGTGTATCTGTTGACGACTAATTCCAGACTCGATTCTTGTATCCTGCCAGGGCACGTCTGAAGAGTTTGAAGATCCGATTCCTGTATCTTTCCAGGGTGTATCTGTTGACGACTTTTTTCCAGACTCGATTCCTGTATCCTGCCAGGGCACGTCTGAAGAGTTTGAAGATCTGATTCCTGTATCTTTCCAGGGTGTATCTGTTGACGACTATTTCTCCGGACTCGATTCCTGTATCATGTCAGGGCACGTCTGAAGAGTTTGAAGATCTGATTCCTGTATCTTGCCAGGGTGTATCTGTTGACGACTATTTTTCCGGACTCGATTCCTGTATCATGCCAGGGTACGTCTGAAGAGTTTGAAGATCAACACCTATAACAGGCCAGGTAATTATCTTTCTTTCTCAGGTACGCAAGTTCTCGCTAAGGAATCTCTTACGCGATTGACACCTCCAGATGGAATCTATAAGCCCATCCTCCTACCCATCAGTCTCCAAATGGCATCTGTAAGCCCATTCCCACTATCACACTGCTGATACTCTACTATGTGAGTGCAAATTTCTGGGCACTTTAGTGTTCAATCATCTTCCACCTTCGGATCACGAAAGGCATGCCAGCCAATCTACATCCTCAGGTCTAAGAAGATTGAACATGGGCAACTGTTGTAACCCAAAATTTGCCCTCCCATATTCTGCAAGATGTGTCAAGATCAAGCTTCAAAATCTCTCAAGGGTTGCACAGTCCAATTGCCTCATAACACAGTCAAATTAGGGTTTTGGTTCTTACAAAGAAATTGAGATTTTAAAGGGTCCAATCAAGTCCCACATGCCTACATACATTGTCAAGCATCCATATGTCAAGTGTCATGGCTCACAGCATCAAATTGCACAGTCAAAAACCCTAATTGCTTCACAGTCAACTGTAGGGGCAAAATGGTCATTTGACAGTCAAAAGTCAAATTTTTTGGTCAACATCTTATTTTGAAGCCACAATCATCATTGGATCAATTCTTGATCATGATTCTCAAAGCATGGCTCAAAAAGTCTCAAGATGCAAAAGTTTCTATTTTTGGACAGCTGAAAAGTCAACTGCAAATTGACCAAGGCATAACTTCTTCATGGTTTATCAGAAAAATACCATCCAAAGCTCATTTTGAAGGGGATGAAATTTCCTACAACTCATCTTCACACTTCAAGTCCAATAAATGCTCTCACAAAAAGTTATCAATTTCAACATTATAGGTCATTTTCAAAAGTCAACAAAAAGGCACTTTAAGTCAAAGACCATAACTTGAGATTTGTGAATCAAAATGACATGGGACCAAAGGAATTGGTTAGAGGACTTCAAGACCTTTCCAAAATGTCCAAGAACATGATCATAGCATCAAAATTGAGCAAGATATGCATTGGAGAAGTTGGGAAATTTTTGGGAACTTTCAAAAGTCAACTTTGCCTAAAATAAAACACTTCAAAATTGCTAATGGGCCTCAAATTCTTCCTTGAATCATTACCCAAAGCCTATGCACGACCCATTGAGCTTAAAATGATTTATTTTCTTATTTTTAATTAATTAATTGAATTTTATTCTTATTAATTCATTTAATTAGTTTTAATTGTAGAAAAATATCAAATAATGGTTTTCAAATCTTTTTATGCAGCAAATATACTCCAAATATGCTAAAGATTTCGTGCACCAATCAACAAGACAAAATCTTCCATAATTGGCAAAGTTTCATTGAAAAAAGATTGAAATTTCATGATTGAAAATTAAATATTCAAATCATAAATTCATGGACTTTTGGGCGCTTTCTTGACCTAATTTGCTTCACATACAAAGGCAGAGTGAAACCCTACTGAGAGATACACGAAAAGCTGCTCACAAACTCACAACCAATTTGCTAAAATTCCAAGAAAAGCTTGAAACTGATTTCATGCTTGCAGTACATTCCAAAGCCTAAAAAAGATTCCAATACGTTGCTTAAGTCTCCAAGAAGCGTTTGCAATCAAGAACGAGTCAAAACGTGCAAAGAATTGAAAAACATAGGCCATACGGTTTGCCACATTTTCTTGAATTCCATATCATGATTCATGCGCATTTGATACATATTATTGGTGGTTTTGTATTCACAGGGACCTTCTAAAGCTAATGATATGATTCAATTGCATTATAAGGCTCTGTATCTTGATTTGCCATTAACATGTTTTAGGGTTTCAGAGCTCAAAAATTGGGGCTTTGCATATGCTGTAAAATTAGACTATCAAACCAGTATAGACAAATTCCTTGCAACGAGACGAAGCGATTGAAACCCTCGCGCTCAATTTATTTAACCTATGGGCGTAATTGGTATTTTCCACACTTTCAATTTGTGGGGGTTTAAAACCCCAGCTACTTGTTTCATATAATTGCAGGAAAACGAAGACGAAGCACGCGTGGCATAGGGTGACTGGAGCATTTAAAATCTGGCACGTTTTTTTGTGTTATACCACTAACATTTGTTTTCTTACATAATGATTGTTATCTATTATATTTACAAACAAACGCAAATGGCCTGGTGGTTGAGGACGTGTACTGCAGGCATTGGGACCTGGGTTCGATTCCCAGGTCCCCCACATATTGCATAATTTTTGTTTTAACGTGTTCACATGCAGCAATGGTTCAGTGGTCCACCATGCGTACTCATGCTTAAGGCTGCCACGCATTCATGATGCCCAATCCAATGGTCAGAAGATGGAATCCAGGGTGTACCTCAGTCAAGCCTCATACGCATGATCAGAAAAAGTCAAACAAAGCATTGTCTCTTGGGCCAAAATTACTTCAGCTTACCTCCATTTGGGCCTGAAACCCCCCTTGGTTTGCCTCTTTTTAATTTTATTTTCTTTTCAATTTTAATTCTTTTTAAATTGTTTTAATTGTTTTTTTTTTCTCACCACAAAATAATTTTCCATAAAAAGTCAGAGACCAAAAAAATAAAATATATTTCATTATTATTAATTCATCACTAACATATTTTTGTAAATAAACTCTAATAATTAACCTAGTTTAATTTAGGTTTTAAACTTTAATCTTTTTCTTAATAAATAAAAAATATCTAGAATTAGGTTTTTTGACATCTTCATCTTTTTCTTAATTAATTATTTTTCTCATTTTTTATTATTATTATTAACTATTATTTTTGTAAATAAACATGTAAATTAAATAATTTAGTTAATTAGCCTAATTTTGACCTTTTTCTTTAATAATTTAAAATAATTTAGAACTAGGGTTTTCTTTAATTCTTTTTCTTTATTTCATTAAACACCAAAAAACATAAAAAACATTTTCTTTAATTAAGTAATAATTAAGTCTTAATTCAATTTAATTTCAAGCAAAAAAAGGGTCAAAACCCTCAGACGTTCAATTTTATTCTTTTCGCGTATTATTTTCTTATTGAATTATTATGTAACTGCTTTCTAGATATAATAGTAATTAGGTATTTATTTACTTTCCGCATCTTTTATCAAAAACGGGTCTTTGTACTTTGGCGATGTATAGACCCGCGCCTTGTAATAGCGTAGCTTTTATCTTTCCGTCTTTTAATTTTCCGCACTCCTAAATTCTAACTTTGTATGAAAGAATGTATGCTAATTAAAAACAAGCGTAGCTCACAATGCATGATCAAAGATAACTGTTAAACTGAAAACAACACACAAATACACACACCACTTCTGGGGTACACCTCACCTGTTGCCTTCGAAACGTGGTCGTCAAGTATGGGACGTTTTAGTAAGTCCTTATGTCCATGATCCAGTTGCCTCGAAACAGTTGCCTCGAAACAGTTGCCTCGAAACAGTTGCCTCGGAATAGTTGCCTCGAAACGGTTGCCTCGGATTAAGAAAGGATCAAGGACATAAGGGTAGCTTCTAAGGTGTCCTACTATTGCTTCGGTGACCACATTGTCCCTACACTCGAATTGACCTGAACACCTCCGACGGTGGTGCTACCTACCTTTCAATGGTGGAATGGCACTACCTTAAGGATATTTACACAGCCTAATTCCTTAGGGTAGGTAGATGACTCATGGATACTTGCTCTATTCAAAAACAAATCAAAACTCTTTTCACACCGACACTTTCAAAAAAGCTTTCAAAACAATTTTTTAAACACTCTTGAGAACAGATACAAGAGTTATTCAGAAATCTTTAAACAAAACTTTTTCAAACCCACTCACATTTTGAAAAGCAAACATTTTGAAAACATAAAGAGCAAGTATCTAAGAGCCCATGGATAACCATGGATAGAAAGGGTGCTAACACCTTCCCTTTCTATAAATCTACCTCTCGAACCGAGAAACGATCTCATAAGGAATTTTGCTGTGCTTTTGTCCTGTCCATGTTGGAGAAAATAAAAGACGGTGGTGACTCTTGCTTCCGCGACATTTCGCGAAACCAGCTTTAAACAGTCAATTCTAAATCCACCGATCACAGTATTATATCATTGAGATTGTAGAACTCGTCCACACTATGATGGAGGAAAACATCTTCATCAAGATCTAGAAACTGTCTGGTCTTCAACGTAGTATACCGTTGAGATTATAGAACTCGTCTACACTATGACGGAGGAAAATATCTTCATCAAGATCTAGGAACTGTCTGGTCTTCAACGTAGTATACCGTTGAGATTGTGAACTCGTCCACACTATGACGGAGGGAAACATCTTCATCAAGATCTAGGAACTGTCTGGTCTTCAACGTAGTATACCGTTGAGATTGTAGAACTCGTCCACACTATGACAGAGGAAAATTGTCGAGATTGAGAACCTTATCTGAAATTCAACCGAGGATAATTCAGTTGAGATTTAAGAATCGGTCAGGTCTTCGACATAGCTGAGAACTTAATTGCATCCTTCCTAAAAGGTAAAGGTCAGTCGTATGCAATGCATGATATATATCAAGAAATGATGTTCTCAAAATAAATGAGATTGTATTATATGATGCGTATATGCATGTATCATGATGTATGGAAATGTAATGTTTTAGCTGGGGAAAATAAATCCTGGATAGCTGCTGGAGAATAGAGTTGGATTCTTCATTTCCACTGGGGATGGTGAACGAAGATGATTGCGAGAATAAACCTGCAGGAGAGTATAACTCCGTTGGGGAATATACTGATGAGGAGATTACTCTATGGGGGAAGAGATGCTCTGCTGAGGATTCCACCGATAAATTCCATTGGGGATTAATTACCGTTACTGGTGATACTGAATCCTGTTGGGGATTGAATTCCTGTTTGTGAAAGGAAAGAACTTTGTTGGGGATGATCTTTCAGTTGCGACTTCACTGGGGATAACCTTTTATGCTCTAATGGGGATAATCCTTTGAGCTTTGCTGGGGACAATCTTCCTTTGAACTCGGCTAAGGATATTCATTTTTATACTCCGCCGGTGATGAATTTCCAGAGTCTACTGGGGATAATTCTTCAAATCCATTGGGGAAGCTTTTTTAGACTGCGCTGGAAATTTTTTAACTCCACTGGGGATATCTTGTATTCTACCGGGGAATATTCTTATACTCCGTTGGGGAATATTAAGATTGTCGGGGATATTAAGCCTTTTCAGTGTTGATGGTAGATATACTCTACTTGGGGGAAAATATTACTGATTCATTCATTCCCAGTTGCAAGTCTCAGCTGGGGAGAGCTATCATTATTGTCTTACTCCGCGGGGAGTGAAAGTACCTTAGCCATATTCTTCAGCTGAATTTACCGTCGTACCTGGTGGATAGAGCAACTATACAGCTTGGACAATTCTCATTTGCCCATGTTTATGATATAACCAGTAATCATATTTTGTTTCACATGCAAATATTTATGAGCGGCAATTAATGTTAAGTGCATATATAAAAAATGAACATTGGACGTTCTTTGCAAAACAAAACAGATAAAGGAGAAACAGTTTGAAGTTTTCTTTGAAAATGAATTGTATTGATTTGAAGTTTGGCCTGTAAATAAGCGTTTTTGTACAAGGGGCTGACGTCCTAGTAAGAGAACGCCGTTGAACAGATATAGTTTATACAATTTGTGAAAAACTAAACAAAACACCTATGTGAATAATCCCACTGGGTTCCAACTCTGCTATTGCCCTTATGTCCTCGAGCATCTCATCACTTTGCTACTTGGTTGAAGGTAGGTCAGATTGATTAGTGCAGTCTGAGCTTGATAGTCGATACCGAAGTCTGGATACAAGGTGATCCAATGAGACATAGTGTTACGCTTTAATCCCTAATTTTTGCCTGGACCGCCCTTTCGGGTTTTCAGTCCACCGGGATACCCTTTTTTGCCCAAGCCGCCTTTTCAGGTTTTCGACTTGCCGGGTGTACAGGTATTTCATTTTCATCCCTTATTTTTGCCCGAACCCTTTTGGTTCGCCGGGAAGCCCTTATTTTTGCCTAGGCCAGTCAACCTAGCGGGTCTTTGATTATGCGTAGTATCTTTTCACTATGTCTGCATTGACGGGGTGAGGAAGGTCATCACCATCCATGTTGGTTAGAATCATAGCTCCTCCTGAGAAAATGTTCTTAACCACAAATGGCCCTTCGTAAGTAGGGGTCCATTTGCCCCTGGGATCACCTTGAGGTAGGATAATACGCTTGATCACCAGATCCCCAACTTGATACTCTTGTCATCTAACTTTCTTGTTAAATGCCTTGATCATTCGTTTTTGGTACGTTTGACCATGACAAATAGCAGTGAGTCTCTTTTTGTCAATTAAGTTCAGCTGATCAAGCCGGGTCCGGATCCAATCATCTTTGCTCAAACTTGCATCCTTCATAATCCGAAGAGAGGGTATCTGAACTTCAATGGGCAAGACTTCCTCCATGCCGTATACCAAGGAACAGGGGGTTGCCCCTGTTAACGTCCGCGCTGAGGTACAGTACCCATAAAGAGAAAATGGTAACATCTCGTGCCAATCTTTGTATGTCACCGTCATCTTCTGCACGATCTTCTTAATGTTCTTATTAGCTGCTTCAACAACCCCATTCATCTTCGGCCGATAGGGAGAAGGGTTGTGATTCTGTATCTTGAACTGCTTGCAGAGTTCGGTGATCATCTTATTGTTGAGATTGGTACCATTGTCCGTAATGATCCTCTCTGGTACACCATGTCGACATATCAGATTGTGCCGAATGAACCATGCCATGACGTTCTTGGTTACTGTAGCAAAGGAAGCTGCTTCAACCCACTTTGTGAAGTAATCAATTGCTACCAGGATGAAACGATTCCCGTTGGACGTTGTCGGTCTGATCTCGCCGATCATATCAATGCCCCACATTGCAAAAGGCCAAGGAGAGGTTAAGACGTTTAGCGGTACTCGAGGTATGTGCACTTTATCAACATAGACTTGGCACTTGTGATAGGTCTGAGAATGCTGATAACAATCGGCTTCCATTGTGGACCAATAATATCCTGCCCGTAGGATTTTCTTTTCCATGGTATGTCCACTGGAATGAGTTCCAAAAGTACCTTCATGTAACTCAACCAAGATCTTTTCTGCTTCGCTCTTATCCACACATCGCAGTAAGGTTGAATCATGGTTACGCTTGTAAAGAATACCATTGCTGATGGAGAACTTCACCGCGAAACTCCTTAGAAATTTCTTGTCATTAACAGATGCACCCTCGAGGTACTCCTGAACTTCAAGATACCTCTTCACCTCATGAAACCAGGGTTTATCCGCTACCTCTTCAGTCTCGAGATCACAACAATGTGCAGGTTCGTCCAATCTTCAATGATAATCCGGGGAGCTTCATTGTCCCAATTGACTTTAAACATAGAAGATATCGTAGCCAGCACGTCCGCCAACTGATTCTCCTCTCTAGGGAAATGTTCAAAGGTTATCTCTTCAAAGTGCGGAAGTAAAGTCAACACATACTCCTTGTAAGGAATAAGATTTGGGTGTTTCGTATCCCACTCTCCTTTGATATGACTGATCACGAGAGCGGAATCTCCGAAGAGACTTAGAAATTTAATCCTTAGGTCAATTGCTGCGTGAAGACCCAAGATGCATGCTTCATACTCCGCCATATTGTTGGTGCAATTGAAACATAGTCGGGCGGTAAACGGAGTATGAGAACCTTTAGGAGATATGATCACGGCACTAATGACATTGCCCAAAGCGTTTGAAGATCCATCAAAGTACATGGACCATCGGGATCCTTCCTCAGGTCCTTCATCTGGTCCAGGTGTCTCACAGTCAGTTACTATCATGATATTCTCGTCCGAGAATTCAAAGTTCATAGACTGGTAATCATCCACGGCCTGATGTGCCAAATGGTCTCCCAACAAACTTCCCTTGATTGCCTTTTGGGTCGTGTACTGGATGTCATACTCAGTCAAGATCATCTGCCATCTTGCTATTCTTCCGGATAAGGCAGGCTTCTCGAAGATATACTTGATTGGATCCATTTTTGATATCAATAGAGTAGTGTGAGTCAGCATATACTGTCTCAGCCGGCGAGCAGCCCATGCCAAAGTGCAGCAAGTTTTCTCGAGTAGTGAGTATCGGGTCTCACAGTCGGTAAACTTTTTGCTAAGGTAATAAATAGCATGCCCTTTTCGGCCAGACTCGTTATGCTGACCCAGCACACACCCCATTGAGTTGTCGAGTACTGTCAAGTATAAGATCAACGGTCTCCCTTCAACTGGTGGCATCAGAATAGGTGGCTCTTGGAGATACTCTTTGATCCTTTCGAAAGCAGCCTGGCATTCCTTGTTCCAATGTACTACTTGATCTTTCTTCAGTAGTTTGAAGATTGGCTCACAAGTAGCAGTCAGGTGCGAGATGAATCGGGAAATGTAGTTCAGTCGTCCCAGAAAGCCTCTGACTTCTTTTTTTGTTCGTGGAGCTGGCATTTCCTGTATAGCCTTCACTTTGGCAGGATCCACTTGAATACCTTTATCGCTTACGACGAAACCCAGCAGCTTACCAGATCTCACTCCGAAGGTGCACTTGTTCGGGTTTAACCTTAGCTTGTACAACTTCAACCTGTCAAATAACTTCTACAGATGGTTAAGGTGTTCTTCCTCAGTTTGGGATCTTGCAATCATGTCGTTAACGTATACCTCAATCTCATGATGGATCATGTCATGAAACAAAGCGACCATGGCGCGCTGATACGTTGCCCCAGCATTCTTCAGTCCAAAAGGCATGACTTTGTAGCAAAAGGTACCCCATTGAGTAACAAAGGTTGTCTTCTCCATGTCTTCGGGAGCCATTTTAATCTGATTATAATCGGAGAAACCATCCATAAAGGAGAATACCTTATGCTAAGCGGTGTTATCAACCAGAACGTCAATGTGAGGCAGAGGGAAATCATCTTTGGGGCTCGCCCTGTTTAGATCCTTATAGTCGACACACATTCGAACCTTACCATCCTTCTTTGGCACATGAACCACATTGGCAACCCACCGCGGGTAAGAAGTAACTGCTAGAAAACCGGCGTCAAACTGTTTCATAACCTCAGCCTTGATTTTCTCATACATATCTGGGCGCATTCGGCAGACCTTCTACTTCACTGGAGGACAGTCTTCCTTAGTAGGCAAGAGGTAAACCACAATATCGATATCCAACCCAGGCATATCTTCATAAGACCAGGCAAATATCTCAACGTAGTCACGCAGCATCTGAATCAACCGTTGCTTCACACTAAGTTCCAAATTTTCCCCAACCTTGACCTCTTTCTTGTCTATCTCTGTACCCAGATTTACTGATTCCACCGACTCTTCGTATGGCTGAATAGCCCTCTCTTCCTGAAGTAACAGTCTTGCAAGTTCACCAGGCACTTCACAATCATCTTCACCTTCGTCTTCGGCTAAGTTGATCGGACTTTCGAAGTTATAACTGGAAGTAGCAGAGTCGTTACTAGTGAGATCCAAAGTGGATGTAGACCTGTATATGTGAGTGTGTGTAAAATAGCTATTTTGCAATATATAATAAAAGAAAAACAAGGAGCGCAAGATTTGAAATGCAATAAATGTCCAATACTTTTATTAATGATATATGTAGATGACGCACATAAAGCCCTCACAAATGAAGCCACGGTGCCCCGGGTAAGACATCGGGCGTAAATTTTAAAACATTGTCTGTTACAAATTCAAAACAAAAAGTCTCATTACTGGGTGATAACAGAAACGTGCATAGAATCCTTCGCTGTCCAGTTGCTTAGTCCACCATCGGCAATTGGGCATATCCAGCTGTCAATATCAAACTCTTCATCATCGTCATCTCCGATAGCATTCACTCCTGCGTCATGTTTAGGCTTTTCCAGTGCTCCGAACTCAATCTCCTTCGCATCGATCAAGTCTTGTACCTTGTTCTTTAAAACCCAACAATCATTCATATCATGCCCTGGGCTATTAGAGTGGAAAGCATAGCGGGCATTGGGGTTGTACTTTAGTGATGTAGTGTTGGGATTCTTCGGGGCCTCCCTTGGAATCACTAGATTGGTTTTCAATAACTGTGGCAGAATATGAGATAAAGTCATGTTGAGATGAGTGAATTGTCTTCGAGGTCTCTCGGCCTTTGACTGATTATTGTGCTGAGGAGCACCAGCAGGTCTTGAAATAACAACCGCATTAACAGCTTGGCGGCGTTCAGGTCTATTCTGGCTTTTCGAACTGTAAACAGCACTGGACTCCTTCTTAAAAGGCTTCTTCTTGATGCCTGATGAAGCACCCTTCTGTATTTTACCAGACTTAATACCAACCTCAATTCTTTCCCCGGTCATGATCAACTCTAAACCCGGATGATGAACTCCCAATCAGATGGTTGAAATACGGACCAGATAAGGTCCCCAAAAACATATCCACAAGTTCCCGATAAGCCAAGGGTGGTTTCACTCTTCCAGCGAGGTCCCTCCACTTCTGAGCATAATCTTTGAAACCTTCTCCCGCACCCATTGACATACCCTGGAGTTGGGTACGTGTAGGAGTGAGGTCGGCATTTGTGATCGGTGGATCTGGAACTGACTGTTTAACGCTGGTTCGCGAAATGTCGCGGAAGCAAGAGTCGCCACCGTCTTTTATTTTCTCCAATTGGAAAGGACAAAAGCACAGAAAAATTCCTTATAGAGATTGCTCTCGGTTCGGGAGGTAGGTTATAGAAAGGGAAGGTGTTAGCACCCTTTCTATCCATGGTTATCCATGGGCTCTTAGATACTTGCTCATTGTGTTTTCAAAATGGTTTGTTTGCTTTTCAATTGTGGGTTTTAAAAAGTTTCTTTGAAAATTTCATTTTCTTGATCAGAACACAAACCCTAATTTTGACTGTATAGGAGGTCTTTGACTGTGCAACCCTTGGGGAATTTTGCAGCTTGACTTGGCAATTTCTTAAAGAATATGGGAGGGCAAATTTTGGGGTACAACAGTTGCCCCTGTTCAATCTTCTTAGACCTGAGGATGCAGATTGGCAGACGTGCCTTTCGTAATCCGAGGGTGGAAGATGATTGAACACTAGAGTGCCCAGAAATTTGCGCTCACATAGTAGCAGTGATGATGGAATGGGCTTATAGAGGCCATTTAGAGGTTGATGAATAGGATGATGGGCTTATAGATGCCATCTGGATGTTGATCGCGTAAGAGATTCCTTAGCGAGAACCTGCATACCTGCAAAAGAAGAAATGAGTACCTGACCCGTTGTAGGAGCTGGTTTTCAGATGCTTGGTATAGATGTGTCCTGACTGGTTACAGGAGCTGAGTCTGGTGCTTCAAACGGCGATGAATGAACCAGGGATGGTTACTACCTTAGCATGAATGGTAAGAGAACCTTGGGTGACTTTAACTTCAACAACGCTCGTTGAGAAAAATCTTGGTGGAAATTACCATCTTTGCAGTATCAGGAAGAGAACCAATAGACAATTATAATCTGAAAGGGAATTGTCACCTCACTCACCGTCGGAGAGGGAACCATCTGAAAAGGAATTATCGCATCACTCACCGTCGGAGAGGGAACCATAGGAGATTATCACCTCACTCACCGTCGGAGAGGGAAACATCTGAAAAGGACTTACCACCTCACTCACCGTCGGAGAGGGAACCATAGGAGACTATCACCTCACTCACCGTCGGAGAGGGAAACATCTGAAAAGGACTTACCACCTCACTCACCCTCGGAGAGGGAACCATAGGAGACTATCACCTCACTCACCGTCGGAGACGGAAACATCTGAAAAGGACTTACCACCTCACTCACCGTCGGAGAGGGAACCATAGGAGACTATCACCTCACTCACCGTCGGAGAGGGAAACATCTGAAAAGGACTTACCACCTCACTCACCATCGGAGAGGGAACCATAGGAGACTATCACCTCACTCACCGTCGGAGAGGGAAACATCTGAAAAGGACTTACCACCTCACTCACCGTCGGAGAGGGAACCATAGGAGACTATCACCTCACTCACCGTCGGAGAGGGAAACATCTGAAAAGGAATTACCACCTCACCCACCGTCGGGGAGGGGACCATAGGAGACTATCACCTCACTCACCGTCGGAGAGGGAAACATCTGAAAAGGAATTACCACCTCACTCACCGTCGGAGAGGGGACCATAGGAGACTATCACCTCACTCACCGTCGGAGAGGGAAACATCTGAAAAGGAATTACCACCTCACTCACCGTCGGAGAGGGGACCATAGGAGACTATCACCTCACTCACCGTCGGAGAGGGAAACATCTGAAAAGGAATTACCACCTCACTCACCGTCGGAGAGGGGATCATAGGAGACTATCACCTCACTCACCGTCGGAGAGGGAACCATCTGAAAAGGACTTACCACCTCACTCACCGTCGGAGAGGGAACCATAGGAGACTATCACCTCACTCACCGTCAGAGAGGGAAACATCTGAAAAGGACTTACCACCTCACTCACCGTCGGAGAGGGAACCATAGGAGACTATCACCTCACTCACCGTCGGAGAGGGAAACATCTGAAAAGGACTTACCACCTCACTCACCGTCAGAGAGGGAACCATAGTAGACTATCACCTCACTCACCGTCGGAGAGGGAAACATCTGAAAAGGACTTACCACCTCACTCACCGTCGGAGAGGGAACCATAGGAGACTATCACCTCACTCACCGTCGGAGAGGGAACCATCTGAAAAGGACTTACCACCTCACTCACCGTCGGAGAGGGAACCATAGGAGACTATCACCTCACTCACCGTCGGAGAGGGAAACATCTGAAAAGGACTTACCACCTCACTCACCGTCGGAGAGGGAACCATAGGAGACTATCACCTCACTCACCGTCGGAGAGGGAAACATCTGAAAAGGAATTACCACCTCACTCACCGTCGGAGAGGGAACCATAGGAAATTATAATCTGGAATAACTTCTGCTGAGTCTTTATCAGAAAAATCTGTTGGGAGTCGATTTAGCTTGACTAGAGAAGGCCTTGGACTGGATAAGAAATCTTTGGAGTCGATTAACTGAACCGGTCTAGGTCTTGAAATATGATTGAGAACTTAACTGCATCTTTCCTGAAAGGTAAAGATCAGTCATATGCAATGTATGATATGGATCAAGCAATGATGTTCTCAACATAAATGAGATTTGTATGATATGATGCGTTTATGCATGCTATAATGATGTATGTGATGTTTATGTATGTGTTTTTCGTCTAGGAAAGTAAATCCTTGACGGATGTCGGGAAGTCACTCCTGGGCTGATATTGAAGAATAAGCTTTTACTCCTGCTGGGGATGATAACTGCAAGAATACCGGTAGGAGAAGATGACTCCGTTGAGGAATAAACTTGGCAAGTGGAAGATTCTGCGGGGAGAAAAATACTCTAGCGACCATGCTGGGGAGTGATACTCTGTGGGGAGAGGGATGCCTTGCCGAATGTTGATAATAATTTGCTGGGGATACCCTTGTTGTTGGAAGTGTTGATGGACTTCGTTGGGGTAAGAAGACTTCGTCGAGGGCGCTCTTTCCGTGGCTTTTGGCTGAGGATAACCCAGTTATATCCGGTTAAGGAAATAACTCTTTGAATAAAGCCGGGACGACGCGTTCGTGCTCTGTGAGGGGATAAGCTTCCAGAATCTACTGGGGATAAGCTTGCTGTTTGGGGAGATGGATTCCAACTTTCCTGGGGAACTGGATTGGACTTTCTTGGGGGAAGTTTTGATATGCTGGGGAAGTGATTCCTTTGAATGCTGGTCTGCCGCCGGGGAACAATCTTTAGACCAAGACTGTCGGGGATGCTTTTTATGAATATATGCTGCTGGGGAAGTATTGAGATCTGCTAGAGGATACCCAATTTCCTCGAGATTTGATAACTCTGCTTGGAGAAGGGTGTATTGGCTGCTGACTTATTCTCTGGGGAATTAAGATGTACTGGTCACGTTCTTTAGCTGAACCTACCTTGGTACCTTGGAGGATAGAACAATTAGATTGCTTAGACAACTCTTTTAGTGCCCCTGTTTCTAGTGTCACCTGCAATTAATTCCTTTGTTTCGTATGCAAATATTTATGAGTTAGCAAATTATTGTCAATGCATATATCACAAATTGAACCTTGGACGTTCTTCGCAAAAACAAAACAGAAAAAGAAAAACACTTGGCACGTTTAACTGAAAATATATTTGTATTGATTTTGAATGGCCTGTGAATAGGCGTTTTGTGTACAAGAGGCTGACGTCCCAGTAAGAGGAACGCCGCCGAACAAGAGAGTTTATACAAATTTTGTTCAAAAGAAAATAAAACAGCTGTGTGAAGTGAATGATCCCACTGGGTTTCAACTCTGCTATTGCCTTTATAACTCCGAGCGTCTCATCACTTGATGACCTTGGTTGAAGGTGAAGTTGACTGATCGATGCCGTCTGAACTTGATGTAGATACCGGATTTTGGATGCAAAGTGATCCAATGAGACATAGTATTACGCTTTATCCCTAATTTTTTCCTGGACCGCCCTTTCGGGTTTTCGGTCCACCGGGATACCCATTTTTGCTCAAGCCGCCTTTTCAGGTTTTCGACTTGCCGGGTGTACAGATTTTTTCATTTTCATCCCTTCATTTTGCCCGAACCCTTTTGGTTCGCCGGGAAGCCCTAGTTTTTGCCTAGGCATGTCAGCCTAGCGGGTCTTTTTTCATGCGTAGTATCTTTTTACTATGTCTGCATTGGCGGGGTGAGGAAGGTCGTCACCATCCATATTGGTTAATATCATTGCTCCTCCTGAGAACACATGCTTAACCACAAATGGCCCTTCGTACGTAGGGGTCCATTTGCCCCTTGGATCACTCTGAGGAAGGATGATTCGCTTGATTACCAGATCCCCAACTTGATATTCCTGTGGTCTGACCTTTTTGTTAAATGCCCTGATCATCCGTTTCTGATACGTCTGACCATGACAGATAGCAGCAAGTCTCTTTTCATCAATGAGGTTGAGCTGATCAAGTCGTGTCTGGATCCAATCATCTTCGTTCAGATTTTCATCCTTCATTATCCGGAGAGAGGGTATTTGTACTTCGATCGGTAAGACTGCCTCCATACCATAAACCAGAGAGAAAGGAGTTGCCCCGGTTGACGTCCTAGCTGAGGTACGGTACCCATGCAGAGCGAACGGTAACATCTCGTGCCAATCTTTGTAAGTCACTGTCATCTTCTGCACGGTTTTCTTGATGTTCTTATTTGCTGCTTCTACAGCCCCATTCATCTTCGGTCTGTAAGGAGAATAATTGTGGTGCTGTATCTTGAACTGTTCGCAGAGCTCAGCGATCATCTTGTTATTCAGATTGGTACCGTTGTCTGTAATTATCCGCTCAGGGACGTCGTACCGACAGATCAGGTTGTGCCGAATGAACCGTGCCACAACAGTCTTGGTTACCGTAGCATAGGATGCTGCCTCAACCCACTTTGTAAAATAATCAATCGCCACTAGGATGAAGCGATGCCCATTAGATGCCGTAGGTTTAATCTCTCCAATCATGTCTATGCCCCACATTGCAAACGGCCAAGGCGCAGTCAGAACATTCAGGGGAACCGGAGGAACATGCACCTTGTCTGCATAAATTTGGCACTTGTGGCATGTCCTGGAATGTTGGTAACAGTCAGCTTCCATGGTGGACCAGTAATATCCTGCCCGTAGGATCTTCTTAGCCATAGTGTGTCCACTGGAATGTGTACCAAAGGTCCCTTCATGTAGCTCTTCCATGATCCTTTCTGCTTCAGCCTTGTCCACACAACGCAGTAAGGTTGAATCATGGTTTCGCTTGTACAAGATGCCGTTGCTAAGGAAGAACTTTGCTGCGAACCTCCTCAGGAATTTCTTATCATTGACAGAGGCACCTTCAGGGTATTCCTGAGTTTCCAAGTATCTCTTCACTTCGTGGTACCAAGGCTTCTCAGTCACCAATTCAGTTTCGAGATCACAACAGTATGCCGGTTCATCCAGTTTCCAGATGATGATCCGGGGAGCCTCATTATCCCATTTAACTTTGAACATAGAAGACATTGTAGCTAACGCGTCCGCTAACTGATTCTCTTCTCTCGGAAAGTGTTCAAAGGTTATCTCTGTGAAGTGGGGGATCAAGGTCAATACACATTCTCTGTAAGGAATCAGGTTTGGATGTTTCGTATCCCACTCTCCTTTGATCTGATTGATCACGAGAGCGGAATCTCCGAAGACACTCAACAATTTGATCCTTAGGTCGATCGCAGCTTGAAGACCCATGATGCACGCCTCATACTCTGCCATGTTGTTGGTACAGTTGAAACATAGCCGGGCAGTTAGTGGAGTATGAGTGCCTTGGGGTGATATGATGATGGCGCCGATACCATTTCCCAAAGCATTGGAGGCTCCGTCAAAGTGCATAGACCATCGGGATCCTGGTTCAGGTCCTTCACCCGGTTAAGGTACTTCACAGTCAGTTACAATCATGATGCTTTCATCCGGAAACTCGAAGTTCATTGATTGATAGTCATCCACAGCTTGATGTGCCAAGTGGTCTGCCAATACACTTCCCTTGATGGCTTTCTGGGTTGTATACTGAATGTCGTATTCCGTGAAGATCATTTGCCATCTTGCAATTCTCCCAGACAGAGCAGGCTTTTCGAATATGTACTTTATGGGATCCATTTTTGAGATCAACAAGGTAGTGTGAGTCAGCATATACTGTCTCAGCCGGCGAGCAGCCCATACCAAAGCGCAGCAAGTTTTCTCAAGCAGTGAGTATCGGGTCTCACAGTCGGTAAACTTTTTGCTAAGGTAATAAATGGCATGCTCTTTTCGGCCAGACTCGTCATGCTGCCCCAGCACACACCCCATTGAGTTGTCAAGCACTGTCAGGTATAGTATCAGAGGTCTCCCTTCAACTTGCGGCATAAGGATAGGTGGTTCTTGGAGATACTCCTTGATTCTGTCAAAAGCAGCCTGACATTCATCGTTCCAACGTACTACCTGATCTTTCTTCAGCAGCTTGAAGATTGGCTCACAGGTAGCAGTCAGATGTGAGATGAAGCGAGCAATGTAATTCAGGCGTCCTAAAAAGCCTCTGACTTCCTTCTCTGTCTTAGGAACTGGCATCTCTTGAATAGCTTTGACCTTAGCAGGGTCCACTTGAATTCCCTTGTCACTGACCACGAAGCCTAGTAATTTTCCTGATCTTACCCCGAAGGTGCACTTGTTCGGGTTCAATCTCAGCTTGTATAGTTTCAACCAGTCAAATAACTTCTGCAGATGATCTAGATGCTCCTCCTCAGTCTGGGACCTTGCGATCATATCGTCAACATACACTTCTATCTCATGATGGATCATGTCATGAAATAAGGCAACCATGGCACGTTGGTAGGTTGCCCCAGCGTTCTTCAACCCGAATGGCATGACCTTGTAACAGAAGGTGCCCCACTGAGTAACAAATGTAGTCTTTTCCATGTCTTCAGGTGCCATCTTGATCTGATTGTAACCTGAGAAACCGTCCATGAAAGAGAACACTTTGTGCTGAGTTGTATTATCAACAAGGACATCAATGTGAGGTAAAGGGAAGTCATCCTTGGGGCTGGCCCTGTTCAGATCCCTGTAGTCGACACACATTCTGACCTTACCGTCCTTCTTCGGTACCGGCACCACATTAGCAACCCACTGAGGGTAAGAAGTTACTGCAAGGAACCCAGCATCAAACTGTTTCATGACCTCGGCTTTAATCTTCTCAGACATCTCTGGATGCATCCGACGGACCTTTTGCTTAACTGGAGGGCAGTCTTCCTTAGTTGGCAAGTGATGGACCACAATATCGGCATCCAACCCGGGCATGTCTTCGTAGGACCAGGCAAAGATCTCCATATAATGATGCAGCATCTTGGTTAACCGTTGCTTCACGCTGAGCTATAGGTTGGCACCAATCTTTACCTCTCTCCTGTCTGTCTCTGTACCCAGGTTTATTGTTTCCACTGGCTCTTCATGGGGTTGAATTGCCCTTTCTTCCTGAAGCAACAGTCTTGCAAGCTCGCCAGGCACTTCGCAATCATCTTCACCTTCGTCTTCGGCTAAGTTGATCGGATTTTCGAAGTCATAATTGGCAGTAGCGGAGTTGTTATCAGTGAGATCCAGAGTGGATTGAAACCTGTATGAGTGAGTGTGTGTGTAAATATAGCTGTTTTTAAAAAATATGTAAAGGAAAAGAAAAGATAGAAAAGGAGCACAATATTTGCAGTGCGGGAAAACGTCCAAGATTTTCATTCATGATATATGAAATGACAGTTTGTATGCCCTCACAAATGATACCACGGTGCCTCGGGTAAGACACCGGGCCAAAGAGTTTATTTATTGTTTATTACAAAATAACGAAACATAGGAATTCATTACTCAGTAACAAGAGAAACAGGGAGATTGTCTTTTGCACTCCAATTATTAAGTCCACTGTCGGTTGCAGGGTAAATCCAGCTATCAAACTCAGCTTCATCAACTTCCTCTTCGTCCCCGATAGCATTTACTCCATGAGCAGGCAGGGGAGCTGTCACCACATTAGGTTTCTCAGATGCCTCAAACTGTACCTCCTTGGCATCAATAAGGTCCTGCAGCTTGTTCCTTAATGCCCAACAGTCATCAATAGAGTGCCCCGGGCCATCTGAATGGTAAGCACAACGAGCATTCAGGTTGTACTTAGGAGATGCAGTATTGGGGAACTTCGGAGCCTCCCTGACAGTCACTAAGTTAGTGGATAACAACTGTGGCAGGATCTGCGATAGGGTCATGCTTAACCGGGTAAACTCCCTCCGGGGCCTTTCAGCCCTTTGAGGATTGGTCGGCCGAGGAGCGGCAGCAGGCTTAGCAATCATTACCGCACTGACAGATTGGCGGCGCTCAGGTCTCTCTGATCTTTTGGAACCATACACGGCACTAGACTCCTTCTTGAATGGTTTCTTTTCCGAACTAGACGATGCACCCTTCGCAATCTTTCCAGACTTCAACCCAGCTTCAATTCTCTCTCCAGTCAGAATCAAATCAGTGAACCCAGCAGAGGAATTCCCAATGAGATGGTTGAAAAATGGCCCAGATAGGGTCCCCAAGAACATGTCTACCAACTCCCGGTCAGTCAATGGTGGCTGCACCCTGCCAGCCAGGTCTCTCCACTTCTGAGCGTACTCTTTAAAACCTTCGCTTGCACCTAACGACATACCCTGGAGTTGGGTACGTGTAGGGGCAAGGTCGGCATTATATTGATACTGCTTGTAGAAAGCAGTAGCCAACTCCTCCCAGTTACGAACCTTGGTCCCATCCAGCTGATAGAACCATTCGAGATGAGTCCCTGAAAGACTCTCCTGGAAGAAGTGGATCCATAAATTCTTATCCGCAGAGTACGGCAGAATTTTCCGAACATAGGACCTTAAATGCAGCTTGGGACAAGACGCCCCGTCATACTTAGAGAAGGATGGTGCTTTGAACTTGTGAGGGATGATCACACCAGTTGACAGACCCAGATCTCCGAAATCCAGCCCAGGTACCTGTTTAACCTCCATAGCCTTCAACCTATCCTCCAGTTGCTTGTATTTGTCGTCTGCAGGAGGGTACTGCTCTTCATCAAAATCTGTCTCGTTGTCGGAGACTACCGGACTAGGAACCCTTGCTTCTGCCTGAGGACTACTCTTGCCAACAGAAGAACCAGCCTCTTCCTGCTGCAGAGCATTACCAAACCTTCGGCCCGAGTTGAACAGAACAGTTCTTCTCTTCTTCTTCTTCTCCTTCTTCAGGAGCATAGCCTTCAGTTCTTCTTGGCCTTGAGCCAGACCCTTGATTAATTCCTGGAATTGTGCATTCTTCACTTGAAGAGCCTTGATTGATGTCTCAGTTGATACAGAGTCGGGATTCATGATGCTGAAATAAACAGCGAAGAACTGTAAGCAACCTGAAAAGAGGAAAAACCTGTTATGCACATGATGAATGAGATGTGTTTATGCAATGCATTCAAGGGTTCGAAAGTTCAAATTTGTTGTAGACAAAAAGGAACACACGTTATCATTAAGGAAATCATTGTTTGATACATTAAGGCCTCATGGGCAAAAGTACAAAAATCAAATCAATCCCAAAATACACTGCGCATCCCCTTTGGAGCTATGTAAGTGTTGAGATTCCTCTCCTCATGCAACAGGCGGGTGAGCTCCAAGACCTTCTTTTCACTGGCATGTAGACTAGTCTCAAGAGAATTCCTTTCCTCCTTAAGCTGGATCCAGCTCTTCTGCATCTCTTCCCAGGATGTGGGCATATCAGGGTGCTGAATAGTGTAGGACGCTTCTCCTTCCAAGACTGGTTCTTTGATTACTGGGAGCATATGAGGGTAAGGCATCACTAATTTCTGGGAGCGGGCTCGTACCCACTTGAGATAAGGTTCCAGCGGGATGGAGTTCCTGTGCCCCAGTGTCTTGCTGTCTATCCTACTTGGCATCCTCCAGGCTTTGATAAATCTCTGGCGAAGTCCTTGAGTATCGTTGTCGAAGTCAAAAACTATGTCAGGAATTAGCATGTCATGAGGACCATCCCTCCGAGCATAACCAAACTGTCTCCAAGCCAGGCATGGACTGTAAGTAATACCTCCTCTGATTCCAAGTAAAGGAACATTAGGGTACTCCCCGCAACGATCAATGATAGTGACATCTTCTCTGGACCTTGGGCACCAATGTATATCTGCATGCGTAAGAGTCATCAATCGCTGTGACCATCTCAAACCCCGCTCATTCTTCAAGACTGATTGTGGAAGGTGCGAAATAAACCACCTTCCCAGGAGAGGAGTGCAACACATAAGGACACCTCTTTTTCTCATGGTTCGAGTGTAACATGAGTGAAGGATGTCCCCCAGCAACGTAGGTATAGGATTCTTGGACATAAAGATCTGGACAGCACTGATATCAATAAGCTGATCTGGGTTAGGGAACAGCACCAAACCATAGACAAGGAGGGCCACAACTTCTTCAAAGGCTTGCAAATCAAGGGAGTTCCAACATTCATGGGCCTTTTCAAACAGAAACCTGGCTAAGAACCCTTTGATACCACTTCTAACTTCCCAATGTCCCTTGAGGTCAGATGACTGTAGGTGCAAGGCTTTAGCAATCTCTTCAAGCTTAGGTTCCTTTTCTGTACCGTTGAAGGGTAGCTGATCAAGGATAGGGATCTTCAGGAGCCGGGAGAACTCCTCCAATGTAGGTACCAACTGATAGTCCAAGAAGGTGAAACAGTGATGCAGAGGGTCAAAGAATTGAAACAGGACTTTAATCATATCTTCCTCAATGTTGGTGTTGACCAAGCTGATGAGGCTTCCATGTCTTTCACTGAATGAAGAGTTCTCAGGAATCCTGGATATAAGCTCCTTAAGCTGAGGAGGTACCCTTACAAGACTGATTTGAATTGTCTTTCTACGAACAGTTTCCATGTCCTACAAAACAAGAACAAAGATGAAAATTCGAACCCCTGAAATGGTTAGTCAATGCATATGATGCTGAATGATGTCATAATGCTATGATTAAACACACCACAAATATTTACAAAGACAAACATGTAAGGCACACAAGGCACACAAGACAAGCCCTTAAGGTTTAAGGCCAGCATGGGGTCTGGGTAGTACCCTCTTGAAGTTGGTGGGTTCAACCTGTCCTAATCAAAGTAACCGGGTTCTAAGGTTCCCAATATCACGGGATTGCTTTCATTGTTCATCGTTTCGATTTAGCCACTGAACTGGCGACCGAAATATTCCAGGAAAGCAACCCTCAATTGAGTGTAGTATCGAGTATCAACCAACCTCGGACTGCACCAAAGTCAGTTATCTCACTACCCTAAAGAGGCCAAGATAGTTCAATTAAGGTTCCTAAGGTCTGTTGATGCTTCACGACACCACGCGGAGGCCCCGTACTCTCCTTGACTGAACTCAAGGGTTACCGGTACACACCAAAGTGCCACATCAACGTAGCAGACTGTTTCAACCATGTCGGTATACCCCGCACAGTTCCCTCACAGCCTTGTTGCTACTTTCTAAGAAAGGTATCCCCCAGATCCGGGTTAGGATCTATAGAACTCCCAAGACAGTCCCACAATAATAAAGCAAACAAAGAAGACAATTGAAAACACAATTATGAACTAGCCCTAAGGTACACCCCACTTTAAGTTATGTCCCCAGCAGAGTCGCCAGTTCTGTGATCGGTGGATCTGGAACTGACTGTTTAACGCTGGTTCGCGAAATGTCGCGGAAGCAAGAGTCGCCACCGTCTTTTATTTTCTCCAATTGGAAAGGACAAAAGCACAGAAAAATTCCTTATAGAGATTGCTCTCGGTTCGGGAGGTAGGTTATAGAAAGGGAAGGTGTTAGCACCCTTTCTATCCATGGTTATCCATGGGCTCTTAGATACTTGCTCATTGTGTTTTCAAAATGGTTTGTTTGCTTTTCAATTGTGGGTTTTAAAAAGTTTCTTTGAAAATTTCATTTTCTTGATCAGAACACAAACCCTAATTTTGACTGTATAGGAGGTCTTTGACTGTGCAACCCTTGGGGAATTTTGCAGCTTGACTTGGCAATTTCTTAAAGAATATGGGAGGGCAAATTTTGGGGTACAACAGCATTGTATTGGTACTGCTTGTAGAAAGCAGCAACCAAGTCTTCCCAATTACGGATGCTAGTTCCTTCCAACTGGTAAAACCATTCAAGCTGAGTCCCTGAGAGACTGTCTTGAAAGAAGTGGATCCATAGATTCTTGTCAGCGGTGTACGGTTGAATCTTCCTAACATACGAACGGAGGTGCAACTTTGGACAAGAAACTCCGTCGTACTTAGCAAAGGCTGGTGCTTTGAACTTGTGGGGAATCACCACCCCAGATGACAGACCCAAATCACCAAAGTCCAGACCAGGCACTTTCTGAACTTCCATCGCACTCAACCGGTCTTCCATTTGCTTGTATCTATCCTCAGCCGGAGGATACTGGTCTTCGTCGAAGTCCGTCTCGTTGTCTGAAACCACAGGGCTAGGAGCCCTCCTTTCTTCCTGACTATCTTTCCCTCCAGATGAGGTGGTAAAATCAACTTCATCTCGTAGCCTGTTTCTAAACCTGTGGCCCATGTTAAACAGGACCGTCTTCTTCTTCTTCTTCTTCTTCTTCTTCTTCTTCTTCTCTTTTAGGATAAGGGTCTTCAGATCTTGTTGACCCTTAGCCAAATTCATGAACAATTCTTGGAACTGGGCATTTTGAGCCTGTAGAGCCTTGATTGCTTGTTCAGTTGATGGTTCAGAAGACATGATGCTGAAATAAACAGCGAAGAAGATGAGAAAACCTGTAAGGGTACCTGTTATGAGGTGCATGGAATGAAATGCGTATGCTATGATTTCAAAGACATCGTGAGATTCAAATTCGTAAACCAAACATGAAACACACTTTTATTAGATAAACTTGAAAGTCAATTGTTCACAAATTGCCCTTAAGGCGTTACAAGAAAGGAAATACTGAAAAGTAAATAAAAACTGGAAGTAATCAAAAGGCATTAGCGCTCCCATGGTCGTTTTCCTTTAGTGCTGACATAGTCGTTGATGATCTGCTCATTCTCCAACTGCCTTGTCAACTTCTGGATCTTTCGCTCTTGCTCGTGATACTTTTCTCTATGAGTATCCCGTTCTTCTCTCAGCTGCATCCAGGACCTCTTCAATTCCCCAATGTCAGTAGGCATGTAAGGGTGTAAGATAGTAGGAGGAACCCCTTCCTCATCAGAAACTTCAACAATAATAGGAAAGACGACTTCATAGGGCATTCCCAGCTTTTGGGCACGTATGCGAACCCATCGGAGATATGGTTCCATTGGTAGAGAAGTCTTTGCACCCAACTCGTGTGGATCAGATATGTGTACTCTATCCCAAGCCCTTATAAATTTGTGGCGTTGCTCGTCACTATCCCCTTGGAAATCAAAGATTATACTAGGCATTAGCAGCTCATGAGGTCCTTCCCTTCTGGCTCTCCCAAACTGACGTAAGGCAAAGCATGGATTGTAAGTAATTCCTCCATTGGTTCCTATCAGTGGAACACTGGGGTATTCCCCACATCGATCAATAATAGCCACCTCGTCCATACCCTTGATAGTCCAAATGATATCATTATGAGAGAGAGACATAACCCAATAAGCCCAGCCCATGCCTTCTTTGTTCTTTAGAACTGATTTGGGGAGGTGAGAAATAAACCACCTCGCCAACAATGGAGCACAGCACATCAAGGTTCCCCGCTTCCGAGTAGTACGAGCATAAAGCTGATGAAGGATGTCACCCAAGAGAGTGGGTACAGGGTTACCAGACATAAAAATCTTTACCGCATTCACGTCAACAAAGGAGTCAGAGTTATGAAACAATACCAAGCCATATATCAGAAGATCCAGAATATCTTCGAAAGCCTGGAAGTCTAGATTATCCCAGAAATGATTAGCCTTACTAACCAAGAACTTAGTCAAAAATCCCTTTGCTCCACTACGAGTTTCCCAATTAGCCATTACCTCAGCCTTTGTCAGATGAAGGGATGAAGCAATCTCTTCCTACCTAAGGATCTTCTCCCAACATGTAAATGGGGTCTGCTCCAGAATAGAGATACTGAGCATATCAGAGAACTCTTCCAAGGTAGGGACCAACTGGTAGTCCTGAAAAGTAAAGCAATGGTACAGTGGATCAAAGAACTGGACTAGGACACTCATCATCTGCTCGTCCAATTTGGAGGTGACCAAACCAAGAAGATGCCCATGTCTTCTGATAAAGGAAGTAGTATCTGACATCTTTGCAACCAAATCTTTAAGCATAGTGGGAACCTGGACAAAGTTGATCCGGATGGTGTTCCTACGCATAGGTGCCATGACCTACAAAACAGAACAAAGATGAATCCTCTTGTCTTTGAAATAGGTTAGTCCAATGCAAGATGTATGCAATGTTACGATGTCATGATGTCATGATAGAAATCACACCACAAGTATCCACAAATAGCAAACATGGTAAAGGCACACAAGTCACACAGAGAGCCCTTAGATTTCAGGCTGGCAAGGAGTCTAGGTACTACCCTCTTTCAGTTCAGTTGCTTTAAACCTGTCCTAAAAATAGTAACTGGGTTCTAGAGGATCTCAATATCATTGATTACCCTCGATCAGTCATAATTCCATTTTAGCAACCTTTTCTTGCGGCCGGAATCATCGCGAGAGTTTAGTCTCAATGAGTGTAGCATACTGCTACTGTTCTATGGCCAAGTTGGTCAATTTAAAGGTTCTAAGGTCAGTTGGTGCTTAATGACCCCTTAGCAGACCCATATTCTCCTCGTTGCGCCACAAGGGATATCGGTACATACTAAAGTGCCACACCAACGTAGTTACTGCTTCAACCGTATCGGTCTACGCCGTATAGTTCCCTCACAATTTATTTCTACTTACCTAAAGGGTATCCCCCAGATCCGGGTTAGGATCTATAGTAACTCCGATTCAACCCACAAAGATAAAGCATACAAGTCAAGCAATTGAAGACATTATGAACTATTCCTAAGGTACACCCCACTTATTAAATAACCACAGCAGAGTCGCCAGTTCTATGATACGGTGGGATAGAACAGACTGTTTTTTGGAATGTTGGTTTGCATTTTGCGTTTGTTTTCGGAAAATGTCGCGGTAAGCAAGAGTCGCCACCGACTTTTATTTTATCCAACAAGGAAAGGAAAAAAGTACAGAAAATTCCTTTTTCGAGATATTTCTCGGGTTCGGGGGGTAGATTATAGAAAGGGAAGGTATTAACACCCTTTCTATCCGTGGTTATCCACGGGCTCTTAGGTACTTGCTCATATTGTTTTCAAAATATTGCTTTCTTTGTGCTTGTGGGTTTGAAAAAGTTTTTGTTTGAAAACTTTGATTTAACTCTTGCTTCTGTCCTCAAGAGCATATGAAGTGTTTTTGAAAACTTTGTTCGAAAAGTGTAAGTGTGATTTAACAAAATTATTTTACAAAAATGCACTTGCATTTTTACAAAATATTGATCACTCAGATACGATCGCACAAGCTTTCACACTATGAAGCATTATAACTTTTGCCAAAAATATCAATCACTTAAGTATTTTGCTTGGATTTTTTTTTTTTGAGATGAGACTTGAGATACTTACAAGTTGGACGTTGTCATTAAAGGATATCACAGTACTCATTAAACCCTAACTCTTCGACTTAATTTTGAGAAAGACTTTAAAAAACTATCTTGGGCATCTTTGACCACTTGAAATAGTTTCGTGTTTTTAAAGTTAATTTGCATCTCTATGATTTGTAATCAAGGTCATATTACATCTTTTCAAGTTCCCATCATCAAAATCATGATAGGCATGGCTTTCTTAACTTTGATTACTTCTTTATTTAACCTACAATACTATATTTGTTGTGATTTGAAGACAATGAGTTATATACTTACCTTTGAATATAGGAACTCAAAAATAGTTAAATGGTGTTTATTCCATAATAAATTCAAGCATATATGCAATGTATCTCAACGTAGATTCATAAGTACCTCCACCATAAAAAAATAGATTTAGTTGGACTAATGATAACCATAATTCAGATCATATTCTTGAAAGAGATGATTAAGAACTTGAGAGTTTTTCCTAGTAGATTTGCTAAATATCACAAGGTCTTCAGCAAAAAAAAAAAGGTGCTTAATAATGATTGTCTTACCAACTTATATGTATGTCAACCTACCCTTATCAACCAACATAAATAACTATAGATCTCCTTGCTTCACTCTCCAGGAGAAAGAAAAAATCCTAATTTTTATTTATTTATGATGATTGAAATTTCATTGAATGTAGAATAGAAAGAATACAAATATTTTTTTTTATCAAAGTGAAATTGGACAAAAACTTTAAAAAATTATTAATTAATGTAAACACTTAATGGATGTTACATTCTCTCTACAATTTGTAGTTTCACAATATTTTTATCTGGCACAATAACTTTTGATGAGAAACATTGACATTTAATTTAACTTATACAAAATAAAGAAATTTCAATTTTTAGTTAAATTGTTTAAAAAAAACTTTTAGTATTATAAATATGTATTTTATATATTTTTAAAATTATTTTATTTATTTAACATGTATTTGTATAAGCTTTTAGGTTTTTAAATTATAGAAAACAATGACATTATTAAAAACTACACACACATATCTAAAATTATCAAACATTTTATACAATTGAAATAATTGTATTTTTAATTTTTTTGAAAATTTATATTTAATTATTCAAAAAGTATTTATTGAGTGTCTTATATAAAACAACATTGTCTATCATATAATATGTTTTCAAATTTCTCATTAATCTCATGATAAGAACTTAAATTGAAACATTGATAAGAAAGTGTTATAATATCAACTAGTTCAACCTGCAAGGCTGCAAACAAATATAAATTTATGATAGTTTTTGTAAGTTCATTTACAAACCAAAAATAAAACAAAACTATGTATATCACTAAATAATGGATCTGATTCGACATACAAATTATTTTATAATTGTCATTAATAATAAATAAATAATATATAAATACACGTATCTGAAGTTAATAAATGAAATAATACAACAATAATAAAAGAGTAAGAGTGTTATGCGAATCATGTATTCACTCTCAGATATAAAACAAATTTTATTTGACAAAAAAAACCCTATACATTCCATTTTGAAATATGACAGATGTTAGTAAAATAATATTATAAAGCAATATTTAAAAATGACACTCAATTAAAATCTAAGACCGTAACCGTTTATTTATTTTATTTTTAACACAATAATTTTTATTAATAAGCTGCTTAGCAGGATTCGAAACGAGTTTATTTATTTTTTTTTAACATAATAATCAATGAGTATTTTATTTTGAATAAATAGTTTGTATCTATCTATTATTGAAAGCTTGATTTTGTAACCTCTAGGAACAATTCAAATCATACAGAATACAATTGTAAGTTAATCATCAGTGTCATAATCATCATCATCATTTATTATTATAATTATTACTATTATTATTATTATTATTATTATTATTATTATTATTATTATTATTATTATTATTATTAAAAAATTTCCTTTATTTAATTTTGAAAAATAAATCTGAAATAATTGATATAGTCTTTAAGAAAGTATAATGAATATCATTTATATTTTCAAGTTATTTATATTTCACAATGATTCAAAAATATAATATTAGAGGTCGTGAAAAATGCAGCATGAGTACAAGTATAAACATAATAATTATGAAGAATTTCAAATATCCCATATTATAAGAATATATAGTTAAGTTTTATTTTCTTAATAATTAACTTTAACCAAGTATGGTAACTGTTATTTATAATATCCATTTTATAATAAATAATCATAAAATTTGTTTTTTAAATAATCAATAATATTAATTTAATTAGTTGAAAATATTTTTTCAGAATAAAATATAATATGTGTTGTAGAACTTCATTTTACTAAAAAAACACTCTATTAGTTATTAATTAGTGATAGTATAATTAAAAATAATTATTAAATATTAATTTAAAGTATGGCTAAAATTAAGAAATTAATTTATGTAATTTTATTAAATAAAAAATTCAAAAATTAAGTAGGTTATGTATTACATCCACTATTAATTAAAATCAACAAATAAAAATCAAACACTAACTATTAATAATGTAACCAATAATAATACATTATATCTCCCACTAACACTAACCACATATCATAATTTCCCCCTATAATTTCACTCATTAATTAATAATAATAATAATAATAATAATAATAATTATTATTATTATTATTATTATTATTATTATTATTATTATTATTATTATTATTGTTATTATGTTATTATTAGTTAATTAAATAAATGGACTAAAAAAATAAGATAAGTAATTTTTTATTACTATTTAAGCCTCTTTGTATAATCTATTAACTACAATAAATAACAATTATACATAGACTTTCATTTATAATTTTTTTAATTATACGTCCTCTTTTTTATATGTAATAATAGATTTATTTTTGAGGAAGACAATGGATTAGAAGATATCGGTTGAGATATATAGTATTAATTATTTTTTCTTAATTTTATTAGTATTGTAATTTTGTATTGAACTCTAGACTATTTTTAAATCTTTTATCATATATAAAATTTATATTTTTCTATCTTAATTTCTTAACTCTATTTATTTTCTATTTCAATGATTAATTTGATGTCGAATATAATTCATCTATTTTTTTAGTTATATATTTTATAAAATTTACTTTAAATTATTAAAAATACTATAAAACATCAAAACAATAAGGTTACATTATAAGCTAGAGATGTAATTCATATAAAAATTATTTATATTAATATTTTTTAAATTATATTAATTATAATTGATATTTAAATAAAAATAACCGTGCATCTTCGAGTGTACGTCTAATTTCAAATATTACATATTATAAGAATATATAGTTAAGTTTTATTTTCTTAATAATTAACTTTAACCAAGTATATAACTGTTACTTATAATTATCCATTTTATAATAAATAATCATAAAATAAATAATAAATATTCATTAAAGTGTTTTAAAAAATATTAAAAACAAATGAGACATCAATGAATTATCATAAAATTGAATCATATCTTGCCTATAAATTAAGCTATATTCACATATGTACAAACATTATAAACATAAACATCATCCTCATACACATTATCAAATTAAGATGACAGGGAAGAGATCTATTTCTCTTTTAAATGTTGTGATGATTTTAAACATGTTAGTAACAACATTAGATGCACGTAAAATCGATGTTATTACTTGCCCTGATGCTCTTTTATCTTTGCTTCCTTGTCTTCCTTATTTGCAAGGAACTGGTCCTGCTACACCAACTAGTGCATGTTGTGCAGGTGCAAATAATTTAAATCAAAAGGCAGACACCACTCAAAGTCGAAGAGATGTGTGCAATTGTCTCAAACCCGCTGCATCAAGATTTGGAGTTAATCCTGACAGATCAAAACAACTTCCACGTCTTTGTAACATTAATCTTTCAGTTTCATTTGATCCTAGCATTGACTGTAACACGTAAGTTTCTCTTCATCTCTCCCTCCAAAGTCAAATTATTATTCAAATTTTTGTACATTTATATTTTGTTATAAAATTTTTTTTTGGGTGTGTGCAGGGTTTCATGATGCTATAATATGAGACATGTACAACATAAGCAAAACTTGAAGAATCATTGAGATAACTACTATATGTGTAACAATAAGCAAAATAAAAATTTGTATCAAGTCTTTAAGATTGGATAAGTTTTCAGCATTGTATTAATTGATAATAAATTCATTTTCTTGCTATCTATATCTTATTTTCATTTTTTTTAAAATTTGTTCTATTGTATCGTTTTAAAAAATGTCATAAATATATGTAAAAAATCTCCAACAGACTAATAAACAAATAAAATAAGTTTTGACTACAACATATAGTTATATATCTTTTAAAAAACTAAAGCTAAAAGCTTAATAAAAATATTTAGTTTATAGATAATATTTAAAAATAAATATTTTATATTTTTAATCTATCATATTTGTCAAATCTTAACATTAAAATTTAATGATATATACTTTTAAATTAACAATTATGAATTTTTAAGGTTGATTATGATTAGTATGTAGTGTATCATTATTTTCTCTATTTGCTTCTCTCTCAAGGTCCATCAATTTGGTGAACTCCACCATCCTTTTAAAAAAGGAATCTGGTCAAGTTTCCGTCTCAATTGTGGAATGTGTCCATTGGCATGATGTAGTTGGAATATGTCACCCCAGTTTCAAATGTACCTGAACAAATTGACGCGATCTAAGATACCCGATATAATGATGTTGGTAGACGAGTTTTTAGGTGGGCGACTTTGAAGTGGGAAAATTTCTCCGAAAATCCAAATCTTGACAGATTAACACACACCCTCTCATACGCACTTGTTATAAGATGACGCATCTCAAGGAAGGACATCCACTTTGCAACTGGTGCGTTACCGCTAAGACATGGAACAAGGGCGTTGTGAATTTTATCAAAGTTGGCTTTATTCTCATATAATCGGGTGTAAAGTTCCCTATACACCATCATCTCAGAAATAAGTGTTTGGCGAACAAGATTGTGATTCTCTTCTCCCTTACCGAGTAAACTGGCCATGGGCCGATACTCGCGGTTACCATCAGACCCCGTATCAATGATCCTTTCAATGTGTTTTTGCATAAAAAGAGATATCTCATAAATGTAGATCCTCGGTGGTTTTTTATAAACCGACTTGGTATTTGAAACACTTTCTAGTCTTTTCCGTTTCAAACCGACAAGTATGTTTCTCGGTGCAACTTTGATTAACGACAATTCTGAAATAGATTCCTTCTCTTTCGGCTTAAGTCGACATACAATTGGATGCCCATGTAGCTTGGTGTCCAACGCATGATTATGTACACCAGAAAAAACATTAAACCTCCACGAATCATCCACCCTACAAGAACCGTGCAATTTAAACAGACACTCACATTTCCTCAATCTCGTGTCATCATGTTTTAACTTCTGGATTTTTTAAACATATTTCTCACTTCTCTTGAATTTAATCACAACAAATGCTTACCTTATACTAGTGTCATTGTCAGACCTTCCAATCACAACACCAAACCCAAGTTTGCTAGCTTTCATTCGAACCCATTCAAGCATATGTTGATGAGAGGTGAAACTTTTATCATTTGTAAATTATTGTCCAACATCTATCATGACATCAATCATTTTATCAACGTCATTCACCTTATTCGACTTAGCATCTTCATTGACCTTGTCTGGAACCTTTACGACAGCTTTGGAAATATTGTCGGGGTGCACTATACCTAACACGGGCAAAAAACATAAATTCTGTTAAAATGGTATCTTGTTTATGTAACAGACATAATTTTGGATATGCACGTCCTAATTATGTAGGTGGAATTCGGAGATGCGTAACCGAAGTGACGCTATTTTTTTCATCCATAAATCAACCTCAATGCAAGGAATGTGAGATGAAATGAGGAAAATTTACCTTAAATTGCAGTTTTCTATGCTCTTTATTCTATGCTCAAACATTTGAAACTTGGTTTGGAGACGAAAAAATGATTGAGAATGGTTGAAGTTTTGTTGAGGGTTTTAGTTATGGGGGGAAGAAAATGAATGAAATAACGGTGGGGTGACCATGCGGCAATCTAATATGGCAAAGATAGTTTCGGATATATATTTTCGAAACTACCTCTAGAATTTTAAATCCAACATTTTAGTATTAAAACATGGAAAAGAGTGACTTCAGATGTGCATATTCGAAACATGCTGAAAGGTGCATTCATATATGCACATCCGAAGGGTATTTTCGGGTTTTCAGAGATTTAGCTAAACATATATAGGTGGAGAAAGAAATTCTCTAAATGGGTCGGGAATTTCTTTTTGCACTCTTACCTTCTCTTAGGTCTCTTACGAAATGTTAAAAATGTCCTATATTTTCAAAGATACATCTCCGAACACACAACTTCTTCATTTTTCCAAAATTTAATTTGGAGATGCATCTCCAGATTTTTCTGAGGTTAATTCAGAGATGTATCCCCGAAAATACACATGAAGCCATTTCACAAGAGTTTCATTAAGATGGTTTATCATTTAACCTCTCATTGATACTTTTATGCACAAACACATTGAGTGAATTGTAAATGTTAAGGGTGATGGTAAATGCGGTTATCAGACAAGATCTGGCTTACTCGGTAAAGAGAGGAGAATCACTTTCTTGTTTGCTAACAACTTTTGAAAGAGTTGACAGCGCATAGGGAATTCTACACACCGCTATACGAAAAAAAACATTTTTATTCAATTCAAGTTGCTCATATTTCTTGTGTTAGCGGTCTCACACTGGAGTCAAAATGGATGTGTTTCCACGAAGTATCTGAGTCTCCATAATCTTGACTTTGTCTTCAATATTAGAAGCAACATCTTTTCTGATGAAAAAATCTTGACTTCTGATTCGAAAGTAAAAGCTTTTCTTTGATGTGTTCATAACCTTAACTTTGTCTTCACAGTTAGAAGCAACAACCCCTATGACGAACTAATCTTGACTTTTGACTTTTGAAACAAAAGCTTGTTTTTGGTGCAATCTTCGTTTCTGATCTTGGAGCAGAAACTCTAACAAAAATTCTTTCTTCTAGAATACTTATGACTTCTAAAGCAGCAACTAATTAAGAAGTACATAGGAGATCCTCTTTCTGGCGAACATTCAGCCTCTTTAGAACTATTGATGTTTCTTCAGAAGCGGATGCAATAGTATTTCTAATGCGTGCTTGGCATATTTCTGATGATTCTTCAGACAATAGTCATGAATCAATTAGAACTTCTAATCTGCACATTCAA
Source organism: Vicia faba (assembly GCA_948472305.1). Lineage (NCBI taxonomy): Eukaryota > Viridiplantae > Streptophyta > Magnoliopsida > Fabales > Fabaceae > Vicia > Vicia faba. Next base: position 526,112,948 of record OX451736.1, read on the forward strand.
GAAACTATTAGAAACAAAATTGTTTACATATAAAATATATGTATTGTTTTCATCAAAATCCATAGATTAATTGTAGAATCCAAATCTTATTCTAACAGTCAGCACCCCGGTATTCTTACTAACTCTGATGCAACATGTAAAAGGGACACGCCCTTCACTATGCACCCTAAGTTGTTTGAAGGGACACATGTCCTAGACATTATTATAACATTTGACAAAGGAACTGTTGCGTCAACCTCAAGCACAACGGTCTTGACTAAGTTAAAGTAAAATTGCAAAGACTTGGATGAAACAATAAGAGCTTGCGCTGAAAGAAAGATCTAAATTGAAAGTCTTATTAGAGCTTTGTCAGAGGAAGGGGCTAAAGGAAATTTGGTTGATGTCGAGGATGAAGAAAGTGAAGGCAATGTTGCTAATAGTGATGATGAGGATCTTGAGAAACAATAATTTCTTCTGGTGGACTTTTATTTATGTACTTTTTGGGCTGTGCTCTGATTTGTTTGCACTACATGTGATTTTGGGTTATAATCCTGACTAAGTTTCTTTTGCTACATCTATGACCTTTTTGAATGATGGTTTTTTATAAGAAATGTATGTAGAAATATTTATGGTCCATGTTTTTTTTTGCTGCATAATTCTTGAGGGGCAACATGATTAATTTCTTCTATATGCCAGTTCAGTAGTCTAAATTATGGCTATAAGGGGGAGAAATATGTTTGACTTTGTTTGATGCTTGTTGATGTTCCCTTGAGGGGTTTTTTTGATTCCATGTGACAGATGGAGTATTGTGACAGGGGGAGCATGATGCTGGTGTGCTGAGAGTTTAATTCTCTCAGGTGTTATTGTGATGATGCTTTGTGATGTCTGATAAAATGTCATGACATATGGTTTCTGGTGGAATTCTGGAGTATGAGAGTTTATTTATCTCTTTGTGTTTGAGGTTGGGTCTCTACTTTAGTTATGTTTTTTGCATGTGTCTCTGATATGTTTATTGTTTTTTTCCAAGTATGCATGATGTTCATGTATCTTGTGTATGGTTGTTTTGCTGTTGTTTGTTTCCCGATATCCAGTTATATCATGGAAAGGTCGTTTTAGCCAAAATTTTCCAAAAGGGGAGATTGTTAAGTTTTTGTTTTTATGATTGGAAGCAATTTTGTTAAAACATGTTTCACAATAAGAAGTTATGGCATATGTCTTAACATGTTGTTCAGACATCAGTGAAGGCAGATGTCGAGCACAATGTTGTCACATGTTATACCAGAACACCAGTGCAGTTTTAGGTTTTACTTCTTGGAAGATTTATTTTTAAAATATGAGATTCTGAATGATTTTAGTTCTCATATATCCGCAGACCAAGGAGGGATATTTTAGGAACATTGGTTCTATAACATAATTGATTTTGTTTCATAAAAAGGATCTTGGAGACTTTTTAGGAAACTTTATATTTATGTTCCTATTTTTATGGAGAAGATTTTACAGAAGATTTACAGTTGGAATATTGGATTTGTGTGAAGAGTCCAAGCCCATGCTTTCAATAGTATTTTTTATATGGACTTTCTAAACCAAAAATCACATGGAGAAGTCGTGTGCATGAGATAAGGGTTTAGGGTTTTAGTTTGTTCTATGTTCATTGTGATCCACTCTCTTATCACATTGATATTAGAGTTGGACTGAGTATTAGTTGTTATTTATAAATCACTCATAAGCTTTTAAGCAAGAGTGAATTGTGTGTCAAGTTATCTTTGTTCGTGTTGTCAATCTTATCGATGATGACGACTATGTTCGTGTTGTCAACCTCCTCGAAGAAAATGACCAGTAAAGAGTGACAATATCAAAGTATTGAACAAAAAATGAACGATAAACCGTATTGAATGATGGTGTTAGGGTTGAAATCGTGTATCATTTCATAATATTTAAGGTTAGGGTATTTTCGTCTTGTTTCTTTTTTCAGTGGAAAAATATGGAAACTGAAGAGACAAGCTAGCTAGAAGTGTATAATATTTAAAAAGATACCACCACGGTCTAAACTCTAAACCGTAATGATATGTTATTTACATGATAAAATTTCATAAAGAAGCATAAACGTTTAGCCATTTAAAAATTAAAAAAAAACAAAATATATCACAACGGTTGAACTAACCAACTGTTATGCTATTCCTTTTATTTTTTATTTAAAAATAAAAACAGTAAAAGGCTCACCTTAACGTTAAAGGAATAAAAAACTTGAGTTGGTTGAGGTTCGAATCCATAAAAGCTTGAACAAATCACCACGGTCAGTTAAATAACTGTTATTATATCCTAACAATTATTAATTAAAAAAAATGTTCGCACCTGAATTTGTAGATGTCACCACAGTGTTTAGAAGAACCGTGGTGACTTTGGTGTTGTTGTATGCGCGTTTGATAGTAGTGACTCAAAAGTAGATTCCAAGGAAGTAAGTGGAAGATACTTATTCAGGGTTGTTTTAGTTTATCGTTATGTAGTAGATATTATGCTCTGATTCATGTAACATTGGGTGGGGGTTGACAATTGTCTTCTTAATTTCTTATGTTATTTAAGATGTTGGGTTGAGTGTTGACAACCGAGATATTTTATGATATTTTTATGAAGTGTGACGCCCTTGTGGATGTATTTTTATGATTAAAATAATCATTAATTTTGTGGGGTTGTAGAAGGGAGTTACACCTACTCCTTTCCATAAAAATTGATCTTGGGACTATCAAATAATGCTTATGAGATTTTAAAAGGTTAAGCTCACGAATCTTTTATACAAGAAAAAATTAAGTTTAAGGTTTGCTTCCAATCAAACAATGAACAACAATATGAAGCAATTAGTCTTTCTTCCAAACACGAACAATGATTTGAGTGGTTAACTTCTAAGCTTTAACCAAGATTTTATATGGATTTATCTCAAACTATTATGGAGTTTGGAACTGGCTATCCTCTAAAGTGAACAGAGGTTTTACATAAGATGATCACAAATCAAATCGAGATTTTATATCATACAGATCTCGAACCAACTGAGCCTTTAAGGTTGTGCTCTAAAATCAATAAGAATAATTTTAATTGGTCATCTTCAAGAACCCAAAAAAGAGTTATTCCTTAAGTGTCTCAACGCACGAACAAAACAGAGACTTAATGCTTAATCCTCAATGAAATCTTTTAACGGGGTTAACTTCAAACCAAACAGACACTTTCTAAGAAAGAGATATTCAATCAAGAGGGAAAATAACTCTAGGTGAGTTTACATTATTATCCTTTATAGAACAAACTTCCTCATTTAAACACAAAAACCTTTTTGAAAGCGCTATGACTAAATTTATGTGGTAGAAAGAAAAAAATATTTTAGAGAGAGAGAGAGGGGAAGGTGAGATAAATCAAGTTTATGGATGTGAAAAAGTGAGGGGAGATACATCTATTTATAGGCTAAAGGATGGTTCAAAAAAGGAAAAAATCTATGAACAAAATTAATTGTCCAATCGATTGGGTTATCATTCCAATTGATTGGATGACCTAAATAATCAATTACTTTAAACCATTTAAAAAATATTTGATAGAGAGCACCTTTACTTCATTAAAACATTGTAACAATCGATTATGGACTATTTTTTTCTCTAATCTAATCAATTGAGAATATGCTCAAATCAGTTGGGTAGTTCAAAAAACATGTCCTAATCATTATGAATATTTTCAATTCATCTGGCTAGAATCCAAAACATATTTAGAATATTTTCTTTGAAAAAGTGAGACTTTGAATTAGAGTTTTTATTCAGTGTGTGATTTAGCAATATTATTTTACAAAAATGCACTTGCATTTTTACAAAATATTGATCACTCAGATACGATCGCACGAGCTTTCACACTATGAAGCATTTTAACTTTCGCCAAAAACATCAATCACTTAAGTATTTTTCTTGGATTTTTTTTTTGGAGATGAGGCTTCAGATACTTACAAGTTGGACGTTGTCATTAAAGGATATCACAGTGCTCATTAAACCCTAACTCTTCGACTTAATTTTGAGAAAGACTTTAAAAAACTATCTTGTGCATCTTTGACCACTTGAAATAGTTTCGTGTTTTTAAAGTTAATTTGCATCTCTATGATTTGTCATCAAGGTCATATTACATCTTTTCAAGTTCCCATCATCAAAATCATGATAGGCATGACTTTCTTAACTTTGATTACTTCTTTATTTAACCTGCAATACTATATTTGTTGTGATTTGAAGACAATGAGTTATAGACTTACCTTTGAATATAGGAACTCCAAAATAGTTAAATTGTGTTTATTCCATAATAAATTCAAGCATATGTGCAATGTATCTCAACGTAGATTCATAAGTACCTCCACCATAAAAAAATAGATTTAGTTGGACTAATGATAACCATAATTCAAACCATATTCTTGAAGGAGATGATTAAGAACTTGAGAGTTTTTCCTAGTCGCTTTGCAAAATATCATAAGGTCTTCAGCAAAAAAAAGTGCTTAAAAATGATTGTCTTACTAACTTATATGTATGTCAACCTACCCTTATCAACCAACATAAATAACTATAGATCTCCTTGCTTCACTCCTCACGAGAAATAAAAAATCCTAAATTTTATTTATTTATTATGATTGAAATCTCATTGAGTGTAGAATAGAAAGAATACAAATAATTTTTTTGATCAAAGTGAAATTGGAGAAAAATTTTAAAACAATTATTAATTAATGTAAACACTTAATGGATGTTACATTCTCTCTATAATTTGTAGTTTCACAGTATTTTTATCTGGCACAATAAATTTTGATGAGAAACATTGACATTTAATTTAACTTATACAAAATAAAGAAATTTCAATTTTTAGTTAAATTTTTTAAATAACTTTTAGTATTATAAATATGTATTTTATATATTTTTAAAATTATTTTATTTATTTAACATGTATTTGTATAAGCTTTTAAGTTTTTAAATTATAGAAAACAATGACATTATTAAAAACTACACACACATATCTAAAATTATCAAACATTTCATACAATTGATCTGAAATAATTGTATTTTTAATTTTTTTGAAAATTTATATTTAATTTTTCAAAAAGTATTTATTGAGTGTCTTATATAAAACAACATTGTCTATCATATAATATGTTTTCAAATTCCTCATTAATCTCACGATAAAAACTTAAATTAAGAAAGTGTTACAATATCAACTAGTTCAACCTGCAAGGCTGCAAACAAATATAAATTTATGATAGCTTTTGTAAGTTCATCTACGAACCAAAAATAAAACAAAACAAAATATATCATGTATATCACTAAATAATGGATATAATTCGACATACAAATTATTTTATAATTGTCATTAATAATAAATAAATAATATATAAATACACGTATCTGAAGTTAATAAATGAAATAATACAACAATAATGAAAGAATAAGAGTGTTATGCCAATCATGTATTCACTCTCAGATATAAAACAAATTTTATTTGACAAAAAAAAAACCTACACATTCCATTTTGAAATATGACAGATGTTAGTAAAATAATATTATAAAGTAATATTTAGAAATGACACTCAATTAAAATCTAAGACCGTAACCGTTTATTTATTTTATTTTTAACACAATAATTTTTATTAATAAGCTGCTTAGCAGGATTTGAAACGAGTTTATTTATTTTATTTTTTACATAATAATCAATGAGTATTTTATTTTGAATAAATAGTTTATGAGGTATCTATCCATTATTGAGAGCTTGATTTTGTAACCTCTAGGAACAATTCAAATCATACAGAATACAATTGTAAGGTAATCATCAGTGTCATAATCATCATCATCATTTATTATTATTATTATTATTATTATTATTATTATTATTATTATTATTATTATTATTATTATTATTATTATTATTATTATTATTAGTATTATTATTATTATTATTATTATTATTATTATTAAAAAATTTCCTTTATTTAATTTTGAAAAATAAATCTGAAATAATTGATATAGTCTTTAAGAAAGTATAATGAATATCATTTATATTTTCAAGTTATTTATATTTCACAATGATTCAAAAATATAATATTAGAGGTCGTGGAAAATGCAGCATGAGTACAAGTATAAACATAATAATTATGAAGAATTTCAAATATCCCATATTATAAGAATATATAGTTAAGTTTTATTTTCTTAATAATTAACTTTAACCAAGTATGGTAACTGTTATTTATAATATCCATTTTATAATAAATAATCATAAAATATGTTTTTTAAATAATCAATAATATTAAATTAATTAGTATTGAAAATATTTTTTCAGAATAAAATATAATATGTGTTGTAGAACTTAATTTTACTAAAAAACACTCTATTAGTTATCAATTAGTGATAGTATAATTAAAAATAATTATTAAATATTAATTTAAAGTATGGCTAAAATTAAGAAATTAATTTATGTAATTTTATTAAATAAAAAATTCAAAAATTAAGTAGGTTATGTATTACATCCACTATTAATTAAAATCAACAAATAAAAATCAACCACTAACTATTAATAATGTAACCAATAATAATACATTAAATCTCCCACTAACACTAACCACATATCATAATTTTTTTCTCTATAATTTCACTCATTAATTAATAATAATAATAATAATAATTATTATTATTATTATTATTATTATTATTATTATTATTATTAGTTAATTAAATAAATGGACTAAAAAAATAAGATAAGTAATTTTTTATTACTATTTAAGCCTCTTTATAATCTATTAACTACAATAAATAACAATTATACATAGACTTTCATTTATAATTTTTTTAATTACACATCCTCTTTTTTATATGTAATAATAGATTTATTTTTGAGGAAGACAATGGATTAGAAGAAATCGGTTGAGATATATAGTATTAATTATTTTTTCTTAATTTTATTAGTATTGTAATTTTGTATTGAACTCTAGACCATTTTTAAATCTTTTATCATATATAAAATTTATATTTTTCTATCTTAATTTCTTAACTCTATTTATTTTCTATTTCAATGATTAATTTGATGTCGAATATAACTCATCTATTTTTTTAGTTATATATTTTATAAAATTTACTTTAAATTATTAAAAATACTATAAAACATCAAAACAATAAGGTTACATTATAAGCTAGAGATGTAATTCATATAAAAATTATTTATATTAATATTTTTTAAATTATATTAATTATAATTGATATTTAAATAAAAATAACCGTGCATCTTCGAGTGTACGTCTAATTTCAAATATTACATATTATAAGAATATATAGTTAAGTTTTATTTTCTTAATAATTAACTTTAACCAAGTATGTAACTGTTACTTATAATTATCCATTTTATAATAAATAATCATAAAATAAATAATAAATATTCATTAAAGTGTTTTAAAAAATATTAAAAACAAATGAGACACCAATGAATTACCATAAAATTGAATCATATCTTGCCTATAAATTAAGCTATATTCACATAGGTACAAACATTCTAAACATAAACATCATCCTCATACACATTATCAAATTAAGATGACAGGGAAGAGATCTATTTCTCTTTTAAATGTTGTGATGATTTTAAGCATGTTAGTAACAACATTAGATGCACGTAAAATCGATGCTATTACTTGCCCTGATGCTCTTTTATCCTTGCTTCCTTGTCTTCCTTATTTGCAAGGAACTGGTCCTGCTACACCAACTAGTGCATGTTGTGCAGGTGCAAATAATTTAAATCAAAAGGCAGACACCACTCAAAGTCGAAGAGATGTGTGCAATTGTCTCAAACCCGCTGCTTCAAGATTTGGAGTTAATCCTGACAGATCAAAACAACTTCCACGTCTTTGTAACATTAATCTTTCAGTTTCATTTGATCCTAGCATTGACTGTAACACGTAAGTTTGTCTTCATCTCTCCCTCCAAAGCCAAATTATTATTCAATTTTGTGTACATTTATATTTTGTTATAAAAAAATTTTTTTGGGTGTGTGCAGGGTTTCATGATGCTATAATATGAGACATGAACAACATAAGCAAAACTTGAAGAATCATTGAGATAACTACTATATGTGTAGCAATAAGCAAAATAAAAATTTGTATCAAGTCTTTAAGATTGGATAAGTTTTCAGCATTGTATTAATTGATAATAAATTCATTTTCTTGCTATCTATATCTTATTTTCATTTTTTTTTAAATTTGTTCTATTGTTTTGTTTTAAAAAATATCATTAAATATATGTAAAAAATCTCCAACAGACTAATAAACAAATAAAATAAGTTTTGACTACAACATATAGTTATATATCTTTTAGAAAACTAAAGCTAAAAGCTAAATAAAAATATTTAGTTTATAGATAATATTTAAAAATAAATATTTTATATTTTTAATCTATCATATTTGTCAAATCTTAACATTAAAATTTAATGATATATACTTTTAAATTAACAATTATGAATTTTTAAGGTTGATTATGATTGGTATGTAGTGTATCATTATTTTCTCTATTTGCTTCTCTCTCAAGGTCCATCAATTTGGTGAACTCCACCATCCTTTTAAAAAAGGGATCTGGCCAAGTTTCCGTCTCAATTGTGGAATGTGTCGTCCATTGGCATGATGTAGTTGGAATATGTCATCCCAGTTTCAAATGCACCTGAACAAACTGACGCGATCTAACATACCCGATATAATGATATTGGTAGACGAGTTTTTTGGTGGACGACTTTGAAGTGGGAAAATGTCTCCGAAAATCCAAATCTTGTCAGATTAACACACACCCTCTCATACGCACTTGTTATAATATGACGCATCTCAAGGAAGGATATCCACTTTGCAACTGGTGCGTTACCTCTAAGACATGGAACAAGGGCATTGTGAATTTTATCAAAGTTGGCTTTATTCTCATATAATCGGGTGTAAAGTTCCCTGTACACCATCATCTCAGAAATAAGTGTTTGGCGAACAAGATTGTGATTCTCTTCTCCCTTACCGAGTAAACTGGCCACGGGCCGATACTCGCGGTTACCATCAGACCCCACATCAATGATCCTTTCAATGTGTTTGTGCATAAAAAGAGATATCTCATCAATATAGATCCTCGCTGGTTTTTTGTAAACCAACTTGGTATTTGAAACACTTTCTAGTCTTTTCCGTTTCAAACCGGCAAGTATGTTTCTCGGTGCAACTTTGGTTAACGACAATTCTGAAATAGATTCCTTCTCTTTCGGCTTAAGTCGACATACAATTGGATGCCCTTGTAGCTTGGTGTCCAATGCATGATTATGTACACCAGAAATAACATTAAAACTCCACGAATCATCCACCTTACAAGAACCGTGCAATTTAAACAGACACTCACATTTCCTTAATCTCGTGTCAACATGTTTTAACTTATGAATTTTTTAAACATATTTCTCACTTCTCTTGAATTTAATCACAACAAATGCTTACCTTATACTAGTGTCATTGTCAGACCTTCCAATCACAATGCCAAACCCAAGTTTGCTAGCTTTCATTCAAACCCATTCAAGCATATGTTGACGAGAGGTGAAACTTTTATCATTTATAAATTATTGTCCAACATCTATCACGACATCAATCATTTTATCAACGTCATTCACCTTATTCGACTTAGCATCTTCATTGACCTTGTCTAGAACCTTTACGATAACTTTGGAAATATTGTCGGGGTGCACTATACCTAACACGGGAAAAAAACATTAATTCTATTAAAATGGTATCTTGTTTATGTAACAGACATAATTTTGGATATGCACATCCTAATTATGTAGGTGGAATTTGGATATGCGTAACCGAAGTGAAGCTATTTTTTTTATCCATAAATCAACCTCAATGCAAGGAATGTGAGATGAAATGAGGAAATTTTACCTTAAATTGCAGCTTTCTATGCTCTTTATTCTATGCTCAAACACTTGAAACTTGGTTTGGAGACGAAAAAATGATTGAGAAGGGTTGAAGTTTTGTTGAGGGTTTTAGTTATGGGGGGAAGAAAATGAATGAAATAACGGTAGGGGTGACCATGCGACAATCTAATATGGCAAAGATAGTTTCAGATATATATTTTCGAAACTACCTCTAGAATTTTAAATCCAACAATTTAGTATTAAAACATGGAAAATAGTGACTTCAGATGTGCATATTCAGAACATGCTGAAAGGTGCATTCATATATGCACATCCGAAGGGTATTTTCGGGTTTTCAGAGATTTAGCTAAACATATACAGGTGGAGAAAGAAATTCTCTAAATGAGTCGGGAATTTCTTTTTGCACTCTTACCTTCTCTTAGGTCTCTTACGAAATGTTAAAAATGTCCTTTATTTTCAAAGATACATCTCCGAACGCACAACTTCTTCATTTTTCCAAAATTTAATTTGGAGATGCATCTCCGTATTTTTCTGAGGTTAATTCAGAGATGTATCCTCGAAAATACACCTGAAGCCATTTCACAGTAGTTTAATTAAGATGGTTTATCATTTAACCCCTCATTGATACTTTTATGCACAAACACATTGAGTGAATTGTAAATGTTAAGGGTGATGGTAAATGTGGTTATCATACAAGATCTGGCTTACTTGGTAAAGAGAGGAGAATCACTTTCTTGTTCGCCAACAACTTTTGAAAGAGTTGACAGCGCATAGGGAACTCTACACACCGCTATATGAAAAAAAACATTTTTATTCAATTCAAGTTGCTCATATTTCTTGTGTTAGCGGTCCCACACTGGAGTCAAAATGGATGTGTTTCCACGAAGTATCTGAGTTTTCATAATCTTGACTTTGTCTTCAATATTAGAAGCAACATCTTTTCTGATGAAAAATCTTGACTTCTGATTCGAAAGTAAAAGCTTTTCTTTGATGTGTTCATAACCTTAACTTTGTCTTCACAGTTAGAAGCAACAACTCCTCTGATGAACTAATCTTGACTTTTGACTTTTGAAGCAAAAGCTTGTTTTTGGTGCAATCTTCGTTTCTGATCTTGGAGCAGAAACTCTAACAAAAATTCTTTCTTCTAGAATACTTATGACTTCTAAAGCAGCAACTAATTAAGAAGTCCATATGAGATCCTCTTTCTGGTGAACATTCAGCCTCTTCAGAACTATTGATGTTTCTTCAGAAGCCGGTGCAATAGTCTTTCTAATGCGTGCTTGGTATATTTCTGATGATTCTTCAGACAATAGTCATGAATCAATTAGAACTTCTAATTTGCACACTCAAGAAACTATTAGAAACAAAATTGTTTACATATAAAATATATGTATTATTTTCATCAAAATCCATAGATTAATTGTAGAATCCAAATCTTGTTCTAACAGTCAGCACCCCGGTATTCTTACTAACTCTGATGCAACATGTAAAAGGGACACGCCCTTCACTATGCACCCTAAGTTGTTTGAAGGGACACATGTCCTAGACATTATTATAACATCTGACAAAGGAACTATTGCGTCAACCTCAAGCACAACGGTCTTAAATAAGTTAAAGTAAAATTGCAAAGACTTGGATGAAACAATAAGAGCTTGCGCTGAAAGAAAGATCAAAATTGAAAGTCTTATTAGATCTTTTTCAGAGGAAGGGGCTAAAGGAAATTTGGTTGATGTCGAGGATGAAGAAAGTGAAGGCAATGTTGCTACTAGTGATGATGAGGATCTTGAGAAACAATAATTTCTTCTGGTGGACTTTTATTTATGTACTTTTTGGGTTGTGCTCTGATTTTTTTGCACTACATGTGATTTTGGGTTATAATCCTGACTAAGTTTATTTTGCTACATATATGACCTTTTTGAATGATTTTTTTTTATAAGAAATGTGTGTAGAAATATTTATGGTCCATGTTTTTTTTTGCTGCATAATTCTTGAGGGGCAACATGATTAATTTCTTCTATATGCCAGTTCAGTAGTCTAAATTGTGGCTAAAAGGGGGGAGAAATATGTTTGACTTTGTTTGATGCTTGTTGATGTTCCCTTGAGGGGTTTTTTTTATTCCATGTGACAGATGGAGTATTGTGACAGGGGGAGCATGATGCTGGTGTGCTGAGAGTTTAATTCTCTCAGGTGTTGTTGTGTTGATGCTTTGTGATGTTCGACAAAATGTTATGACATATGGTTTCTGGTGGAATTCTGGAGTATGAGAGTTTATTTATCTCTTTGTGTGTGAGGTTGGGTCTCTACTTTAGTTATGTTTTTTGCATGTGTCTCTGATATGTTTATTGTTTTTTTTCAAGTATGCGTGATGTTCATGTATCTTGTGTATGGTTGTTTTGCTGTTGTTTGTTTCCCGATCTCCAGTTATATCATGAAAAGGTCGTTTTAGCCAAAATTTTCCAAAAGGGGAGATTGTTAAGTTTTTGTTTTTATGATTGGAAGCAATTTTGTTAAAACATGTTTCACAATAAGAAGTTATGGCATATGTCTTAACATGTTGTTCAGACATCTGTGAAGGCAGATGTCGAGCACAATGTTGTCACATGTTATACCAGAACACCAGTGCAGTTTTAGGTTTTACTTCTTGGAAGATTTATTTTTAAAATATGAGATTCTGAATGATTTTAGTTCTCATATAGCCGCAGACCAAGGAGGGATATTTTAGGAACATTGGTTCTATAACATAATTGATTTTGTTTCTTAAAAAGGATCTTGGAGACTTTTTAGGAAACTTTATATTTTTGTTCCTATTTTTATGGAGAAGATTTTGCAGAAGATTTACAGTTGGAATATTGGATTTGTGTGAAGAGTCCAAGCCTATGCTTTCAATAGTATTTTTATATGGACTTTCTAAACCAAAAATAATATGGAGAAGTCGTGTGCATGAGATAAGGGTTTAGGGTTTTAGTTTGTTCTATGTTCATTGTGATCCACTCTCTTATCACATTGATATTAGAGTGGGACTGAGTATTAGTTGTTATTTGTAAATCACTCATAAGCCTTTAAGCAAGAGTGAATTGTGTGTCAAGTTATCTTTGTTCGTGTTGTCAATCTTCTCGATGATGACGACTATGTTCGTGTTGTCAACCTCCTCGATGAAAATGACCAGTAAAGAGTGACAATATCAAAGTATTGAACAAAAAATGAACGATAAACCGTATTGAATGATGGTGTTAGGGTTGAAATCGTGTATCATTTCACAATATTTAAGGTTAGGGTATTTTCGTCTTGTTTCTTTTTTCAGTGGAAAAATATGGAAACTGAAGAGACAAGCTAGCTAGAAGTGTATAATATTTAAAAAGATACCACCACGGTCTAAACTCTAAACCGTAATGATATGTTATTTACATAATAAAATTTCATAAAGAAGCATAAACGTTTAGCCATTTAAAAATTAAAAAAAAAACAAAATATATCACAACGGTTGAACTAACCAACTGTTATGCTATTCCTTTTATTTTTTATTTAAAAATAAAAAAAGTAAAAGGCGCACCTTAACGTTAAAGCAATAAAAAACTTGAGTTGGCTGAGGTTCGAATCCATAAAAGTTTGAACAAATCACCACGGTCAGTTAAATAACTGTTATTATATCCTAACAATTATTAATTAAAAAAAATGTTCGCACCTGAATTTGTAGATGTCACCACAGTGTTTCGATGAACCGTGGTGACTTTGGTGTTGTTGTATGCGCGTTTGATAGTAGTGACTCAAGAGTAGATTCCGAAGGAAGTAAGTGGAAGATACTTATTCAGGGTTGTTTTAGTTTATCGTTATGTAGTAGATATTATGCTCTGATTCATGTAACATTGGGTGGGGGTTGACAATTGTCTTCTTAATTTCTTATGTTATTTAAGATGTTGGGTTGAGTGTTGAAAACCGAGATATTTTATGATATTTTTATGAAGTGTGACGCCCTTGTGGATGTATTTTTATGATTAAAATAATCATTAATTTTGTGGGGTTGTAGAAGGGAGTTACACCTACTACTTTCCATAAAAATTGATCTTGGGACTATCAAATAATGCTTATGAGATTTTAAAAGGTTAAGCTCACGAATCTTTTATACAAGAAAAAATTAAGTTTAAGGTTTGCTTCCAATCAAACAAAGAACAACAATATGAAGCAATTAGTCTTTCTTCCAAACACGAACAAAGATTTGAGTGGTTAATTTCTAAGCTTTAACCAAGATTTTATATGGATTTATCTCAAACTATTATGGAGTTTGGAACTGGCTATCCTCTAAAGTGAACTGAGGTTTTACATAAGATGATCACAAATCAAATCGAGATTTCATATCATACAGATCTCGAACCAACTGAGCTTTTAAGGTTGTGCTCTAAAATCAATAAGAATATTTTTAATTGGTCATCTTCAAGAACCCAAAAAAGAGTTATTCCTTAAGTGTCTCAATGCACGAACCATACAGAGACTTAATGCTTAATCCTCAATGAAAGCTTTTAACGGGGTTAACTTCAAACCATACAGACACTTTCTAAGAAAGAGATATTCAATCAAGAGGGAAAATAACTCTTGGTGAGTTTACATTATTATCCTTTATAGAACAAACTTCCTCATTTAAACACAAAAACCTTTTTGAAAGCGCTATGACTAAATTTATGTGGTAGAAAGAAAAAAAATATTTTAGAGAGAGAGAGAGAGAGTGAGGGGAAGGTGAGATAAATCAAGTTTATGGATGTGAAAAAGTGAGGGGAGAGACATCTATTTATAGGCTAAAGGATGGTTCAAAAAAGGAAAAAATCTATGAACAAAATTAATTGTCCAATCGATTGGGTTATCATTCCAATTGATTGGATGACCTAAATAATCAATTACTTTAGACCATTTAAAAAATATTTGATAGAGAGCACCTATACTTCATTAAAACATTGTAACAATCGATTATGGACTATTTTTCTCTCTAATCCAATCAATTGAGAATATGCTCAAATCAATTGGGTAGTTTAAAAAACATGTCATAATCATTATGAATATTTTCAATTCATCTAGCTAAACTCCAAAACATATTTAGAATATTTTCTTTGAGAAAGTGAGACTTTTAATTAGAGTTTTTATTCAGTGTGTGATCTAACAATATTATTTTACAAAAATGCACTTGCATTTTTACAAAATATTGATCACTCAGATACGATCGCACGAGCTTTCACACTATGAAGCATCATAACTTTTGCCAAAAACATCAATCACTTAAGTATTTTGCTTGGATTTTTTTTTGGAGATGAGGCTTGAAATACTTACAAGTTGGACGTTGTCATTAAAGGATATCACAATGCTCACTAAACCCTAACTCTTTGACTTAATTTTGAGAAAGACTTTAACAAACTATCTTGTGCATCTTTGACCACTTGAAATAGTTTCGTGTTTTTAAAGTTAATTTGCATCTCTATGATTTGTCATCAAGGTCATATTACATCTTTTCAAGTTCCCATCATCCAAATCATGATAGACATGGCTTTCTTAACTTTGATTACTTTGTTAAGGATAAGCACATATTATTCACATTAAAGAAGATCAAAGCAAATATCAAGACATTCAAGAAGGTCAAACCCAAGCAAACATGTGATGGCAATATAACTATTATAGGCGTGTAAACATGATGGCAATGCATATCCATATAGTTGTCAAAGTATATCAGGAAATAGTATCATAATTGTATTTAAAATAGGATTTCTATTATAGGCAATTATAGACTAGACAGTTATAGGCAATTAGTATACAGATCCTTGTACTCTTATATATATATATATGTACATCATTACAAGAATAAATAATAACAAATTCCGATACAATATTCAAGAACTCATATGGTATCAGAGCTTCTCTGGTTAATATCCCTCAGTTTGTGTTTATCATCCTGTTTCAATCCTTCTTCATCGATTCACTCACTCACTCGCATCATCATGTCTGATGTTCCACCACCCACCAATGATCAATCCGCCACCACCTCCAACATTGATCCATGTGTCATCCATCATTCCGATAACCCTGTAACTGTCCTTGTTACACCTCTGCTCACGGTCGACAACTATGGTTCATGGAGCCGAGCCGTAACAATGGCACTTCGTGCCAAAAACAAATTCGGGTTTGTCGATGGAACCCTAATCTGTCCAAAGAAGGCCGATGATATCTCTAAGTGGCGCCGCTGCAACGATATGGTTACAAGCTGGATTCTCAACTCGGTTTCAACCGAGATTCTCCCTAGCATTCTCTATGCTGAAACGGCGGCACAAATCTGGACCGATCTCAAGGATCGTTTATCTCAGTCCAACGCTCCGAAAATCTATCAATTGAAATAATCTATCTCTGCCCTAAAATAAGAGGGCATGTCTGTATCTCTGTATTTTACTCAGTTGAAATCTCTCTGGGATGAACTCCATTCCATCGCACCTATCAATCCGTGCATCTGCGGTAATGCCAAGAGTATTATTGATCAACAAAATCAGGACCGGGCCATGGAATTTCTTCAGGCCGTCCATGATCGATTCTCGGCCGTCCGCAACCAAATTCTCCTCATGGATCCCTTTCCTTCAGTTCAGCGTATTTATAACATCGTACGCCAGGAAGAGAAACAACAAGAGATTAATTTTCGACCCCTCCCTGCTGAGGAATCAACAGCGCTTCAAGCTTCTAAAGTGCAGTATCGCACTCAAGGCAAACGTCAGCGTCCGTACTATGAGAATTTCAATAAGCATGGTCACACTATTGCTACTTGCTATCAGATTCATGGCTTTCCAAATAAGCCACCAAAGAAATCTGAACCATTCTCATCTACTTCCGCTACTCAACTCTCAAGCGCACAATACCAAAAACTCCTATCTCTCTTAGCCAAAGAGGACACTATGGGATCATCTGTGAATTTAGCAGGTACCGCTTTTACTTGGGTTCCTTTTTCTTGGACTATTGATTCTGGCGCTTCAAATAACATATGCACATCTCTTTCTTATTTTTCTTCATATTCACCTGTTCATAAAAATATACTTGTTCAATTACCCGACGGCTCTCACACGTCCGTGAAACACATCGGCAATGTTCATTGCTCGCCGTCACTTACACTCACGAATGTTTATCACATTCCATCTTTCAAATATAATCTATTATCTCTTTCACAATTAACAAAATTAATACATTGTGATATTATTTTCTCATCCTCTGGTTGCATATTTCAGGACCGAGCAACAAAGAAGACGATTGGTCGGGGTAGTGCTCGGAATGGACTCTTCTACTTGAATGAAGAACCACCATTAAATAAAGATGACAACGATCACTATTGTGTTGACCATCCACCAAGTTCTTTTTTTAGTTCTAAGCAATGTAATAAGGCTGACCTATGGCATTTACGCCTCGGTCACCCATCTATTTCCCGTTTTCAATTTATTGTTAAGAACTCTCCAAATATTAATGCGAATAAAGATTTTATTTGTGACGTTTGTCCGCGTGCAAAACAATCACGTTTACCTTTTTCTTCAAGAAAATCATATTCATCTCATTGTTTTGAGTTAATTCATGTCGATATTTGGGGTCCATTCTCTACTCCATCACACAATGGATCACGATATTTTTTAACAATTGTCGACGATTATTCACGATGTACTTGGTTATATCTCATGCAACATAAATCTAAAACATTTACTATGCTAATTCATTTTTTTAATCAAATCAATCGCCAATTCAACACTAAAATTAATAAAATTAATTCTGGAGATGGGGGCATCTTTCTCCCAACTTCAAGCTATTCGTTCCGAAAATGGTTCGGAGTTTTTGTCCAAACAAATCCAAACATGGTTTCATGATCATGGCATTATTCATCAACGCAGCTGCGTTGCAACCCCTCAACAAAATGGCGTTGTGGAGCGCAAGCATCGTCATCTTCTCGACGTCGCAAGAGCATTACCTTTCCAAGCGAAATTACCCATTTCCTTTTGGGGTGAATGCGTTCTCACTGCCGCTTATCTCATAAACAAACTTCCTACTCCCATCCTGAAATATAAATCTCCTCATCAAATTTTACTCGGTTCTCCTCCTTCATACTCATCACTTTGTGTGTTTGGATGTCTCTGTTTTGCCAAAAATATGAACATTCAACACAAATTCGATGAACGAGCCAAACCTGGTATTTTTGTCGGTTACCCTTTTAATCAAAAAGGATACCGCATCTACGATATGCACACTCGCAAAATATATGTCTCTCGCGATGTTCAATTTTTTGAAACCATGTTTCCATATCACGACTTTCAAACTCCTTCCATCGCTAACGACATAAGCATCAACACTCAAATCCTTGATTGTGTCTTTGATGATTCCTCTTCCAACTTATCACATGCATCAAGTATCTCTCCCGACATTAGTCATCATGATGACACGATTGTGCCCATTTCCACCCCTCAGGATGATAACTCATCGAATATTCCATCCAATATTACATCTATTCCTGTAGAAACTCCCCAACAACATTCACCTACAACGATCAATCCTGCAGAACGTCGTTATCCTCAACATCTTCGTACTCCTTCCGTTCGCCTCACGGACCACGTATGTGACATTAATAATGTCACATCACAGAGTGCCTTCCCATTAAAGAATTATTTCTCTTTATCCAATTTGAGCACTTCTCATCGAGATCTTCTTCTTAATATCATTGAAAATAAAGAACCAACATCTTATTCTCAAGCTATCAAATCAGCTGAATGGCGTGACGCTATGGCTAAAGAAATTCACGCCCTTGAATCCAACAACACTTGGGTTTTATCTCCTCTCCTGAATGGCAAAACCGCCATAGGTTGTAAGTGGGTATACAAAATTAAATATCACTCTAATGGTACCGTTGAGCGATATAAGGCTCATTTAGTCGCCAAAGGCTACAATCAAGTACATGGTATTGACTTCCATGAAACATTCGCACCGGTTGCAAAACTTGTCACGGTTCGACTCCTTCTCTCCATTGCTGCCATTAAAAACTGGCAGTTACATCAACTTAATGTTAACAATGCTTTCCTTCAAGGATACCTTAATGAAGAAGTTTACATGAAATTACCACCCAGCTTCTCTCATGAAGGGAAACCATGTGTTTGCAAATTAAACAAATCCATTTATGGTCTCAAACAGGCATCCCGTCAATGGTTCTCAAAATTCTCCACCACCCTCATTCAAAAGGGTTTTCATTAATCCATCTCTGATTATAGTCTATTCACTTTCAAAAGTAATCACACGACTATATTTGTACTCGTTTATGTAGATGACATCATCATCACTGGAAATAACGAAGACGCTATCTTCGACATCAAAAAATTTCCCGCCCAAGCCTTTTCCATCAAAGATCTTGGAAATCTTTCATACTTCTTAGGTATCGAAGTATCCCGTTCTAAAAAGGGAATATTCTTATGCCAAAGGAAATATACACTTGACATTTTATCCGACTCTGGTATGACTGGTTGCCGACCATCAGATTTTCCTATGAAGCAACACCTCCGTCTACGGCCCAATGAAGGAAGCCCTCTTCCTGATCTGACAATCTATCGTCGCCTCATTGGTCATCTATTATATTTAACAGTGATACGTCCCGACATCCAATACGCTGTTAACACTCTCGGTCAATTCATGTAATCTCCATGTACAACTCATCTCGATGCGGCCACACGAGTTCTCCGATATCTTAAAGGGAGTGTCGGTAAAGGCTTATTTCTTTCGGCTTCTAGCTCCCTCAATTTAGTTGGATATGCCGGCTCTGATTGGGCTGGTTGTCCTACTACTCGTCGCTCCACTACCAGCTACTTTACCATGTTGGGCTCTAATCCTATATCATGGAAAACCAAGAAGCAACCAACAATTTCTCGTTCCTCTGCTGAAGCAGAATATCATTCCCTTGCAACTTTATCTTCTGAGTTACAATGGTTAAAATATCTTCTCTCGGATCTCGGCATTGATCATCCTCAACCGATCACCGTTCATTGTGATAGTCAAGCTGCTATTCACATCGCCGAAAACCCAGTTTTTCATGAACGCACAAAACACATTGAAATTGATTGTCATTTCGTTCGTGAGAAAATTAAATCAGGTCTTATCAGCCCTTCTTATCTCCGATTTTTTGACCAACTAGCTGACATATTTACTAAACCTCTTGAAGGCGATACTTATAAACGACTACTCGACAAATTGGGTGTTCTTGAGATTTCAATCCCACCTCCAACTTAAGGGGGTGTTAAGGATAAGCACATATTATTCACATTAAAGAAGGTCAAAGCAAATATCAAGACATTCAAGAAGGTCAAACCCAAGCAAATATGTGCTGGCAATATAACTACTATAGGCGTGTAAACATGATGACAATGCATATCCATATAGCTGTCAAAGTATATTAGGAAATAGTATCATAATTGTATTTAAAATAAGATTTCTATTATAGACAATTATAGACTAGACAATTATAGGCAATTAGTATACAGATCCTTGTACTCTTATATATATATATATGTACATCATTACAAGAATAAATAATAACAAATTCCGATACAATATTCAAGAACTTATATACTTCTTTATTTAACCTACAATATTATATCTGTTGTGATTTGAAGACAATGAGTTATAGACTTAGCTTTGAATATAGGAACTCCAAAATAGTTAAATGGTGTTTATTCCATAATAAATTCAAGCATATATGCAATGTATCTCAACATAGATTCATAAGTACCTCCACCATAAAAAAAATAGATTTAGTTGGACTAATGATAACCATAATTCAGACCATATTCTTGAAGGAGATGATTAAGAACTTGAGAATTTTTCCTAGTAGTTTTGCAAAATATCATAAGGTCTTCAGCAAAAAAAAGTGCTTAAAAATAATTGTCTTACCAACTTATATGTATGTCAACATACCCTTATCAACCAACGTAAATAACTATAGATCTCCTTGCTTCACTCTTCTGGAGAAATAAAAAATCCTAAATTTTATTTATTTATTATAATTGAAATTTCATTGAGTGTAGAATAGAAAGAATACAAATCATTTTTTTATCAAAGTGAAATTGGACAAAATTTTTAAAAAATTACATTAATTAATATAAACACTTAATGGATGTTACATTCTCTCTACACTTTGTAGTTTCACAATATTTTTATCTGGCACAATAACTTTTGATGAGAAACATTGGCATTTAATTTAACTTGTACAAAATAAAGAAATTTCAATTTTAGTTAAATTTTTTAAATAACTTTTAGTATTATAAATATGTATTTTATATATTTTTAAAATTATTTTATTTATTTAACATGTATTTGTATAAGCTTTTAAGTTTTTAAATTATAGAAAACAATGACATTATTAAAAACTACACACACATATCTAAAATTATCAAACATTTCATACAATTGAAATAATTGTATTTTTAATTTTTTTTAAAATTTATATTTAATTTTTCAAAAAGTATTTATTGAGTGTCTTATATAAAACAACATTGTCTATCATACAGTATGTTTTCAAATTCCTCATTAATCTCATGATAAGAACTTAAATTGAAACATTGATAAGAAAGTGTTACAATATCAACTAGTTCAACCTGCAAGGCTGCAAACAAATATAAATTTATGATAGTTTTTGTAATTTCATCTACAAACCAAAAATAAAACAAAACAAAATATATCATATATATCATTAAATAATGGATATGATTCGACATACAAATTATTCTATAATTGTCATTAATAATAAATAAATAATATATAAAGACAAATATCTGAAGTCAATAAATGAAATAACACAATAATAATAATAAAAGAGTAAGAATCTTATGCCAATCATGTATTCACTCTCGGATGTAAAACAATTTTTATTTGAAAAAAAAAAACCTACATATTTCATTTTGAAATATGACGGATGTTAATAAAATAATATTATAAAGTATTATTTAGAAATGACACTCAATTAAAATCTAAAACCGTAATTGTTTATTTATTTTATTTTTAACAAAATAATTTTTTTTAATAAGCTGTTTAGCAGAATTCGAAACCAGTTTATTTATTTTATTTTTAACATAATAATCAATAAGTATTTTATTTTGAATAAATAATTTATGAGGTATTTATCCATTATTGAAAGCTTGATTTTGTAATCTCTAGGAACAATTCAAATCATACAGAATACAATTGTAAGGTAATCATCAGTGTCATAATCATCATCATCATTTATTATTATTATTATTATTATTATTATTATTATTATTATTATTATTATTACTATTATTATTATTATTATTATTATTATTATTATTATTATTATTATTATTATTATTATTATTATTATTATTATTATTATTATTATTATTATTATTATTATTATTATTAAATTTCCTTTATTTAATTTTGAAAAATAAATCTGAAATAATTGATATAATCTTTAAGAAGGTATAATTAATATCATTTATATTTTCAAGTTATTTATATTTGACAATGATTCAAAAGTATAATATTAGAGGTCGTGGAAAATGCAGCATGAGTACAAATATAAACATAATAATTTTGAAGAATTTCAAATATTCCATATTATAATAATATATAATTAAGTTTTATTTTATTAATAATTAACTTTAACCAAGTATGGTAACTGTTATTTTTAATTATCCATTTTATAATAAATAAACATAAAATATGTTTTTTAAATAATAAATAATATTAAATTAATTAGTATTGAAAATATTTTTTCAGAATAAAATATAATATGTGTTGTAGAACTTCATTTTACTAAAAAACACTCTATTAGTTATTAATTAGTGATAGTATAATTAAAAATAATTATTAAATATTAATTTAAAGTATGTCTAAAATTAAGAAATTAATTTATGTAATTTTATTAAATAAAAAATTCAAAAATTAAGTAGGTTATGTATTACTTCAACTATTAATTAGAATCAACAAATAAATATCAACCACTAACTATTAATAATGTAACCAATAATAATACATTAAATCTCCCACTAGCACTAACCACATATCATAATTTTTCCCTATAATTTCACTCATTAATTAATAATAATAATAATAATAATAATAATAATAATTATTATTATTATTATTATTATTATTATTATTATTATTATTATTATTATTATTATTATTATTATTTTTATTATTATTATTATTAGTTAATTAAATAAATGGACTAAAAAAATAAGATAAGTAATTTTTTATTACTATTTAAGTCTCTTTGTATTACTACAATAAATAACAATTATTCATAGACTTTCATTTATAATTTTTTAATTACACGTCCTCTTTTTTATATGTAATAATAGAATGGGTTAGAAGAAATCGGTTTAGATATATAGTATTAATTATTTTTTCTTAATTTTATTGGTATTGTAATTTTGTATTGAACTCTAGACCATTTTAAAATCTTTTATCATATATAAAATTTGTATTTTCTATCTTAATTTCTTAACTCTATTTATTTTCTATTTCAATGATTAATTTGATATCAAATATAACTCATCTATTTTTTTAGTTATACGTTTTATAAAATTTACTTTAAATTATTTATATTAATATTTTTTTAAATTATATTAATTATAATTGATATTTAAATAAAAATAACTGTGCATCCTCGAGTGTAAGTATATATTATAAGAATATATAGTTAAGTTTTATTTTCTTAATAATTAACTTTAACCAAGTATGTAATTGTTACTTATAATTATCCATTTTATAATAAATAATCATAAAAGAAATAATAAATATCCAATAAAGTGTTTTAGAAAATATTAAAAACAAATGAGACACCAATGAATTATCATAAAATTGAATCATATCTTGCCTATAAATTAAGTTATACTCACATAGGTACGGACATTCTAAACATAAACATCATTTTCATACACATTATCAAATTAAGATGACACGGAAGAGATCCATTTCTCTTTTAAATGTTGTGATGATTTTAAGCATGATAGTAACAACATTAGATGCACATAAAATTGATGCAATTACTTGCCCTGATGCTCTTTTATCCTTGCTTCCATGTCTTTCTTATTTGCAAGGAACTGGTCCTACTGCACCAACTAGTGCATGTTGTGCAGGTGCAAATAATTTAAATCAAAAGGCAGACACCACTCAAAGTCGAAGAGATGTGTGCAATTGTCTCAAACCTGCTGCATCAAAATTTTGAGTTAATCCTGACAGATCAAAATAACTTCCACGCCTTTGTAACATTAATCTTTCAGTTTCATTTGATCCCAGCATTGACTGCAACACGTAAGTTTGTCTTCATCTCTCCCTCCAAAGCCAAATTATTATTCAATTTTTTATACATTTATATTTTGTTATAAAAATTTTTTTTGGGTGTGTGCAGGGTTCCATGATGCTACAATATGAGACATGTACAACATAAGCAAAACTTGAAGAATCATTGAGATAACTACTATATGTGTAGCAATAAGCAAAATAAAAATTTATAACAAGTCTTTAAGATTGGATAAGTTTTCAGCATTATATTAAGTGATAATAAATTCATTTTCTTGCTATCTATATCTTATTTTCATTTTTTTTAATTTGTTCTATTGTTTCGTTTTAAAAAATATCATTAAATATATGTAAAAAAAATTTCCAGCGGACTAATAAACAAATAAAATAAGTCTTTACTACAACATATAGTTATATATCTTTTAAAAAACTAAAGCTAAAAGCTCAATAAAAATATTTAGTTTATAGATAATATTTAAAAATAAATATTTTATATTTTAAATCTATCATATTTGTCAAATCTTAACATTAAAATTTAATGATATATACTTTTAAAATAACAACTATGAATTTTTAAGGTTGATTATGATTGATATGTAGTGTATCATTATTTTCTCTATTTGCTTCTCTCTCAAGGTCCATCAATTTGGTGAACTCCACCGTCCTTTTTAAAAAGGGATCTAAGATACCCGATATAAATGATGTGGTCAGACGAGTCTTTAGGTGGGCGACTTTGAAGTGGGAAAAATGTCTCCGAAAATCCAAATCTCGTCAGATTAACACACACTCTCTCATATAATCGGGTGTAAAGTTCCCTATACACCGTCATCTCAGAAATAAGTGTTTGGCGAACAAGAGTGTGATTCTCTTCTCCCTTACCGAGTAAACTGGCCACGGGCCGATACCCGCGGTTACCATTAGACCCCACATCAACGATCCTTTCAATGTGTTTCTGCATAAAAAGAGATATCTCATCAATGTAGATCCTCGGTGGTTTTTTGTAAACGGACTTGGTATTTGAAACACTTTCTACTCTTTTCCGTTTCAAACCGACAAGTATGTTTCTCGGTTCAACTTTGATTAACTACAATTCTGAAATAGATTCCTTCTCTTCCGGCTTAAGTCGACATACAATTTGATGCCCTTGTAGCTTGATGTCCAACGCATGATTATGTATACCAGAAATGACATTAAACCTCCACAAATCATCCACCCTACAAGAACCGTGCAATTTAAACAGACACTCACATTTCCTCAATCTCGTGTCATCATGTTTTAACTTTTGAATTTTTTGAACATATTTCTCACTTCTCTTGCATTTCATCACAACAAATGCTTACCTTATACTAGTGTCATTGTCAGACCTTCCAATCACAATGCCAAACCCAAGTTTGCTAGCTTTCATTCGAACCCATTCAAGCATATGTTGACGAGAGGTGAAACTTTTATCATTTGTAAATTATTTTCCAACATCTATCACGACATCAATCATTTTATCAACATCATTCACCTTATTCGACTTAGCATCTTCATTGACCTTGTCTGGAACCTTTACGACTGCTTTGGAAATATTGTCGGGGTGCATTATACCTAATACAAGCAAAAAATATAAATTCTATTAAAATAGTATCTTGTTTATGTAACAGACATGATTTTGGATATGCAGGTCCTAATTATGTAGGTGGAATTCGGATATGCGTAACCGAAGTGACGCTATTTTTTTCATCCATAAATCAACCTCAATGCAAGGAATGTGAGACGAAATGAGGAAAATTTACCTTAAATTGCTGCTTTCTATGCTCTTTATTCTATGCTCAAACACTTGAAACTTGGTTTGGAGACGAAAAATTGATTGAGAATGGTTGAAGTTTTGTTGAGGGTTTTAGTCACTACTACAAATAAGGGAAAAGAAAACGCTTTTTTTGGTCTTTAACAGTGCTTTAAAGCGCTGCCTAAAGAAGCACTGCTAAAAGAAAAGACAACACTTTTTTTCAATGTAAAAGCGCTGCCTTATGTCCACTTTAGACAATGCTTTTAGAATAGACAGCGCTTTTTATATACCCCTTTAGCAGGGCTTGGGCTTTAGACAGCGCTTTGTAATTTTTTCCAGATAGGCTTTAGACAGCGCTTTCCTTTGAAAGTGCTGTCTATTCCCCCACTTTAGACAGCGCTTTCAGACTTTAGGCAACGCTTTTTTTTTTAAAGTTTTTAAAGCACTTTTCTCCTAAAGCGCTGTCTATTGTTCACAATTTTTTTTAAATAAATTATCTATTTTAATCAGAATTTTTACTATTTTTGGTAGCTTCATTCCAATATTTGGTAGTTTCATTCCAATATTTTGATCCAGGTTTTCAGAATTATCTTTTATGCACCATATTTGGTAGCTTCATTCCAATAAAATATACATATATAAAAATTGCACATATATATAAATTGATGATATAAACAACAACAATTACAAAATTTATGATACAAGTTAAAATTATACAAGTTAAAATGCCTAAAATATTCAAAATTGAATTTACATCTATACATCTTTCTATCTTCGAGAATTCTCATGAAACAACAACAACATGAATATCTTAGCTCTATCTTCTACACATGTACCTATAAACCTGGAAAAAAAACCAAATGAACGAAATTCATAACATGATAATATTAACGTTGCACTTTATTCGAATTTAATTTATACTCAAAACTCGAAAGTTCTCATCAAAGAAAATAAGACAATATACCTTAGCTTATAAAATTCTCAACCCGATAATGAATTGACACCATTCCTCCAATTGATCTTTTGAGTAATATGCACAATTGAATTCCTCAAAGTACTACATATATAATAATATAACATAGTATGTGATTTAGTTAAAACAATATGTCATTTTATGAGAAACACAAAATATGAAAATAGTATGTAATTCCTAAGTTAGAAATCCATACCGTGGACGGAATCTCTAATCGATCCAAAAGAATAGTTACTTTCATAAACCTCAACATAAAATAGCCACAATCTATACCGTTACGCTGGTGAGGATACTACACATGGAAATAAAATACGAATATATATCAGGATATACCCCTTAATTGTTTTATCAAGTATCATCACTAAAGTAAGCAAAACTGAATATCTCTTTGTGAAAATATACCTCCACTTTGATCCATGTAACGTTGTTGGCTCTACTTTTTGGTACTTGAATATCTCGTTGGAAGCGAAAAGCAAGTAGAACACTATAATAAAATATAAACAACTATTTAGAACCATCTCGCATAGAATCATAAACATAAACAAAAATCCAGATATGTTGACCATAAACATAAATATAAACATAAACATAAACTTGAATATCTCTTTGGGAGCGAAACACTTACGTGACAATCATCTGTTTCAAATCTAGATATGTTGACCAATCATTGTATAACGAGTCTAAATAATACACAGTTAAACTCATAGGATTAATCGCAACCAATAAGCAGTGTCCACTGTAAGATTAAACAAAGATTAAACAATGGCCAAAAACGGAAAGTTATAATAGATCAAGTTAGGATGAAAATCTAACCCGTTGCTAGTATTATATGGAAAAAAGAACAACTTCTCAGTATCTTTACTGGCCACGAATAAACCTAGTACATATGATATGACATCATCTGGTCTCGTTACAATCAACCCTGAATTGACAGTGTTGGGAGCTAAGAAGCCAAATCTTGCTTCTAATCCACGCGGGCGCACAATATTGTCAAATATAAACCTTAAATTAAAACATGATTAACATTATACTATATTCATTGAAATGAGAGATTAAATTTTTCATTTAATTAAACAAAGTTGATCGGAGTATACCTGATGTATATACCGATAACACCGAGGCCTAATTACAAATGCCTAAAAACTTGCTCCATATCCTCTCTACCAATTGCTTCAAGATATTCAAAACCAA
Organism: Vicia faba; assembly: GCA_948472305.1. Classification (NCBI taxonomy): domain Eukaryota; kingdom Viridiplantae; phylum Streptophyta; class Magnoliopsida; order Fabales; family Fabaceae; genus Vicia; species Vicia faba. Next base: position 526,141,081 of record OX451736.1, read on the forward strand.
AGATGTCTGCACTCATATGTATAAGGCGGGTACCACCATCCGAAATATCTGTAATTCCTAAATATGTCCGAAGGCACGACCTGAACTGAGCAATAGTTTTTTTGCTAGCCACAGTCTTCTTAGCAACATTCTTTTTTTGTGTGGAAATGTTGCTAATTTCAGGCTCCTTACCCCTACTGAGTTGTGCAGTCTCTTTAGCATGAATCTAGTTATCATATAATTAGTTAGGGGAAGTATAAAATCACAATTTAACATTTCTCATAGCATAAATGTCATATAATTGTGTTACCTCAAATGATGCAGTTGACTCGGTATCCCGCCTAATCCCCTTATCTTTTGGAATGGATTTTGTGGGAGTCTAACATTACCATGTAAAAAAAATGTAAGTATAATTGCCATAAAAAATTTGAATAGTAAACGATTTTAAGCATACCTCATTATCTATGCAAACGAGGCTTGATGGCCATGTAACAAACGATCCTATTGTATCTGCCACCAATGTTGCATCCGCCACATCGTCAGGTAGTGGTAACAACGCACCCCCCTCTAAAACGACATCGACCGATACTTTAAAAAATCCCTCTAGGAGCGGTCTATGGTAAAGCATTTCTCCCGAAATATTATACACTTTCCCTTTCCAACCATCCGATAATTCGGTGTCGACAAATAGAGTTGACACCGGGAAATGCCCTATAATTTAATAAATATGGTTATATAATTAATAAACATGGTTATATAATTAATAAAGATGGTATATAATTACCTCGGGAATATTTTATCCAAAGTTACCATTGATACTAGCTTTGTCACTAGTATCTTTAAAGCCTGTAGCTTGATCGATTTCCTTTTCCTTTCTCAGCTCATAGACTTTTGTTGTGACTTTTCCAACTTCTCCTGCAGTTCTTTATTTCTTGGAGATTTTGTCTTTGTTTTTTTTTCAAGGATGTTGGAGTGAGCCCAAATCCCTTACCCCTCACCCGACCAGAATACTCACGAATATCTAATGCTCATGAGAGTATTCTCCTACAATCATTATCTTCGTCTGGAGGTATAGACTGGGAAAGACTCTCCTGAAATTCATATAAATATTGTAATTAAAGAATGATACGTTAATAAAAGAATGATGTAATTAAATAAATAAAAGTATGATGTAATTAAATAAATAATGTTATACTTACACATCTCTCAAAAATTTGTTGAACTTTTTCTTCAACAGCTCCATCCTTACACACACGGGCTTCCTTCCACAAAATGTGTTCCAGAAGAGATGTTTCAGAAATATTCTCTTTTGTTAGCTACACATTAAGCCAAAAAACATGATTAAATATAAGTGTGTATATATTATAGATACTTTGCAATTTATATATACTTACAATAGATTGTTGTAAGCGTGCATATCCCATACAGACTTTTCTGTATGGATATGCTAGACTTGATGCTCGTTGTCAATTTACGACACTTAAGCTCTCAAATTTTTGGGTACTTCTTTTCGATTTAAAAGTTTCCCATTCTTCATCTGTAATCAAATCAGCATATTTCCTTGGAAGCTCTGCATCAACAAATTTTTTATCCGCATCCCTTAGAAACTTGTTTGACAAGAAAGCTCTAAACCATCTATGTAGTTTCCCGGCCAATTTAAGAATATAATCTCTCCTTGTATCCTCAATGATGAACGACCTATACAAAAATAATAAATAAAGTGCGTTAGTATAAGTAATTTAGAGACATAATCGTCATTAAAAACAATTAACATCACATATGGTACCTGTATCTCACTCCATATTTTATCTTTAGCATCATCCAACACTCTTGCTCTCCAATCTTCACATGTGATTGGAATTTCTCTTCTTACCACAGAACCGAGATAACTTGTCAACGTTGAACCGTTAGGCTCAATGAGTTGGCCTTCTTGGCTCCAATGCACATCATACTGTATGCCTTGGTCTCTATCCCGTATTATTCTCTTCATTATTGTTATTCCCCTTCTATATTCCATTTTCATTTTACTAACAACCTTATCTCCATCATGCACAAAATCATCACGTGGGTGATCATCGTTAGTAGTCGTCTAACCTGTAATAAACATAAACATAAACATAAACCCAATATAAAAGCGAGTCAGAAGCGAGTCAAAAATATATATAAAATGACAATTCCAAAAATTAACATAAACATAAACTTAAACGTAAACACAAACATAAACATAAACATTTTAATATCCTACCTCTTTCACTAACATCTCTTTCTTTTCTTGGTTGGAACATGAATTACTTGTTTCTTAACAATGTGGACGGATGGATTTATCCAAATTCCCTCATTATGATCATATCTGATATATGATTCATCCGCTATAATATTCTCATCTTGATCATTTATAATATACAACTCATTCCGTCTAATACATGACTCATTTTCATCATCAACACCACCTTGGTCTACACCGTTATCATCAACCACTTTGTTAGAAAAAAGCACTATAGACCATTTTGTACTCGTCGGGTCAGTGACATAGAACACTTGTTTAGCTTGAGAGGCTAGAATAAAAGGCTCTTCTTTGTACCCCTCTCTATTAAGATCCACTTGCAAAAATCCTGACATATCCATTCGTATGCCACCACTACTTACCCACTTGCAACCAAAGATAGAAATTTGAAACTTCTCGTAATCAAACACCCAAATATGCTCGATAACTCCAAAATATGACAGATTTTCATATTTGGGGTTTAGGTCCTTCATACTAGAAATGTGCATTGCTTCAGCAAGCACGATGACACCACTATTTTGCATAGTACTTTTATCATCTTGTTCTTTGGTATAAAATGTGTATCCATTAATTGCGTATGCACTATAGGAAAACACATGCAAACATGGACCATATGCCAAACATCTCAACTTTCTGTTATTGAAGCGGGATCTGAATGAAGCTTTGAAAAAATATGATCCTTAAACCATGGTATAAAACTTTGTTTGTGCTCTCGTACTATCCAATTTTCATTTCTATTATGATTTAACCCTCGGAGTATATCCTTGTGCATTTCAACATATGGCTCAACCTCACTGTCATTATGCAGAACATACAGATGCACTTGATCCCATTCATCTTTTGATACACTCACAATTTTATTTCCAATTAATATTTTACCTGCCTTTTTTTCAAAAATATGACTTTTGGGGAGTCCAATGGATTGAACTTTGGACAAATATTCAGTACAAAACTCAACCGCTTCTTCAACAATGTATCGCTCAACAATACAACCCTCTGGGCAACTTCGGTTTTTCACGTACCCTTTTAATACTTTCATATAACGTTCAGCAGGGTACATCCATCTCATATAAGTTGGGCCGCACAACTGTGTCTCTTTCACAAGATGAACAACTAGATGTACCATTATGTCAAAAAATGAGGGAGGAAAATACATTTCAAGCTCACACAAAGTAATAACAATTTCTTTTTGAAATGTTGGTAAGATCTCAGGATCAATCACCTTACTACAAATTGACCTAAAGAAAAAACACAACTTAGTTATCGCACTCCTTAATTTATCTGGAAAAATAGAACGTATACCTATTGGTAGAAATGCTCCACTATAACATGGCAATCATGTGTCTTTAAACTCTTTAACTTGAGGTCTTTCATAGACACAAGTCTTCGAATATCTAAAGAGTATCCTTCTGGAACTTAAACTTCACTTAGAAACTTACTGTGATCGGTGGAAATAGAACTGACTGTTTTTTAAGCTGGTTCGCGAAATGTCGCGGTAATCAAGAGTCGCCACCGTCTTTTATGTTCTCCAACATGGAAAGGATAAAAGCACAGCAAAATTCCTTCTTTGAGATGTCTCTCGGTTCGGGAGGTAGATTTATAGAAAGGGAAGATGTTAGCACCCTTTCTATCTGTGGTTATCCACGGGCTCTTAGGTACTTGCTCTTATGTTTTCAAAAATGTTTGCTTTTCAAGTGTATGTGGGTTTTGAAAAAGTTTCGTTTGAAAATTTTCTAAGTAACTCTTGTATCTGTCCTCAAGAGTGTATGAAAAATTTGTTTGAAAACTTTTTGAAAGTGTAAGTATGAAAAGTATGTTTTTTTGTTTTGAAAAGAGCAAGTACCCATGAGAATCTACCTACTCTAAGGAATTAGGCTGTGTAAGAGTCCTTTAAACAGTGCTATCCCACTATTGAGAAGTAGGTAGCACCGTCGTTGGAGGTATTCGGGTCAATTCGATTATAGGGACATGTGTGGTCACCGAAGCAATAGTAGGACACCTTAGAAGTAACCCTAATGTCCTAGATCCTTTTTTATCCGAGGCAACTGTTTCGAGGCAACTGGATCTTAGACAGGAGGGCGACCTCTAAAACACCCTATACTTGACGACCACGTTCGAGGCAACCAGTGAGGCGTACCCTAGGAGTGGCATGTGCTTGTGTGTTGTTTTCATGTTATATTATCTTGTACATGTATCATGGTGATCTACGAATTGTTTTTAATTTTCATCCAACTCTTGCATGCATATTAACAGTTAAGAGTGCGGAAAATAAAGTGCGGAAATATGAATCTACGCTATTACAAGGCGCGGGTCTATACATCGCCAAAAACAAAAACCCGTTTTGGAAAATAAATGCGGAAAGTAAAGAAAGCGGTAAACCTAATTACTATTACATCCTTTGAGCAGATACATAAATAATCAAAATAAGAATAATGTGCAAAGAGAAATTTAATCGGGACGTCCTTAGGGTTTTGACCCTTTTTGAGAAAATATGTTTTTTTGTCCTTTGCATTTAATTAAATATTAACCCTAAACTAATTAATTAATTAATTAAAAGAAAAAATGTTTTTTGTGTTTTTTATGTTTTTAATGAAAATAAAACAAAAGGAATTAAAATTAAAAGTTAGTAAAACCTAATTCTAAGTTTATTCTATTTATTATGAAAAGAATCAAAATTAAACCTAATTTAAACTAAATTGGTTAATTAGAATTTATTTACAAAATAAATTAATAAATAGGAATAATAATGATTAATGAAAATATTTACATTTTAATTTTCTGAATTTGTTATGAAAAACAATTAATTTATGAATTAATAATAATAATTAATAAGAGCTAATAAAAATTAGTAAAAAGAAAATAAAAGGAAAGAAAATAAAAAGAAAAATAGAAACCAATGGGGGTGTGCTGGCCCAGATGGAGGTGAATTTGTTGAATCTGGCACATTAAGCACAAAGCCATGTTTGACTTCCTTGAATCGTCCAGATATGCATTGACTCCTGAGCACCATGGTCTTCATTCTTTGACCATTGGATGAAGGGTTGTGGACACTTGGCGCTTGGACCATTGGAGGTTTATGGTAGAATGCAATGAATAGCCTGCATAGGATTATATAAGAAAAAATATGAAACAAAGTTTGGGGGACCTGGGAATCGAACCCAGGTCCCAATGGTTATTTGACGCGCTTTCCACCAACTCAACCACCTGCTTGCTTTTGTTAATACAATGGTCAATAAATAATATATTAAGAAAACAAATAATGATGCAATAAAGCAAAACACGCGCGCCCTGATTTGAACGGACCACTCCCGTGCCTCCACGTCTCGTCTTCTTCGCTGTAACCTGCACAAAACGAAACAAATAGCGGGGGTTTTTAACCCCCACAATATGGAAAAGGAAAAATAGCGATTAGGATTCTACGCTATATAAATAGGGCGCGACATGTCCAATGAATTCGTCTTGATCTTCTGAGTCCAACCATGGGCATCATTAGTCCTAATTTTTCTTGGTCAAGAAAGCCCTAAAATCCAAGCTTCGAAACCCTAGATTTCTTTAATGGCAGTTTTCGTTTCAGGGAACCATAATCAAATTAATCTGTACCATTAGCTTCAGAATGATGTTAGCAATGCAAAGCAATGATTATATCATGTTAAGGATGCATAAAACGTGAGTTTCGATTCTGAAAAAGAATAAGCAAACCGTGATTCTGTTTGGACGTGTTCTTGAGCTTTGAGGCTTGTTTTTTATTGCAGTGTGTTCCTGAGTGTCCCAGCAATGTATTGGAATCGTTCTAAGGCTTTGAATTGGTCTGCAATATGAAAAACAGTTTCAAGCTTTCTTTGAATTTTTGGAATTTGGCTATGGTTCTTTCAGCAGTTTTTGCACGTCCAAGGCTTTAGGGTTTGGTTATGCTCTTATAGTAGAATGGATTTAGGGTTCAATCTTTGTCCAAGAATCCATGAAATTATGTTTTGCATCTTTGATTTCAATCAAATCTTTTTGCACATTTTTGATTGATAAAACTTGCTAAAATTGGATATTTTGGTCCCCTTGATTGGCAAACGAAATCTTCAGCATGTGTTGGTCATATTTTCTCCACAAAAGATTTGAAAATAATATCTTTTGAATTTTCCTACAATTAAATGAATTAAATGAATTAATATTAATAAAAATTCAATTAATTAATTAAAAATAAGAAAATAAATCAATTTAAGCTCAATGGGTCGTGCATAGGCCTTGGACAATGTTTCAAGAAAGAATTTGAGGCCCATTAGCAAAAATGAAGTGTTTTGGGTAAAGTTGACTTTTGCAAATTCCCAAAAATTTCCCAACTTCTCCAATGCATATCTTGCTCAATTTTGATCATATGAACATGTTATTGGACATTTTGGAAAGGTATTGAAGTCCTCTAACCAATGCCTTTGGTACCAAGTCATTTTGATTTACCAATCTCAAGTTATGGTCTTTGACTTAAAGTGCCTTTTTGTTGACTTTTGAAATTGACCTATAATGTAGAAATTGATAACTTTTTGTGAGAGCATTTCTTGGATTTGGAATGTGAAGATGAGTTGTAGGAAATGTCATCCCCTTAAAAATGAGAATTGGATGAGATTTTTCTGATGAACCATGAAAAAGTTATACCTTGGTCAAGTTACAGTTGACTTTTCAACTATCCCAAAATAGAAACTTTTTGCATCTTAATGATTTTTGAGCCATTCTTATGGAATCATGATCAAGACTTGATCAAATGATGATTGTGGCTTAAAAATAAGATGTTGACCAAAATTTTTGACTTTTGACTGTAAAATGACCATTTTGCCCCTACAGTTGGCTGTGAAGCAAACAAGACTTTTGACTGTGCAATTTGATGCTGTGAGTCTTGAAACTTGGCATGTAGATGCTTGACAATGTATATAGGCATATGAGACTTGATTGGGCCATTGAAAACCTCAAATTCTTTGCAAGAACCAAAACCCTAATTTTGACTGCCTTGGGAGGCATTTGGACTGTGCAACCCTTGAGTAGTCTTGAAGCATTTGAAGATTATTCTTGACAAACTTTGAAGAATATGGGAGGGCAAATTTTGGGGTACAACAGTTGCCCCTGTTCAATCTTCTTAGACCTGAGGATGTAGATTGGCTTGCGTGCCTTTCGTGATCCGAAGGTGGAAGATGATTGAACACTAGAGTGCCCAGAAATTTGCACTCACATAGTGTAGAGTATCAGCAATGTGATGTCGGGAATGGGCTTATAGATGCCATTTGGAGAGATGGTGGATAGGAGGATGGGCTTCTAGATGCCATCTGGAGATGTGACAGGACCTTGTCGGGAATGGGCTTATAGATAACATTTGGAGGTGTCGATCGCGTAAGAGATTCCTTAGCGAGAACTTGCGTACCTGAGAAAGAAAGATAATTACCTGGCCTGTTACAGGGGTTGATCTTCAAACTCTTTATGCAGATATGCCCTGGCTAGATACAGGTATCGAATCTACAAATCAGTCGCTCACAGATATACCCTGGCTAGATACAGGAATCGAATCTGGAACTTCAAAAGGTTGCTTACAGACGTGCCCTGGCTGGATACAGGTGTCGAATCTCTAAACTCTTCATGCAGACATGCCCTGGCTGGATACAGGTATCGAATCTATAATTGGTTACTCACAGATATTCCCTGGCTAGATACAGGAATCAAATCCGGAATTAGGTCGTCTACAGATATGCCTTGGCTGGATACAGGTATCGAATCTCTAAACTCTTCATGCAGACATGTCCTGGCTAGATACAGGTGTCGAATCTATAATCAGTTACTCACAGATATGCCCTGGCTAGGTACAGGTATCGAATTTGGAATTAGTCGTCTACAGATATGCCCTGGCTGGATACAGGTATCGAATCTCTAAACTCTTCATGCGGATATGCCCTGGCTAGATACAGGTGTCGAATCTACAAACAATCGCTCACAGATATGCCCTGGCTAGGTACAGGAATCGAATCTGGGATTAAAAGTTGATGGGTTGTCTCTACTGACAGATTATCTCAGAAAAATCCTTAGGGATCAATTTAACTGAACCAGGAGGTGTTGTCTTCTTTGACGAGTTGTCTCTTTTGGACGGGTTGTCTTTATGGACGAGTTGTCTTCAATGACAGGATGTCTTCAATGACGGGTGTCTATAATGACGGGTGTCTATAACGACGGGTGTCTATAACTACGGGTGTCTATAACGATGGGTGTCTATAACGACGGGTGTCTATGACGACGAGGTGTCTATGACGACGAGGTGTCTATAACGACGGGTGTCTATAACGACGGGTGTCTATAACGACGGGTGTATATGACGACGAGGTGTCTATAACGACGGGTGTCTATAACGACGGGTGTCTATAACGACAGGTGTCTATGACGACGAGGTGTCTATGACGACGGGTGTCTATGACGACGAGGTGTCTATAACGACGGGTGTCTATAACAACGGGTGTTTATGACGACGAGGTGTCTATAACGACGGGTGTCTATAACGACGGGTGTTTATAACGACGGGTTGTCTAAAACGACGGGTGTCTATAACGACGGGTGTCTATAACGACAGGTTGTCTAAAACGACGGGTGTCTATAACGACGGGTGTCTATAATGACAGGTGTCTATAATGACGGGTGTCTATAATGACGGGTGTCTATAACGACGAGTGTCTATAACGACGAGTGTCTATAACGACGGGTGTCTATGACGACGGGTGTCTATAACGACGGGTGTCTATGACGACGGGTGTCTATAACGACGTGTGTCTATAACGACGGGTGTCTATGACGACGAGTGTCTATGACGACGAGTGTCTATAATGATGAGTGTCTATAACGATGAGTGTCTATAACGACGAGTGTCTATAACGACGGGTGTCTGTGACGACGGGTGTCTATAACGACGGGTGTCTATAGCGACAGGTGTCTATAACGACGGGTGTCTATAACGACAGGTAATTAATTTCAACTGGACTTGTCTTCTTTGACTGGATGAGCATCAGAAAAACCTTTGGGATTTAACTAGACTTGTCTTTTTTGACTGACTTTGTCTTCTTTGACTGGGTTGGTCTCTTTTGGCTGTATTTGTCTACTTTGACATAGCTGATCATTTAACTGTATCCTTCCTGAAAGGTAAAGGTCAGTCACATGCAATGCGTGATATGGATCAAGCAATGACGTTCTCAACATAAAATGAGATTGTATGATATGATGCGTATATGTATGCATCATGATGTATGACAATGTAATGTTTTTGAATGTATTTTCATCTAGGAAAATAAATCCTTGACGAATGCCGGGAGTTTGTTGAATCCTGGGTTGCTGCTGAAGAGTAGAGTTCTTCGTTTCTGCTGGGGATGATGGTTGCAAGAATAAACCGGTAGGAGAAGATGACTCTGTTGGGGAATAAACTTGGTGAAGAGATTACTCTGCGGGGAATTACTCAGTGGGAAGAGATACTTCGCTGAGGTTTTGATGATAACTCCGCTAGGGATACCGTTGATATGTTATGTTGGGGAATTTGATGAACTCCGCTGGGGATAGGAAGAACTTCTCTGAGGACGATCCTTCCGTGGTAATTAGCTGAGGATAACCCAGTTAGACCCTGGTGGGGAATAACCTTTGAATAGAGTCGGGGAGATGCGTTCGTACTCTGTCGGGATAAGCTTCCAGAATCTACTGGGGTGATTGATTCAACTCTCCTAGGGAAACTTTTGGACTGCACTGGGGAGTGGCTCCACTAGAGTGTCTGGTATTCCGCCGGGGAACAATCTTATATTAAGACTGCCGGGGATGCTTGATTAGGAACATCTGTATACTCCGCTGGGGAATATTTGAGATCTTCTGGGGACATCCAGCTTCCTTAGGGCTGACAGTAGCCTAACTCTGCTCAGGGAGAGTGTTGTTGACCTGCTGGAGGTACTGTGCCTTTTAGGGGCTGCTGGGAGGCCAACTCTGCTTGGGGAGAATTGTTGAATCTTGTCCTACTCTACGGGGAGTGAAGGTATCTTGGTCAAATTCTTCAGCTGAATCTACCTTGTACCTGGAGGACAAAGCAGTTTGTACAGTTCGGACACTCCTTATTGCCCCTGTTTCTGCGGGAGAAGGTACCTGTGGAGGCCTTGATAACTGCCGGTTGACAATTCTTCTTCTGGTAGGCAAGTGACGAGATACCGGGACATAGTCGTACACTGTGATCCCTAACTTTTGCCTGGACCGCCCTTTCGGGTTTTCAGTCCACCGGGATACCCTTTTTTGCCCAAGCCGCCTTTTCAGGTTTTCGACTTTCCGGGTGTATAATTTTTCCATTTTCAACCCTTATTTTTGCCCGAACCCTTTTGGTTCGCCGGGAAGCCCTTATTTTTACCTAGGTGTGTCAACCTAGCGGGTCTTTGGTTGTGCGTAGTGTTGTACCCCAAAATTTTCCCTCCCATATTCTCCAAGAAATTGCCAAGTCAAGCTGCAAAATTCCCCAAGGGTTGCACAGTGCAAAGGTCTCCTATACAGTCAAGATTAGGGTTTTGAGTCTGATCAAGAAAAGGAAGTTATCAAGGGCCCAATCAAGTCTCATATGCCTACAAATATGGTCAAGTATCCTCATATCAAGTTTCAAGGCATTCAGTACAAAATTGCACAGTCAAAAACCCTAATTGCACTACAGTCAACTGTAGGGGCAAAATGGTCATTTGACAGTCAAAAGTTCAAATTTTTGGTCAACATATCATTTTGAAGCCACAAACATCATTTTATCAATGCTTGATCATGATTCTCAAAATTTGGCTCAGAAACCATCAAGATGCAAAAGTTTCCTTATTTGGACAGTTGAAAAAAGTCAACTGAAATTGACCAGGGCATAACTTTCACATGGATTATCAGAAAAATTCCATCCAAAGCTCATTTTGAAGAGAAAGACATTTCCTACAACTCATCTTCATACTTCAAGTCCAAGAAATGCTCTCACAAAAAGTTATCAATTTCAACATTATAGGTCATTTTCAAAAGTCAACAAAAAGGGACTTTAAGGCAAAGGCCATAACTTGAGATTGGTAAATCAAAATGACATGGGACCAAATACATTGGTTAGAGGACTCAAAGAACTTTCCAAAATGTCCAAGAACATGAGAAAATCTTAAAAATTGAGCAAGTTATGCCTTGTGGAAGTTGGGAAATTTTTGGACATTTTGAAAAGTCAACATTGGTTCAAATGACCTAAAATTGCTAATGGGCCCATTTTTCTTCCATGATTCATCATCCATGACATATGCACGACCACTTGGCCCAAAGGGAAGTATTTTCTCATTTTTTATTTATTTATTTGAATTTTTATTTATATTAATTCATTTAAATCATTTAAATATATGAAAAATATTTAACTCACCCTAACCAATCTTTTTATACATGTTTTAGACTCAATAATTCGTGCCTAGCCAAATATGGAAAGATTTGGAGCAAATTGATCATAATTGACACAAGAACACATGGAAAAGATATGGAAAGATCTTAACAAATCAAATTTTCAAAAACAATGAATGCCATGGATTTTATTGGTTTTTCTTGACCTAATGTACTCACTACATATGCCTGATCATAACCCTAATGCATACAGACTCTAAGCTGCGCAGAAGAACTAAGAACAAACTTGGAAAATTGTCAAAAAAAAGTCAAAATTGAAATCATCTTTACAAGGCGATTCAAGGCATAAAAACCATTCCATTAGCTTCCTTGAAGGTTCCTGAACGTGTTCTAATCCATATCACTCCTCAAAGCTTAAAGAACTAGTATATTGAACCGGAACTGCATCAAGGAAAATTCACAATCGTGCATCATGATTCACGCATCCTTTGCATTTTTTATTCATTGATTCATGTTCATTATGATATTCTGATGCTAACCAACATATTCAATTGCGTTTTTATGCTGTGTATACGATTCCACCATGTTTGATTTTTAGGGTTTATAGAGCTTCAAATTGGGGACTTTGAAACGAGGAAAAATTGAAACCTCTAACCACCACCATTCAAACCAGCACGTTCAGACGAAGAGGAAACACCCATCGCGCCCAATTTATGAATGCTTAAGAGCTAATCGCTATTTTCTGAAAACTGGCCTAAGAAGACGCGTCTAAAACCGTTGCTATTGTTATTTGTATTTCAGGAAAAAATAAACATGAAGAAGAAGATGATGTCGTGGCAGGAATCAGTTGGTCCGTTTAAATCTCGCGCGCGTTTCCAAGGCCACTGACCATTTTATTTTATAATATTTATTTGCTATATTAATTTACGAATGAACAAAGCGCCTCAGTGGTAGATGCACACGTTTGCAATATCCATGACCTGGGTTCGAGCCCCAAGTCTGTATTATCTCCATATTATTTTTCCATGTGTGTTCCCATGCAGCGCCCATGTCAAGACGTACCATGCACTCCTAAGAATCAACGTCCACGCGTCTAACAAATCCAAATCAAAGGCTGGGATTGGAGAGCACCATACACCATGGTCAAAGCATGTACACGATACCTGGAAAAAGTCAAAAAAGGCCAAATTTAATGGGCCAGATTACTGAATTACACCTCCATATTGGGGACTGACACCCCCCTAGGTTTGCTTTTTTTATATTTTTTTGCTTTGCATTATTTCTATTCTTATTAATTATTATTTGTTTAAATTAATTAAATATTTTCACAAAGTACAAAAACATCTTTAAAAAAAATCAGGAAAAAGAATTAATATAATAATTATTTTATTTTAGTATTTCTTGTAAAAAATGCATGTAAATTGATTAGTTTAAATTAGGGTTTTAATGTTAATTTCTTTCATAACAAAAAAAATCTAAAAAATGTAGAACTAGGTTAATTAATAATTTTATTCCTTTTAATTTTTCTTTTTCACAATAATATTATTTATTTTATTTATCTTTATAATTAAATTTGTACACAAAAATTAGGGTCAATTTATGTTTTAATTTAATATTTTCATAATAAATTTAAAAGCCATTAGAATTAGGGTTTGCATTCAATTTTAATTTTAATTAATTCCTCTTTTCATTAAATCATAAAACATTAAAAAACATCAAAAAATAAATTCTTGCTTTCTTTTAATTTTAATTTTAATTCCTCATTAATTTTAATTTTTGCAAAAGGGTCCAACGCCCTCGTTTCGTTTAATTTCTTATTTATTCGCGTATTTATTTTACTTCGCTTAAATAATTATGTACCTCTCCCGAAGCCTTGTAATTACATCTCGCACTTTTACTTTATTTATTTTTTCTGTCAAATCGGGTCCTGGATTAAATTTGGCGATGTGGACCCGCGCCATTTGTAATAGCTTAGAATTTACTTTTCCCGCAAATATTTTAACTGTTAAACAAAGCATGCAAGAATGAATGGCCTAAATAAAAGCAATGCGTAGAACACCAAAAACATGACAAGACAAATACAAATGAAAACGACACACGAATCGCACACACCACCCCTAGGGTACGCCTCACTGTTGCCTTGCCTCGAAAGGTGATCGTCGAGTAGAGGATGTCTTAGTAAGTCCTCATGATCCGGGAACCTGGCATGAGGGTAGCTTGTAAGGTGTCTTCCTATTGCTCCGGTGATCACCATGTCCCGAACCTCGAATTGACCCGAACACCTCCAACGGTGGTGCTACCTACCTCTCAATGGTGGGATGGCACTACTTTAAAGGACATTTACACAGACGAATTCCTTAGGGTAGGTAGACGACTCGTAGATACTTGCTCTAAATTTCAAAACAAATCCAAAAATACTTTTCACACCAACACATTTTCAAAAAGCTTTCGAAAGCATTTTTTCAAACACTCTTGAGGACCGATACAAGAGTCGAACTGGAATTTTCAAAGAAACTTTTTAAACCCGCAGTTGAAAAGCAAACAAACCATTTTTGAAAACACAAATGAGCAAGTATCTAAGAGCCCATGGATAACCATGGATAGAAAAGGTGCTAACACCTTCCCTTTCTATAATCTACCTCCCGAACCGAGAGCAATCTCTTTAAGGAATTTTTCTGTGCTTTTGTCCTTTCCATTTGGAGAAAATAAAAGACGGTGACGACTCTTGCTTCCGCGACATTTCGCGAACCAGCGTTAAACAGTCAGTTCCAGATCCACCAATCACAGAACTGGAGACTCTGCTGGGGATAATCTTATAAAGTGAGGTGTACCTTAGGATTAAGATCACTGTGTTTTCAATTGTCTTCTTTGCTTGCTTTACTATTTGTGGGTTGCATGGGAGTTACATAGATCCTAACCCGGATCTGGGGATACCCTGTTTAGGTAGCATAAGCTGTGAGGGACCTGTCCGGCGTAGACCGACACAGATGAAGCAGTGGCTACATTGGTGTGGCACCTTGGTCTGTACCGATATCCCTTGTGTCGCAACGAGGAGAATATGGGTCTTCTAAGGAGTCATTAAGCACCAACAACCTTAGAACCTTAATTGACACAACTTGGCCTTTAGAACAGTAGCAGTATGCTACGCCCATTGAGGCTAAACTCTCGTGATGGTTCTGGCCGCAAGAAAAGATTGCGATGCTGGAGTTATGACCGATTGAGGGTAGTCAATGATATTGGGATCCTCTAAGAACCCGGTTACTCTTGATTAGGACAGGTATGAACCAACAAAACTGAAAGAGGGTAGTACCTAGACCTCATGATGGCCTAAACTTTAGGGGCTTGCCTTATGTGACTTGTGTGCCTTACCATGTTTGCCTTTGTATCTGTATGTGGTGTGCTTTATCATAACATCATAACATCATGAGCATTGCATGCATCCTGCATAAGGACTGACCATTTCAAAGACAAGAGGGTTTCATCTTTGCTCTGTTTTGTAGGACATTATGATGCCCGTGCGAAGGAATACTATCCGGTTCAACTTTGTTCGTTCACCTGAGTCGCTTGATGAGTTGGTTAGCAGAATTCCAAACACCACTTCCTTCATTCAGAGGCATGGTTCCCTTCTCAGTTTAGCCACTGCAAAGCGGGATCAACAGTTGATGAGTGTTCTGACCCAGTTCTATGACCCTCTGTACCAGTGCTTCACCTTTCAAGACTTCCAGCTGGTCCCTACCCTGGAAGAGTTCTCTGATTTGCTTGGTATCCCTATCTTGGATCAGACTCCCTTTACTGGTTGGGAAAAGACCCTCAGGCTTGAGGATGTGGCTGCAGCTCTTCCTTTGACCCATCAAGAGGTAACAGACAACTGGGTAACTAGAAGCGGAGTTAAGGGTTTCTTGGCCAAGTTTCTGATTGGTAAAGCTAACAATTTCTGGAATGACCTGGACTTTAGGGCATATGAAGACATCTTGGCTCTCCTAATCTATGGGTTAGTCCTGTTTCCTAATCCTGACAACTTCATCAATGTCACTGCCATAAGGATCTTTATGTCTCAGAATCCTGTGCCCACTCTCTTGGGTGACACCTTGCAACAACTTCATGCCCGTACTACCCGAAGACGAGGAACCCTATGGTGTTGTATCCCTTTGTTGGTGAGGTGGTTTATTTCGCACCTCCCTAAGTTCGTACTGAAGAATCAAGAAGGAAGAGGTTGGGCTCATAGGTTAATGTCTCTCACCGATAAAGACATCATTTGGACTTGCAGAGGTTTGGATGAGATAGCTATTATTGATCGATGCGGGGAATACCCTAATGTTCCTCTGATTGGTACCCAAGGAGGGATCTCTTACAATCCATGTCTAGCACTCCGTCAGTTTGGAAGAGCAAGAAGAGCAGGTCCCCATGAGATGTTAGTGCCTCACATCAGTTTTGAATTTCAGGTGGATAGTGACGAGCTACGTCGTAGGTTCATCAAGGCTTGGGACAAGGTTCATAAAGCTGACCCACAGGAGTTAGGGCCAAAGACTTCTTTACCTATGGAAGCCTACTACAAATGGGTTCGCATCCGTGCTCAGAAGTTAGGTATGCCACATGAAGCTGTCAGACCCATCATTCTTGAGTGTTCTGACAAAGATGGTGTTCCCCCAACCGTCCTCCCTCCTCAGATACCTACTGATTATGAGACATTGAAGAGATCTTGGTCGCAACTGCGAGAAGAGCGGGATTCTTACCGGGAAAAGTTTAACGAGCAGGAATCAAAGATCCAGAAGCTGACCAAGTAGTTGGAGAATGAGAGAGCTCTGAATGCCTACATCCGTACTGAGAAGAGGAGACCATGGGATCAATAAGGAGCCCCAGATGTGCTTTTACAGTTTTATTTCCTTTCCAGTATTTCCTTTCATGTAACGCCTAAGGGCAACTTGTTGAATAATTTCAGTTGCAAAGTTGAATCTAATGAAGTGTGTTCTTTTTTGTTTACAAAGTTGATTCCCGATTGTCTTTGAAAACATAAATCATACGCATTTCATGCATCATGTGCATAGCAGGTTTTTCCCTTTTTTCAGGTTGCTTACAGTTCTTCGCTGTTTATTTCAGCATCATGAATACTGACTCTGCATCAACTGAGACATCAATCAAGGCTCTTCAGGCGCAGAATGCGCAGTTTCAAGAATTAATCAAGGGTCTGGCTCAAGGCCAAGAAGAACTGAAGGCTATGCTCCTGAAGAAGGAGAACAAGAAGAAGAGAAGAACTGTTCTGTTCAACTCGGGCCGAAGGTTTAACAATACGCTGCAACAGGAAGAGGCTGGTTCTTCTGTTGACAAGAATTCTCCTCAGGCAGAAGCAAGGGTTCCTAGTCCGGTAGTCTCTGACAACGAGACAGACTTTGATGAAGAGCAGTACCCTCCTGCAGAAGACAGATACAAACAACTGGAGGACAGATTGAAGGCTATGGAGGTTCAACAGGTACCTGGGCTGGATTTTGGAGATCTGGGTTTGTCAACTGGTGTGATTATCCCTCACAAGTTCAAAGCACCCTCCTTCTCTAAGTATGACGGGGCGTCTTGTCCCAAGCTGCATCTGAGGTCCTATGTTCGGAAAATTCAACTGTACTCTGCGGATAAGAATTTGTGGATCCACTTCTTCCAGGAGAGTCTTTCAGGGACTCATCTCGAATGGTTCTATCAGCTGGATGGGACCAAGGTTCGTAACTGGGAGGAGTTGGCTACTGCTTTCTATAAGCAGTATCAATATAATGCCGACCTTGCCCCCACACGTACCCAACTCCAGGGTATGTCGTTAGGTGCAAGCGAAGGTTTTAAGGAGTACGCTCAGAAGTGGAGAGACCTGACTGGCAGGGTGCAGCCACCGTTGACTGATCGGGAGTTGGTGGACATGTTCTTGGGGACCCTATCTGGGCCATTTTTCAACCATCTCATTGGGAATTCTTCCGCTGGGTTCACTGATTTGATCTTGACTGGAGAGAGGATTGAAGCTGGGTTAAAGTCTGGAAAAATTCCGAAGGGCGCATCATCTAGTTCTGAGAAGAAACCCTTCAAGAAGGAGTCTAGTGCCGTATATGGTTCCAGGAAATCAGAGAGACATGAGCACCGCCAATCTGTCAGTGCGGTAATGATTGCTAAGCCTGCTGCCGTTCCCCGGCCAACTAATCCTCAAAAGGTTGAAAGACCCCGGAGAGAGTTCACCCGCTTAAACATGACTTTATCACAGATACTGCCACAATTGCTATCCACTAACTTAGTGACTGTCAGGGAGGCTCCGAAGTTCCCCAATACTGCATCTCCTAAGTACAACCCGAACGCTCGTTGTGCCTACCATTCAGATAGCCTGGGGCACTCTACTGATGACTGTTGGGCGTTAAAGAACAAGCTGCAGGACCTTATTAACGCCGAGGAGGTACAATTTGAGGCATCTGAGAAGCCTAACGTAGTGGCAGCTCCCCTGCCTGCTCATGGAGTGAATGCTATTGGGGACGAAGAAGAGGTTGATGAAGCTGAGTTTGATAGCTGGATCTACCCGGCAACCGACGGTGGAATCAACAATTGGAGTGCAAAGAACAACTTATCTGTTTCTCTTGTTACTAAGTAATGAATTCCTATGTTTTTGGTATCTGTAATAAACAATGATAAACTCTTTGGCCCGGTGTCTTACCCGAGGCACCGTGGTTCTATTTGTGAGGGCATACAAATTGTCATTTCATATATCATGAATGAAAATCTTGGACGTATTTTCGCATTACAAATATTGTGTTCCTTTTCTGTCTTTCTTTCCTCTGCATATATTTCAAAACAGCTGTATTTACACACACACTCACTCATACAGGTTTCAATCCACTCTGGATCTCACTGATAACGATTCTGCTACTGCCAATTATGAATTCGAAAATCCGATCAACTTAGCCGAAGACGAAGGTGAAGATGATTGCGAAGTGCCTGGCGAGCTTGCAAGACTGTTGCTTCAGGAAGAGAGGGCGATTCAACCCCATGAAGAGCCAGTGGAAACCATAAACTTGGGTACTGAGGCAGACAGGAAAGAGGTAAAGATTGGTGCCAACCTAGAGCTCAGCGTGAAGCAACGGTTAACCAAGATGTTACATGATTATATGGAGATCTTTTCCTGGTCCTACGAAGACATGCCCGGGTTGGATACCGATATTGTGGTCCATCATTTGCCAACTAAGGAAGACTGCCCTCCAGTTAAGCAAAAGGTCCGTCGGATGCGTCCAGAGATGTCCGAGAAGATTAAGGCCGAGGTTATGAAACAGTTTGATGCTGGGTTCCTTGCAGTGACTTCTTACCCTCAGTGGGTTGCTAATGTGGTGCCGGTACCTAAGAAGGACGGTAAGGTCAGAATGTGTGTCGATTACAGGGATCTGAACAGGGCCAGCCCCAAGGATGACTTCCCCTTACCTCACATTGATGTCCTTGTTGATAATACAGCACAACATAAGGTGTTCTCTTTCATGGATGGCTTTTCAGGTTACAATCAGATCAAGATGGAACCTGAAGACATGGAAAAGACTACATTTGTTACTCAGTGGGGCACCTTCTGTTACAAGGTCATGCCATTCGGGTTAAAGAACGCTGGGGCAACCTACCAACGTGCCATGGTTGCTTTATTTCATGATATGATCCATCATGAGATAGAAGTGTATGTGGACGACATGATCGCGAGGTCCCAGACTGAGGAAGAGCATCTAGATCATCTGCAGAAGTTGTTTGACCGGTTGAAACTGTACAAACTGAGATTGAACCCGAACAAGTGCACCTTCGGGGTAAGATCTGGGAAGTTGCTAGGCTTCGTGGTCAGTGACAAGGGAATTCAAGTGGACCCTGCTAAGGTCAAAGCTATTCAAGAGATGCCAGTTCCTAAGACAGAGAAGGAAGTCAGAGGCTTTTTAGGACGCCTGAATTATATTGCTCGCTTCATCTCACATCTGACTGCTACTTGTGAGCCAATCTTCAAGCTGCTGAAGAAAGATCAGGTAGTACGTCGGAACGATGAATGTCAGGCTGCTTTTGACAGAATCAAAGAGTATCTCCAAGAACCACCTATCCTTATGCCACCGGTTGAAGGGAGACCTCTGATACTATATCTGACAGTGCTGGACAACTCAATGGGGTGTGTGTTGGGGCAGCATGACGAGTCTGGCCGAAAAGAGCATGCTATTTATTACCTTAGCAAAAAGTTTACCGACTGTGAGACCCGATACTCACTGCTTGAGAAAACTTGTTGCGCTTTGGTATGGGCTGCTCGCCGGCTGAGACAGTATATGCTGACTCACACTACCTTGTTGATCTCAAAGATGGATCCTATAAAGTATATATTCGAAAAGCCTGCTCTGTCTGGGAGAATTGCAAGATGGCAAATGATCTTGACGGAATACGATATTCAGTACACGACCCAGAAAGCCATCAAGGGAAGTGTATTGGCAGACCACCTGGCACATCAAGCTGTAGATGACTATCAATCAATGAACTTCGAGTTTCCAGACGAGAGCATCATGATAGTAACCGATTGTGAGGTACCTGGACCGGATGAAGGACCTGAACCAGGATCCCGATGGTCTATGCACTTTGACGGAGCCTCCAATGCTTTGGGAAATGGTATCGGCGCCATCATCATATCTCCTCAAGGTACTCATACTCCACTCACTGCCCGGCTGTGTTTCAACTGTACCAACAACATGGCGGAGTATGAGGCGTGCATCATGGGTCTTCAAGCTGCGATTGACCTAAGGATCAAGTTTCTGAGTGTCTTCGGAGATTCCGCTCTTGTGATCAATCAGATCAAAGGAGAGTGGGATACGAAACATCCAAACCTGATTCCTTACAGAGAATGTGTGTTGACCCTGATCCCCCACTTCACAGAGATAACCTTTGAGCACTTTCTAAGAGAAGAGAATCGGCTAGCGGACGCGTTAGCTACAATGTCTTCAATGTTCAAGGTCAAATGGGATAATGAGGCTCCCCGGATCATCATCTGGAAACTGGACGAACCGGCATACTGTTGTGATCTCGAAACTGAATTGGTGACTGAGAAGCCTTGGTACCACGAAGTGAAGAGATATCTAGAAGCTCAGGAATACCCTGAAGGTGCCTCTGTCAATGATAAGAAATTCCTGAGGAGGTTTGCAGCCAAGTTCTTCCTTAGCAACGACATCTTGTACAAGAGAAGCCATGATTCAACCTTACTGCGCTGTGTGGATAAGATTGAAGCAGAAAGGATCATGGAAGAGCTACATGAAGGGACCTTTGGTACGCATTCCAGTGGGCACACTATGGCTAAGAAAATCCTACGGGAAGGATATTACTGGTCTACAATGGAAGCTGACTGTTACCAACATTCCAGGACATGCCACAAGTGCCAGATTTATGCAGACAAGGTGCATGTTCCTCCGGTTCCCCTGAATGTTCTGACTGCGCCATGGCCGTTTGCAATGTGGGGCATAGACATGATCGGCGAGATTAAACCTACGGCATCTAATGGACATCGCTTCATCCTAGTGGCGATTGATTATTTTACGAAGTGGGTTGAGGCAGCATCCTATGCTACGGTAACCAAGACTGTTGTGGCTCGGTTTATTCGACACAACCTGATCTGTCGGTACGGCGTCCCTGAATGAATTATTACAGACAACGGTACCAATCTGAATAACAAGATGATCGCTGAGCTCTGCGAACAGTTCAAGATACAGCACCACAATTCTTCTCCTTACAGACCGAAGATGAATGGGGCTGTAGAAGCAGCGAATAAGAACATCAAGAAAATCGTGCAGAAGATGACAGTGACTTACAAAGATTGGCACGAGATGTTACCGTTCGCTCTGCATGGGTACCGTACCTCAGCTAGGACGTCAATCAGGGAAACTCCTTTTTCCTTGGTTTATGGTATGGAGGCAGTCTTGCCGATCGAAGTACAGATACCCTCTCTCCGGATAATGAAGGATGCAAATCTGAACGAAGATGATTGGATCCAGACACGACTTGATCAGCTCAACCTCATTGATGAAAAGAGACTTGCTGCTATCTGCCATGGTCAGACGTATCAGAAACGGATGATCAGGGCATTTAACAAAAAGGTCAGACCACAGGAATATCGAGTTGGGGATCTGGTAATCAAGAGAATCATCCTTCCTCAGAGTGATCCAAGGGGCAAATGGACCCCTACGTACGAAGGGCCATTTGTGGATTAAGCATGTGTTCTCAGGAGGAGCCATGATATTGACCAACATGGATGGTGACGACCTTCCTCACCCCGCCAATGCAGACATAGTAAAAAGATACTACGCATAAAAAAGACCCGCTAGGCTGACATGCCTAGGCAAAAATTAGGGCTTCCCGTCGAACCAAAAGGGTTCGGGCAAAATGAAGGGATGAAATGAAAAATCTGTACACCCGGCAAGTCGAAAACCTGAAAAGGCGGCTTGGGCAAAAATGGGTATCCCGGTGGACTGAAAACCCGAAAGGGCAGTCCAGGCAAAAATTAGGGATAAAAGCGTAATACTATGTCTCATTGATCACTTTGCATCCAGAATCCGGTATCTACATCAAGTTCAGACGGCATTGATCAGTCAGCTTCACCTTCAACCAAGGTCATCAAGTGATGAGACGCTCGGAGTTATAAAGGCAATAGCAGAGTTGAAACCCAGTGGATCATTCATATTTCACACAGCTGTTTTATTTTCTTTTGTACAAAATCTGTATAAACTCTTTTGTTCGGCGACGTTCCTCTTACTAGGACGTCAGCCTCTTGTACACAAAACGCCTATTTTCAGGCCATTCAAAAATCAATACAAATATATTTTCAGTTAAACGTGCCAAGTATTTTTCTTTTTTTGTTTTGTTTTGCGAAGAACGTCCAAGGTTCAATTTGTGATATATGCATTGACAATAGTTTGCTAACTCATAAATATTTGCATACGAAACAAAGGATTAATTACAGGTGACACTAGAAACAGGGGCAATAAAAGAGTTGTCTGAACAATCCAATTGTTCTGTCCTCCAAGGTACCAAGGTAGGTTCGGCTAAAGAATACGACCAGTACATCCTAATTCCCCAGAGAGTCAGCAGTCAGTGCATTCTTCTCCAAGCTATTATCAAACCTCAAGGAAGTTGGGTACCCTCCCGTAGAGCTCAACATTCCCCAGCAGCAATACATATATTCTTAACAAGCATCCCCGGCAGTCTTGGCCCAAAGATTGTTCCCCGGCGGCGTACCAACATTCAAAGGGATCACTTCCCCAGCATATCAAAACTCCCCAGAAGAGTCCAATCCAGTTTCCCCAGGAAAATTGGAATTTATATCCCCAAGCAGTAAGCTTATCCCCAGTAAATTCTGGAAGTTTATCCTTCGCAGAGCACGGACGCGTCGCCCGACTTTATTTAAAGAGTTATTTCCTCAACAGGATATAACTGGGTTATCCTCAGCCAAAAGCCACGGAAAGAGCGTCGTCGACAAAGTCTTCCGATCCCCAGCAAGTCATTCTCAACACTCAGCAAGGCATCCCTCTCCCCACAGAGTACTGCTTCCCAGCATGGTCGCTAGAGTATCTTTTCTCCCCGCAGAATCCTTCATTTGCCAAGTTTATTCCGCAACGGAGTCATCTTCTCCTACCGGTATTCTTGCAGTTATCATCCCCAGCGGAAGCAAAATCTATTCTTCAACATCAGCCCAGGATACGACTCCCCGGCACCCGTCGAGGATTCATTTTCCTAGACAAAAACATACATAAAACATCGCACTTCCATACATCATTATAGCATGCATAGACGCATCATATCTCACAAATCTCATTTATGTTGAGAATATCATTGCTTGATTCATATCATGCATTGCATATGTCTGACCTTTACCTTTCAGGAAAGAATCAGCTAAATTCTCAATCATCTTTCAAGACCTAGCCCGGTTCAGTTAAATCGACCCTAAGATTTTCCTGATGCTTATCCAGTCAAAGGCCTTCTCTGGTTCAGTTCAGATCGACCCTAAGATCTCCCTCATGCTTATCCAGTTGAAGATATTCCAAGACCTTGACCGGTTCAGTTAAATCGACCCTAAGATTTTCCTGATGCTTATCCAGTCAAAGGCCTTCTCTGGTTCAGTTCAGATCGACCCTAAGATCTCCCTGATGCTTATCCAGTTGAAGATATTCCAAGACCTTGTCCGGTTCAGTTAAATCGACCCTAAGATTTTCCTGATGCTTATCCAGTCAAAGGCCTTCTCTGGTTCAGTCAGATCGACCCTAAGATCTCCCTGATGCTTATCCAGTTGAAGATATTCCAAGACCTTGTCCGATTCAGTTAAATCGACCCTAAGATTTTCCTGATGCTTATCCAGTCAAAGGCCTTCTCTGGTTCAGTCAGATCGACCCTAAGATCTCCCTGATGCTTATCTAGTTGAAGATATTCCAAGACCTTGTCCGGTTCAGTTAAATCAACCCTAAGATTTTCCTGATGCTTATCCAGTCAAAGGCCTTCTCTGGTTCAGTCAGATCGACCCTAAGATCTCCCTGATTCTTATCCAGTTGAAGATATTCCAAGACCTTGTCCGGTTCAGTTAAATCGACCCTAAGATTTTCTTGATGCTTATCCAGTCAAAGGCCTTCTCTGGTTCAGTCAGATCGACCCTAAGATCTCCCTGATACTTATCCAGTTGAAGATATTCCAAGACCTTATCCGGTTCAGTTAAATCGACCCTAAGATTTTCCTGATGCTTATCCAATCAAAGGCCTTCTCTGGTTCAGTCAGATCGACCCTAAGATCTCCCTGATTCTCATCCAGTTGAAGATATTCCAAGACCTTGTCCGGTTCAGTCAAATCGACCCTAAGATTTTCCTGATTCTTATCCAGTCAAAGGCCTCCTCTGGTTCAGTCAGATCGACCCTAAGATCTCCCTGATTCTTATCCCAGTAGAAGACACCCAAGATTCTCTCAGCGTTCCTGTTGGGGTGGTAATCGTCCAAGGTTCTCTTACCATTCATGCTAAGGCAGTAACTATCCCTGGTTCATTCATCGCCGTTTGAAGCTCCAGACTCAGCTCCTGTAACCAGTCAGGAC
Organism: Vicia faba; assembly: GCA_948472305.1. Classification (NCBI taxonomy): domain Eukaryota; kingdom Viridiplantae; phylum Streptophyta; class Magnoliopsida; order Fabales; family Fabaceae; genus Vicia; species Vicia faba. The sequence goes on from OX451736.1 coordinate 526,165,793, forward strand.
ACATCTATACCAAGCATCTAAAAATCAGCTCCTGCAACGTGTCAGGTACTCATTTGTTCTTTTGCAGGTATGCAGGTTCTCGCCAAGGAATCTCTTACGCGATCAACATCCAGATGGCATCTATAAGCCCATTATCCTATCCGGCAACCTCTAAATGGCATCTATAAGCCCATTCCCATCACACTGCTAACATGTGAGCGCAAATTTCTAGGCACTCTAGTGTTCAATCATCTTCTACCCTCGGATTACGAAAGGCACGTCAGCCAATCTGCATCCTCAGGTCTAAGAAGATTGAACAGGGGCAACTGTTGTACCCCAAAATTTGCCCTCCCATATTCTCCAAGAAATTGCCAAGTCAAGCTGCAAAATTCCCCAAGGGTTGCACAGTGCAAAGGTCTCCTATACAGTCAAGATTAGGGTTTTGAGTCTGATCAAGAAAAGGAAGTTATCAAGGGCCCAATCAAGTCTCATATGCCTACAAATATGGTCAAGTATCCTCATATCAAGTTTCAAGGCATTCAGTACAAAATTGCACAGTCAAAAACCCTAATTGCACTACAGTCAACTGTAGGGGCAAAATGGTTATTTGACAGTCAAAAGTTCAAATTTTTGGTCAACATATCATTTTGAAGCCACAAACATCATTTGATCAATGCTTGATCATGATTCTCAAAATTTGGCTCAGAAACCATCAAGATGCAAAAGTTTCCTTATTTGGACAGTTGAAAAAAGTCAATTGAAATTGACCAGGGCATAACTTTCACATGGATTATCAGAAAAATTCCATCCAAAGCTCATTTTGAAGAGAAAGACATTTCCTACAACTCATCTTCATACTTCAAGTCCAAGAAATGCTCTCACAAAAAGTTATCAATTTAAACATTATAGGTCATTTTCAAAAGTCAACAAAAAGGGACTTTAAGTCAAAGGCCATAACTTGAGATTGGTAAATCAAAATGACATGGGACCAAAGACATTGGTTAGAGGACTCAAAGACCTTTCCAAAATGTCAAAGAACATGAGAAAATCTTAAAAATTGAGCAAGTTATGCCTTGTGGAAGTTGGGAAAGTTTTGGATATTTTGAAAAGTCAACATTGGTTCAAATGACCTAAAATTGCTAATGGGCCCATTTTTCTTCCATGATTCATCATCCATGACATATGCACGACCACTTGGCCCAAAGGGAAGTATTTTCTCATTTTTTTATTTATTTATTTGAATTTTTATTTATATTAATTCATTTAAATCATTTAAATATATGAAAAATATTTAACTCACCCTAACCAATCTTTTTATACATGTTTTAGACTCAATAATTCGTGCCTAGCCAAATATGGAAAGATTTGGAGCAAATTGATCATAATTGACACAAGAACACATGGAAAAGATATGGAAAGATCTTAACAAATCAAATTTTCAAAAACAATGAATGCCATGGATTTGATTGGTTTTTCTTGACCTAATGTACTCACTACATATGCCTGATCATAACCCTAATGCATACAGACTCTAAGCTGCGCAGAAGAACTAAGAACAAACTTGGAAAATTGTCAAAAAAAGTCAAAACTGAAATCATCTTTACAAGGCGATTCAAGGCATAAAAACCATTCCATTAGCTTCCTTGAAGGTTCCTGAACGTGTTCTAATCCATATCACTCCTCAAAGCTTAAAGAACTGGTATATTGAACCGGAACTGCATCAAGGAAAATTCACAATCGTGCATCATGATTCACGCATCCTTTGCATTTTCTATTCATTGATTCATGTTCATTATGATATTCTGATGCTAACCAACATACTCAATTGCGTTTTTATGCTGTGTATACGATTCCACCATGTTTGATTTTTAGGGTTTATAGAGCTTCAAATTGGGGACTTTGAAACGAGGAAAAATTGAAACCTCTAACCACCACCATTCAAACCAGCACGTTCAGACGAAGAGGAAACACCCATCGCGCCCAATTTATGAATGCTTAAGAGCTAATCGCTATTTTCTGAAAACTGGCCTAAGAAGACGCGTCTAAAACCGTTGCTATTGTTATTTGTATTTCAGGAAAAAATAAACATGAAGAAGAAGATGATGTCGTGGCAGGAATCAGTTGGTCCGTTTAAATCTCGCGCGCGTTTCCAAGGCCACTGACCATTTTATTTTATAATATTTATTTGCTATATTAATTTACGAATGAACAAAGCGCCTCAGTGGTAGATGCACACGTTTGCAATATCCATGACCTGGGTTCGAGCCCCAGGTCTGTATTATCTCCATATTATTTTTCCATGTGTGTTCCCATGCAGCGCCCATGTCAAGACGTACCATGCACTCCTAAGAATCAACGTCCACGCGTCTAACAAATCCAAATCAAAGGCTGGGATTGGAGAGCACCATACACCATGGTCAAAGCATGTACACGCTACCTGGAAAAAGTCAAAAAAGGCCAAATTTAATGGGCTAGATTACTGAATTACACCTCCATATTGGGGACTGACACCCCCCTAGGTTTGCTTTTTTAATATTTTTTTGCTTTGCATTATTTCTATTCTTATTAATTATTATTTGTTTAAATTAATTAAATATTTTCACAAAGTACAAAAACATCTTAAAAAAAAATCAGGAAAAACAATTAATATAATAATTATTTTATTTTAGTATTTCTTGTAAAAAATGCATGTAAATTGATTAGTTTAAATTAGGGTTTTAATGTTAATTTCTTTCATAACAAAAAAAATCTAAAAAATGTAGAACTAGGTTAATTAATAATTTTATTCCTTTTAATTTTTCTTTTTCACAATAATATTATTTATTTTATTTATCTTTATAATTAAATTTGTACACAAAAATTAGGGTCAATTTATGTTTTAATTTAATATTTTCATAATAAATTTAAAAGCCATTAGAATTAGGGTTTGCATTCAATTTTAATTTTAATTAATTCCTCTTTTCATTAAAACATAAAACATTAAAAAACATCAAAAAATAAATTCTTGCTTTCTTTTAATTTTAATTTTAATTCCTCATTAATTTTAATTTTTGCAAAAGGGTCCAACGCCCTCGTTTCGTTTAATTTCTTATTTATTCGCGTATTTATTTTACTTCGCTTAAATAATTATGTACCTCTCCCGAAGCCTTGTAATTACATCTCGCACTTTTACTTTATTTATTTTTTTTGTCAAATCGGGTCCTGGATTAAATTTGGCGATGTGGACCTGCGCCATTTGTAATAGCTTAGAATTTACTTTTCCCGCAAATATTTTAACTGTTAAACAAAGCATGCAAGAATGAATGGCCTAAATAAAAGCAATGCGTAGAACACCAAAAACATGACAAGACAAATACAAATGAAAACGACACACGAATCGCACACACCACCCCTAGGGTACGCCTCACTGTTGCCTTGCCTCGAAAGGTGATCGTCGAGTAGAGGATGTCTTAGTAAGTCCTCATGATCCGGGAACCTGGCATGAGGGTAGCTTCTAAGGTGTCTTCCTATTGCTCCGGTGATCACCATGTCCCGAACCTCGAATTGACCCGAACACCTCCAACGGTGGTGCTACCTATCTCTCAATGGTGGGATGGCACTACTTTAAAGGACATTTACACAGACGAATTCCTTAGGGTAGGTAGACGACTCGTAGATACTTGCTCTAAATTTCAAAACAAATCCAAAAATACTTTTCACACCAACACATTTTTAAAAAGCTTTCGAAAGCATTTTTTCAAACACTCTTGAGGACCGATACAAGAGTCGAACTGGAATTTTCAAAGAAACTTTTTAAACCCGCAGTTGAAAAGCAAACAAACCATTTTTGAAAACACAAATGAGCAAGTATCTAAGAGCCTATGGATAACCATGGATAGAAAAGGTGCTAACACCTTCCCTTTCTACAATCTACCTCCCGAACCGAGAGCAATCTCTTTAAGGAATTTTTCTGTGCTTTTGTCCTTTCCATTTGGAGAAAATAAAAGACGGTGACGACTCTTGCTTCCGCGACATTTCGCGAACCAGCGTTAAACAGTCAGTTCCAGATCCACCGATCACACGTAGTATTTTTTCGACTATGTCCGTGCTCTTAAGATACAAGAAGTTGTCACTGTCGGTAGTGCAGTGTTACCATACCACCAGAAGATCTTTGTTTGTTCGTCCAATGCCCCAAGTGACCCAGATGGAGATTTGCCCCAAGCTGGTTGGCCTTTTGAGAGATTCTCCGAATCTTGACTTAACTGCCCCAGATGATGGACAACGATCATGCCATGCCCCTTGCTTGGAGGTGCTTTTGTTCATTAGACATTCGTCGTGCGAACTTCTATGTTGTTCAAACAAATATTCATATGCAAACAATGTTATATCAGCAATGCAACGCTTATGTCTGTCTTGAAGATTTTGAAAATGCAGCTTCAATAAAACAAGCAAAGTTTGTAAAATGCGATGTCCACTCGTTGTTTTACCGCAAGCCTTAAGGAGTCAGGATACCTTTCGTAACAGTATGCTTTCGAACTAACCCATGCTTCAGCTAGGACTTTTAAAGGTTGTAGCGTGGCCTGGTTCACGGTTTAAGAAACAAAGGATAAAGACTCAAATTATATTTGTACCCACTCGTTCTTCGTGATGTTCTTCAAACCTAAACTCAGCTGATCGTGCGTTAGACCTTGTTTGAGTCTTTGCTCTGATGTTCCGATGATGGTTCGGATGTTGATAGTTTATTTTGAATAGGCAGTCATTTCTTTTTTGTTGAGGGTTTGCAAGACCTCTTTCTTTTTTGATTTCGTTATCCCTGTTTTTTGCCTGAACTGTTTCTTTCATGATTACAGTCAGCGGGATGCCCCAGTTTTGTAAGTATCCTTCATAGGTTTTGACTTGTTGGGCTTTTATTTCTGCGAAATGATGACTGCCTGTCTTTATGATTATTCGGAACCATCACTGTCTTTTGTTTCAAAAGGACTTCTTTTGATGTCATTCATTATGCACTTGGATCAACCGAGAGAACTACCCTGACCCAGGTTATGATTAAGGGTTTTAAAATTTTTTTTTTGCAAAAAGAAAAACTCCTACTTCTTTGGCTCGAAGGGGTTGACAAGGGATTATCTTCCTTATAACTCCAGTGTTTAGGAATTGAAACAATGCTTGTACCTCATCAGCGGGGTCTGTTCAAAGCATACTGTAAAGATGGTATCGTTTTCGTCATCCTCCCTCAAGAGGCTTAGAATTGTTAACCGAGAGTTGAACATCAAAAAATGAAAGCAATTTTAAGCATAGTGAACATAATTACTTCAAAACAGACATGTGTAATGCATTAATGAAATAACAACGTTTAACCTGAATACAATGTTTGAACAATCAAAGAAAAATACAACTTGAACATTCGAATGAACAAAAAACTTTCCAATCCTAGCCATGTTTTGGCAAGGGAGCAGTGATCAAATTGGGAGTCTTTGGAGAGTCGAACTGGACTTCCTTTGCGTCAATCAAATCCTGAACCTTGTTTCTCAAAGTCCAACAATCATCTGTAGCATGCCCCGGGCTGTCAGAGTGATAAGCGCAACGAACATTGGGGTTATACCTTGAAGGTGTCCTGTTGGGATTCTTAGGAGGGTCCCTTAGAGTTACCAACTTGGTCTCCAGCAACTGTGGCAATATCTGGGACAAGGTCATGCCGAGGGGAGTGAATTGCCTTTTAGGTCTCTCTTCCCTTTGTTGGTTGCGATGTTGAGGAGCACTGGCCGGTTTTGAAATTACTACCGCGTTGACATCTTGGCGGTGTTCGGACCTATTCTGCCCTCTTGAACCATAGACAACACTAGATTCTTTCTTGGATGGTTTTTTCTCAGTGTTCGAGGAGTCACCATTCTGTATCTTCCCAGACTTGATACCAGCTTCGATCCTCTCACCAGTCAAGATCAGATCTGTAAACCCAACAGAAGAATTCCCAATCAGATGGTTGAAGAATGGACCAGACAGGGTCCCCAAGAACATATCAATGAGCTCCCAGTAGGTCAGAGGTGGTTGCACCCTTCCAGCAAGGTCTCTCCACTTTTGCGCATATTCCTTGAATCCTTCACCCGTCCCTAGTGACATACCCTGGAGTTGGGTACGCGTAGGAGTGAGGTCGGAATTGTACTGATACTACTTGTAGAATGTAGTAGTCAAGTCCTCCCAGTTACGAATACTGGCTCCGTCCAGCTGATAGAACCATTCGAGTTGAGTCCCTGAAAGACTTTACTGGAAGAAATGGATCCATAGATTCTTGTCAGCCGTGTAGGGCTGGATCTTCCTTATGTATGAACGAAGGTGCAGCTTAGGACAGGAAGCTCCGTCGTACTTTGCAAAGGCAAGTGCTTTGAACTTATGAGGGATTACAACCCCAGAGGATAGACTTAGATCTTCGAAGTTCGGGTCGGGCACTTTCTGCATCTCCATAGCACTTAATCGGTCTTCGAGCTGTTTGTACCTGTCTTCGGCAGGAGGATACTGTTCATCATTGAAATCCGTCTTGTTGTCGGAGACCACGGGACTAGGAACCCTTCTCTCTTGGGGACTGTCTTTACCTACAGAGGAAGTAGCCAGATCAGCCTCATTTTGTGATCCATTCCCAGATCTGCGTCTAGGATTGAACAAAACAGCCCTCTTCTTCTTCTTCTTCTTCTGTATCAGAGTCTTCAAATCCTATTGACCCTGGGCTAGGCTCATAACCAACTCTTGAAACTGGGCGTTCTGGGCCTGGAGGGCCTTGATAGCTTGTTCATTGGATGATTCAGGATTCATGATGATGGCTGAAATAAACAGTGAAGAAGATTAAGCAACCTGTAGAAAAGAGTACCTGTAATGCAATGATATGTATGTATGCATGCGATGTTTTCAAGGATCTCGCGGGGTAAACAAGAAAATTGTTAGAATTTGAATTTGGTAGCTTGATTGAAGGAACTTCATGTTGTTGAGAGTCCTTCTTCAAGAGTCAAGGCTCACCATATCGAGTGGGTCATAGCCTCTGACTCAAGTTATCAACCTTGGCTAGAGGAAAATAAATCCCCTTTGCCCCTTGCTAGACATTTGATTCATCATGACCTGCATCACAGACCCTTGAGATCCTTGAAATGGGTTAGTCCTTATGCAGGATGTATGCAATGGTATGATGGTATGATGCTATGCTATGCGTGGAGTAATGTAGGTGAACCCTGTTATGAGTCCAGATTAAGGACTGTAAACAAAACCTGCAAGAAACTCAAATGTCAGATAACAAGCATGCAAGTAGTTCCAGTTTGAAGGCACACAAGTCACACAAGACAACCCTTAGAGTTTAGGCCAGCATGAAGTTTGGGGTACTACCCTCTTGAAGTTGGTGGGCTCAAAACCAGTCCTATAAAAAGTAACTAGGTTCTAAGGAGCTCAATATCATTGGATTGTTTTCTATGTTCATTGTTTTGATTTAGCCACTGAACTGGCGATCAAAATATTCCAAGAAAACAACCCTCAATGAGTGTAGTATCGAGTATCTACCAACTTCGGACTGCACCAAAGTCGGTCATCTCACTACCCCTAAAGAGGCCAGGATGGTCAAGTATGGTTCCTAAGGTCAGTTGATGCTTCATGACACCACGCGGCGGCCCCGTACTCTTCTTGACTTGACTCAAGGGTTACCGGTACTCACCAAAGTGCCACATCAACGTAGCAACTGCTTCAACCGTGTCGGTATACCCCACACAGTTCCCTCACAGTTTGTTGCTACCTAAAGAGGGTATCCCCCAGATCTGGGTTAGGATCTATGAAACTCCCAAAACAGGCCCATAATATTAAAGCAATCAAAACAGGCAATTGAAAACATAAGAGTGGTCTAATCCTAAGGTACACCTCACTTTTATAAGTAGTCCCCAGCAGAGTCGCCAGTTCTGTGATCGGTGGAAATAGAACTGACTGTTTTTTAAGCTGGTTCCCGAAATATCGCGGTAAGCAAGAGTCGCCACCGTCTTTTATGTTCTCCAACATGGAAAGGACAAAAGCACAGCAAAATTCCTTCTTTGAGATGTCTCTCGGTTCGAGAGGTAGATTTATAGAAAGGGAAGGTGTTAGCACCCTTTCTATCCGTGGTTATCCACGGGCTCTTAGGTACTTGCTCTTATGTTTTCAAAAATGTTTGCTTTTCAAGTTTGTGTGGGTTTTGAAAAAGTTTCGTTTGAAAAATTTCTAAGTAACTCTTGTATCTGTCCTCAAGAGTGTATGAAAAATTTGTTTGAAAACTTTTTGAAAGTGTAAGTGTGAAAAGTATGTTTTTTTTGTTTTGAAAAGAGCAAGTACCCATGAGAATCTACCTACTCTAAGGAATTAGGCTGTGTAAGAGTCCTTTAAACAGTGCTATCCCACTATTGAGAAGTAGGTGGCACCGTCGTTGGAGGTATTCGGGTCAATTCGATTATAGGGACATGTGTGGTCACCGAAGAAATAGTAGGACACCTTAGAAGTAACCCTAATGTCCTAGATCCTTTTTTATCCGAGGCAACCGTTTCGAGGCAACTGGATCTTAGACAGGAGGGCGACCTCTAAAATACCCTATACTTGACGACCACGTTCGAGGCAACCAGTGAGGCGTACCCTAGGAGTGGCATGTGCTTGTGTGTTGTTTTCATGTTATATTATCTTGTACATGTATCATGGTGATCTACGAATTGTTTTTAATTTTCATCCAAGTCTTGCATGCATATTAACAGTTAAGAGTGCGGAAATATGAATCTACGCTATTACAAGGTGCGAGTCTATACATCGCCAAAAACAAAAACCCGTTTTGGAAAATAAATGCGGAAAGTAAAGAAAGCGGTAAACCTAATTACTATTACATCCTTTGAGCATATACATAAATAATCAAAATAAGAATAATGTGCGAAGAGAAATTTAATCGGGACGTCCTTAGGGTTTTGACACTTTTTGAGAAAATATGAGTTTCTGTCCTTTGCATTTAATTAAATATTAACCCTAAACTAATTAATTAATTAATTAAAAGAAAAAATGTTTTTTGTGTTTTTTATGTTTTTAATGAAAATAAAACAAAAGGAATTAAAATTAAAAGTTAGTAAAACCTAATTCTAAGTTTATTCTATTTATTATGAAAAGAATCAAAATTAAACCTAATTTAAACTAAATTGGTTAATTAGAATTTATTTACAAAATAAATTAATAAATAGGAATAATAATAATTAATGAAAATATTTACATTTTAATTTTCTGAATTTGTTATGAAAAATAATTAATTTATGAATTAATAATAATAATTAATAAGAGCTAATAAAAATTAGTAAAAAGAAAATAAAAGGAAAGAAAATAAAAATAAAAATAGAAACCAATGGGGGTGTGCTGGCCCAGATGTAGGTGAATTTGTTGAATCTGGCCCATTAAGCACAAAGCCATGTTTGACTTCCTTGAATCGTCCAGATATGCATTGACTCCTGAGCACTATGGTCTTCATTCTTTGACCATTGGATGGAGGGTTGTGGACACTTGGCGCTTGGACCATTGGAGGTTTATGGTAGAATGCAATGAATAGCCTGCATAGGATTATATAATAAAAAATATGAAACAAAGTTTGGGGGACCTGGGAATCGAACCCAGGTCCCAATGGTTATTTGACACGCTTTCCACCAACTCAACCACCTGCTTGCTTTTGTTAATACAATGGTCAATAAATAATATATTAAGAAAACAAACAATGATGCAATAAAGCAAAACACGCACGCCCTGATTTGAACGGACCACTCCCGTGCCTCCACGTCTCGTCTTCTTCGTTGTAACCTGCACAAAACGAAACAAATAGCGGGGGTTTTTAACCCCCACAATATGGAAAAGGAAAAATAGCGATTAGGATTCTACGCTATATAAATAGGGCGCGGCATGTCCAATGAATTCGTCTTGATCTTCTGAGTCCAACCATGGGCATCATTAGTCCTAATTTTGCTTGGTCAAGAAAGCCCTAAAATCCAAGCTTCGAAACCCTAGATTTCTTTAATGGCAGTTTTCGTTTCAGGGCACCATAATCAAATTAATATGTACCATTAGCTTCAGAATGATGTTAGTAATGCAAAGCAATGATTATATCATGTTAAGGAAGCATAAAACGTGAGTTTCGATTCTGAAAAAGAAAAAGCAAACTGTGATTCTGTTTGGACGTGTTCTTGAGCTTTGAGGCTTGTTTTTGATTGCAATGTGTTCCTGAGTGTCCCGGCAATGTATTGGAATCGTTCTAAGGCTTTGAATTGGTCTGCAATATGAAAAACAGTTTCAAGCTTTCTTTGAATTTTTGGAATTTGGATATGGTTCTTTCAGCAGTTTTTGCACGTCCAAGGCTTTAGGGTTTGGTTATGCTCTTATAGTAGAATGGATTTAGGGTTCAATCTTTGTCCAAGAATCCATGAAATTATGTTTTGCATCTTTGATTTCAATCAAATCTTTTTGCACATTTTTGATTGATAAAACTTGCTAAAATTGGATATGTTGGTCCCCTTGATTGGCAAACAAAATCTTCAGCATGTGTTGGTCATATTTGCTCCACAAAAGATTTGAAAATAATATCTTTTGAATTTTCCTACAATTAAATGAATTAAATGAATTAATATTAATAAAAATTCAATTAATTAATTAAAAATAAGAAAATAAATCAATTTAAGCTCAATGGGTCATGCATAGGCCTTGGACAATGTTTCAAGAAAGAATTTGAGGCCCATTAGCAAAAATGAAGTGTTTTGGGCAAAGTTGACTTTTGCAAATTCCCAAAAATTTCCCAACTTCTCCAATGCATATCTTGCTCAATTGTGATCATATGAACATGTTCTTGGACATTTTGGAAAGGTCTTGAAGTCCTCTAACCAATGCCTTTGGTCCCAAGTCATTTTGATTTACCAAACTCAAGTTATGGTCTTTGACTTAAAGTGCCTTTTTGTTGACTTTTGAAATTGACCTATAATGTAGAAATTGATAACTTTTTGTGAGAGAATTTCCTGGATTTGGAATGTGAAGATGAGTTGTAGGAAATGTCATCCCCTTCAAAATGAGCATTGGATGGGATTTTTCTGATGAACCATGAATAAGTTATGCCTTGGTCAAGTTACAGTTGACTTTTCAACTGTCCCAAAATAGAAATTTTTTGCATCTTAATGATTTTTGAGCCTTTCTTGTGGAATCATGATCAAGACTTGATCAAACGATGATTGTGGCTTCAAAATAAGATGTTGACCAAAAATTTTGACTTTTGACTATAAAATGACCATTTTGCCCCTGCAGTTGGCTGTGAAGCAAACAAGACTTTTGACTGTGCAATTTGATGTTGTGAGTCTTGAAACTTGGCATGTAGATGCTTGACAATGTATATAGGCATATGATACTTGATTGGGCCATTGAAAACCTCAAATTCTTTGCAAGAACCAAAACCCTAATTTTGACTGCCTTAGGAGGCATTTGGACTGTGCAACCCTTGAGTAGTCTTGAAGCATTTGAAGATTATTCTTGACAAACTTTGAAGAATATGGGAGGGCAAATTTTGGGGTAAAACACTTACACAATATCTTTTTCTCCTTTCTAGATAGAGTAAAAGCAGCAGGTGGTAGATATGTTCGCCTTCCTTTCTTCACGGGTCCTAGTTCAGTTCGTATTCCCATCTTTAACATGTCCTCCCTTGCTTTAAGGCCATCCTTATACTTTCCTTTAATATTGAGTAACATACCAATAACACTTTCAAATACATTTTTTTCAATATGCATAACATCGAGAAAATATCTTACATACAGATACTTCCAATATGGCAATTCAAAAAAAATCGATCTCTTCTTCCACCCACCTTTGACAACCGTATGCACAAAAGGCTTGCCAAACTGAGTACACACATCTTTCACCTTTTCAAAAATTTGGTGACCTGACAATGCAGGTGGAGCTTTACAATGTTCGGTGTCTCCATTGAATGCTTTTCTCCATGCACGATAGTGATGTTTAGAATGTAAGAAACCACGATGATCGAGAAACACATTCTTCTGACAAAGTTCCAAACGCGTCGTATCGGTTCCATCTTCACAAACAGGACACGCACGTTGACCTTTGATGTTATACCCAAATAGATTCCCGTATGCTGGAAAATTATTAATTGTGCCAAACAACATCGCCCTCAAATTGAAACTTTGTTTCCTATATCCATCATAAACCTCCACCCCGTTCTCCCACAAAATCTTTAAATCTTCGATCAAAGGTGTCAAGTATACGTCTATGTCATTCCCTGGTTGTTTAGGCCCAAATATTAACATAGATAACACCATGTACTTACGCTTCATACATAGCCATGGAGGTAGGTTATAAATCATAAGAATCACAGGCCATGTAGTATGTGAGATACTTTAAAGACCATGCGGATTCATTCCATCAGTAGATAAAGCCAACCGAAGGTTTCTTGCTTCTTCTCCAAAATCAGGATAATCATTATACATTTTTGACCATTGTGGTGAATCTTCCGGATGTTGAGACATTCCATCAATAATTCTTTCATCTTCATGCCAAGTAAGGTGTCTTGCATCGGTTTCACTATGAAACATTCGCCTAAATCTCGGAATTATAGGAAAATACCATAAGACTTTTGCTGGAGACAATTTTTTCTTATATCGAGACAAACCACATTTAGGGCACTCATTTAACGAAGCATATTTGTTTTGAAACAAAACGCAATTGTTTGGACAAGCATGTATCTTATCATAGCTCATGCCAATAGAGCACAACATTTTTTTGGCCTCATATGTTCGATTAGGAAGAACATTATCCTCCAGAAGCATATCTCTCATAAGGGCTAATAACTCTGTGAAACTTTTATCTGACCATCCATTGCCCGCCTTTAAGTTGTACCACTTTAATACCGCAGACAGTCTTGTGAATTTAGTGCACCCTTTATACAATGATTTCTCTGCATCGCTTACCAATCTCTCAAACATTTTGGGATAATCCTGAAGATCTTCTTCAAGTGCATCTGCAATCTCTTCGACTCGATCAAAATCGTATATATCTGTGTCCTTGTCATCCGAAGCATAGGCCGTACTACTTTTCTCCCCCGGTTCAAGGTTGTCGTTAATTTTTTCACCGTGAAATATCCAACACGTATAACTTCTATCAATTCCACGCATTAGTAAATGCGATTTCAATCCATCTGCGTTAACCCGACCCACATAACAACAACCCAAGCAAGGACACTTCATTCGACTGGGGTCTTTGGTGTGTTCAACATCAAACTTAACGAATTCCAATACCCCATTCTCGTACTCTTGTGACAATCGATCAGAAAACATCTATTTTTTATCTATTTTTTTCTACTTATTCAAGTAAACAAAAACACTATAAACGGATTATTCTCTTTTTGTTTGAATTAAATGAATTATTTCTAGAAATTTATTTCTAGAGTTAATAACATGGACTAAAAATAAATATATCTATATAAAAATAATTGTGTTTTTTAATTGATCGATACAGATAGAATTTGAACTTGACTTACCAAAGAAAGAAAAGGGGATATTGGTGTCGACGACGTATGATGCGGCTTTGATGTTCTTCGAATCGGTGATGGTCTTCACCTAACTACACCAATACAAAAGGATCATCAAAAACAAGTTGTATATATATTTAGGTTCAAAATACTAGTAACAAAATACTAGTTTATGGAAAATATAAACATGATAAACAATTCAGAAACCAATTAAAATAACAAAAAAAACCCATCATATATATCATCTTTTATATTCCAAAACATAGAACCAAAATAAAATGCAATAATGCTAAATGCTAAAAATGTTGCTGTTATATATCAAGCCCTACCAAGAATCCAAAAATTAAAATGCATACATATAACCCAGTTTAGACATCAATAAGAGATAAACATATTTGGACATCAATGGATATAAACACATTTTCAAGAAGGATAACTCAGTTTGGACATCAATGGAGTTAAACATATTTTCAATAAAGAACATACCTTGAGAACTGACTGGTGTGGGAGGAGGAAAACCGAGCGAGACGGTGGAGGACGGTGTACAACGGCGAACGATTTGAGACGGAGAAGGAAATGGGTTTCGCGAGAGAAAGGGTTTCTAGCTTCTGTTTTCGTGATACTGTGAATACAAAGATTCTATTTTTTTAATTTTCACTTATTAGGGTTTAGACAGCGCTTTCTAAAACCGCTGGCTAATATGGACCTTAGACAGCGCTTTTGAAAAGCGTTGGCTAATAGTGTCCTTTAGCAACGCTCTTCTATTTTTTTAATATTTTTTATGACTTTAGACAGCGCTTTCTTAAAGCTCTGTCTAAAGTGACCCTTTACCAGCGCTTATGATAAAGCGCTTTCTAAAGCAATCCTTTAGCAACGCTTTTTAAAAGCGTTGTCTAAGGTCATATGTTTAGCAGCGCTTTTACTAATTATTTTATACGGTTTCCGTGTTTTTTTTTAATTCACTTATAGCAGCGCTTTTGTACAAAAGCATTGTCTAATGTGCGCTGTTAAAACTCACTTTTAGCATAGTGAGTTATGGGGGGGAGAAAATGAATGAAATAGTGGTATGGGTGACCATGCGGCAATCTAATATGGAAAAGGTAGTTTCAGATATGTATTTCCGAAACTATCTCTAGAATTTTAAATCCAACATTTTAGTATTAAAACATGGAAAAAAAAGTGACTTCAGATGTGCATATTCGAAACATGCTGAAAGGTGCATTCAGATATGCACATCCGAAGGGTATTTTCGGGTTTTTAGAGGTTTAGCTAAACATATACAGGTGGAGAAAGAAATTTTCTAAATGAGTCGAGAATTTCTTTTTGCACTCTTACCTTCTCTTAGGTCTCTGACGAAATGTTAAAAATGTCCTTTATTTTCAAAGAAACATCTACGAACGCACAACTTCTTCATTTTTCCTAAATTTAATTTGGAGATGCATCTCCGGATTTTTCTGAGGTTAATTCAGAGATGTATCTCCGAAAATACACATGAAGCCATTTCACAGTAGTTTCATTAAGATGGTTTATCATTTAACCCCTCATTGATACTTTTATGCACAAACACATTGAGTGAATTGTAAATGTTAAAGGTGATGATAAATGCGGTTATCAGACAAGATTTGGCTTACTCGGTAAAGAGAGGAGAATCACTTTCTTGTTCGCCAACAACTTTTGAAAGATTTGACAGCGCACAGGGAATTCTACACACCGCTATATGAAAAAAAAACATTTTTATGCAATTCAAGTTGCTCATATTTCTTGTGTTAGAGGTCCCACACTGGAGTCAAAATGGATGTGCTTCAACGAAGTATCTGAGTCTCCAGAATCTTGACTTTGTCTTCAAAATTAGAAGCAACATCTTTTCTGATGAACAAATCTTAACTTATGATTTGAAAGTAAAAGCTTTTCTTTGATGTGTTCATAACCTTAACTTTGTCTTCGCAGTTAGAAGCAACAGCTCCTCTAACGAATTAATCTTGACTTTTGAAGCAAAAGCTTGTTTTTGGTGCAATCTTCTTTTCTGATCTTGAAGCAACAACTCTAACAAAAATTCTTTCTTCTAGAATACTTATGACTTCTAAAGCAACAACTAATTAAGAAGTACATAGGAGATCCTCTTTCTGGCGAATATTCAACCTCTTCAGAACTATTGATGTTTCTTCAGAAGCGGATGCAATAGTCTTTCTAATGTGTGCTTGATATATTTCCGATGATTCTTCGGACAATAGTCATGAATCAATTAGAACTTCTAATCTGCACACTTAAGAAACTATTAGAAAAAAATTATTTACATATAAAATATATGTATTGTTTTCATCAAAATCCATAGATTAATTGTAGAATCCAAATCTTGTTCTAACAGTAGTATTCTAACTAACTCTGATGCAACATGTAAAAGGGGCACGCCCTTCACTATGATCCCTAAGTTGTTTTAAGGGACACATGTCCTAGACATTGTTATAACATCTGACAAAGGAACTGTTGTGTCAACCTCAAGCACAATGGTCTTGACTAAGTTAAAGTAAACTTGCAAAGACTTGGATGGAACAATAAGAGCTTGCACTGAAAGAAAGATCTAAATTGAAAGTCTTATTAGAGCTTTGTCAGAGGAAGGGGCTAAAGGAAATTTGGTTGATGTCGAGGATGTAGAAAGTGAAGGGAATGTTGCTACTAGTGATGAGGATCTTGAGAAACAATAATTTCTTCTGGTGGACTTTTATTTATGTACTTTTTGGGCTGTGCTCTGAATTTGTTTGCACTACAAGTGATTTTGGGTTATAATCCTGACTAAGTTTCTTTTGCTACATCTATGACCTTTTTGAATGAAGGGTTTTTATAAGAAATGCGTGTAGAAATATTTATGGTCCATGTTTTTTTTTTCTGCATAATTCTTGAGGGGTAACATGATTAATTTCTTCTATATGCCAGTTCAGTAGTCTAAATTGTGGCTAAAAGGGGGAGAAATATGTTTAAATTTGTTTGATGCTTGTTGATGTTCCCTTGAGGGATTTTTTTGATCCCATGTGACAGATGGAGTATTGTGACAGGGGGAGCATGATGCTGGTGTACTGAGGGTTTAATTCTCTCAGGTGTTGTCGTGATGATGCTTTGTGATGTCAGATAAAATGTCATGACATATGGTTTCTAGTGAAATTCTGGAGTATGAGAGTTTATTTATCTCTTTGTGTATGAGGTTGGGTCTCTACTTTAGTTATGTTTTTTGCATGTGTCTTTGATATGTTTATTATTATTTTTTCAAGTATGCATGATGTTCATGTATCTTGTGTATGGTTGTTTTGCTGTTGTTTGTTTTCCGATCTCCAGTTATATCATGCAAAGGTCGTTTTAGCCAAAATTTTCCAAAAGGGAAGATTGTTAAGTTTTTGTTTTTATGATTGGAAGAAATTTTGTTAAAATATGTTTCACAATAAGAAGTTATGGTAGATGTCTTAACATGTTGTTCAGACATCAGTGAAGGCAGATGTCGAGCACAATGTTGTCACATGTTATACCAAAACACCAGTGCATTTTTAGGTTTTACTTCTTGGTAGATTTGTTTTTAAAATATGAGATTCTGAATGATTTTAGTTCTCATATAGCCGCAGACCAAGGAGGGATATTTTAGGAACGTTGGTTCTATAACATAATTGATTTTGTTTCATAAAAAAGATCTTGGAGACTTTTTAGGAAACTTTATATTTCTGTTCCTATTTTTATGGAGAAGATTTTGAAGAATATTTACAGTTGGAATATTGGATTTGTGTGAAGAGTCCAAGCCCATGCTTTTAAGAGTATTTTTTATAAAGACTTTCTAAACAAAAAATCACATGGAGAAGTCGTGTGCATGAGATAAGGGTCTAGGGTTTTAGTTTGTTCTATGTTCATTGTGATCCACTCTCTTATCACATTGATATTAGAGTTGGACTGAGTATTAGTTGTTATTTGTAAATCACTCATAAGATTTTAAGCAAGAGTGAATTGTGTGTCAATCTATCTTTGTTCGTGTTGTCAATCTTCTCGATGATGACGACTATGTTCGTGTTGTCAACCTCCTTGACGAAAATGACCAGTAAAGAGTGAAAATATCAAAGTATTGAACAAAAAATGAATGATAAACCATATTGAATGATGGTGTTAGGGTTGAAATCGTGTATCATTTCACAATATTTAAGGTTAGGGTATTTTCGTCTTGTTTCTTTTTTCAGTGGAAAAATATGGAAACTGAAGAGACAAGCTAGCTAGAAGTGTATAATATTTAAAAAGATACCACCACGGTTTAAACTCTAAACCGTAATGATAGTTATTTACATAATGAAATTTCATAAAGAAGCATCAGCGTTTAGCCTGAAGATGTGAAAAACACAAGAGAGGGGGGGGGGGGGGGGGGTTAAATTGTAAAACTTAAAATAAATGGCTTGACAACACAGTATTTTTATCCTGGTTCGTTTGATCTCAAACTACTTCAGTCCACCCTTCAAGGTGATTTCGCCTCTCTCCAACGAGATCTTAATTCACTATTCTCAAAGAATTACAACAACTACTTTAACCACTGTTAAAGTCTTCTTGAGTACAACCATAATTCAGTTAATCTCAAGGAACTTCTTTTACAAATGAATTGAACAAGTGTGTTTTTGTTTTCTTACAAACTTGTATATCACAACTGTGATAATTACACTAAAATAAGCTTGGAATCAAATGACTTTGCTTAAGCTTTGAATATGCGTGGTTTGGACAGCTTAGTAAAAATTGAGTGCGCACGTACGTGCTTCTTTTCACAAGCTGTCCTGTTTATATAGGCAAGTAAGGATACGTTGTCCATAAAGCAGGTTTAATGATAATAATGCACTTTCCTTTTGTAGAAGATCTTTGTCTGAAGAAAGCCGTTAGTATTTAATTCTGTCTTGAATAACCAGTAACGCTTTAGAGTCTTCCTTGCTGTATCTGCTGATAACGCTTCAGAGTGTTGATGACTTGGTAAAGATGTCTTTGATTAGAGTCAGAGTGTATTTGTTTAGGCGCAGATTCTGGTCATCAAACTTCAGTGTTTCAGCGTGTACCATAGGTTGTTGATCTTCTGATGTTGATTCCATTCTGATGCTGATTCCATCATAACTTCTGCATATACAAAGCATAATTTTAAGGAGCATAATTTTTCTTTGTATATACCTTAGAAATAATTTTATTCTTTGTATTTTGTTATCATCAAAACTTTAATCAAGGGTTGTAGAATCAAACCATGTTCTAACAATCTCCCCCTTTTTGATGATGACAAAAACCAGCTTTTTCAATAAAGAATAAAGAACAAAAATATAGAATTAAGAAGAAAAAATCCCCCTGAGTTGATTACTTCCTTTTAATTCCATGAGTCTTTGAGTATCAGAATCTTACTGTATCTTTCAACAGAGTTTTGTATCTGTTCAAGCTTTTTAGAAGAGAGAATTTAAGTAGATTAGAATGTTTGAGACTTATGTCTCAGTAATCCGTTATTGAAAATATATTTTTCTTTCTCCCCCTTTTTGTCAGTTATAAAAAAAACACATAATCAGAGTCGAAATGAGTTGATATTAAAAATAGAATCAACGATAAGTTCAGAGCTATGTAGAGAATATTACAGAAAAACAAATTTTTAAACAGAGGAAAATCTAAGAGGGAGGAGGAAGACGCGTGAACAAAGCTTCCAACAAGCCCTTGATCTGGATGTTGGTTTCCTCTTGCTTGGTTAACATGCTCTTGATTTCCGAAATTTTATCATCCTGTTTATCCATTCTTTCCTGCATCAAAATATCAGATCTCTTCAGGTCTTCTAGAGTCTGCCTTTCATAGGAAGAAGCTTGAGAATCTTCAGTAACTGGATGCTTCTCAGAGAATTATGCAATGTCCTCTTTTTGACCTAGTTCTTCAGCAGGAATCATCTGCTCTAGAGTATCATTTAGATTGAGATCTTCTGACACTGGTTGAACTTTGTCTGCTGAACGATGTTCTGATCAGGGGGCATTATCCAGAGGGAGAACTTCTTCCTTGAGTAGCTGGCTTAGAACTTGATCTTTAAATACTTTTAGCAGGTTATTGAAGTTCTGTTGAACTTGCCCGTAGCTCTGTTCTTGCATTTTATAAGTTTCAGAACATACCCATTTTCTGAAACTTGTCCAAAGATAACCTGATGCAGCAGGATCAATCAACTAAAGACTAACATGCCTCAGGGAAGTTATCCACTTCTGCATTTCTGTTTCAAATATCAATAAACTGGTACCAACATCTGGTGTAGGTTCAGATGGTTTTGGTTTTGGAATGGCTGTTTTGTTGGTTATGGCAGCAAGGCGTTCAAAAACAGTTAAATTAATGACAGTTTTGGCGTTGTCATTTGGATTGATCTTTGTTGAGGAAGTGGGAGAGTCTGGAATGATTATTGGACTTGTTGGGGTGTTTGGTGGAGTTAATTCTAGTGAAGAGGGAATTTAGGGAATATCCAGAATGGTCAGGGGTATACTGATGGTCAGAGATTCAGTGATTCCAGGAATGGGAATGGGATCAGAATTAATATTTTGGTTGGATTGAAGGTTATAAAGTTCTTTTTCGCAGGATTCAGGGGGTTGGACCTCAGAAGTTTTCACTTCTGGTTGCAATGGTTCGGGTTGTGGAGAAGGTGGATGAGTTTCTGGTAGAGGAGAGAGTGGAATTTCTGGTTGAGGTGCTTCTGAAATGGTTTCAGAGTTTAGATTTACTGGTATGGGAGCAGATATATGCTGGTCAAAGGTTTCAATATCTGATAGAACTTTTGCAAGTTCTTGTTGAGTTACTTCAATATTTGGATTTGTAGGTAGGGAGTGAGATCCTCTAAGAGTTAAAGTTTCTGAGGGGTCAAATTCAATGTCAAAATCATCAAGTGTTTTTGGAGTTGATTTTTTTGATTGAGTAGGGATTGGTACAAATGTTGATACAGATATTGAATCTAAAACAATTACAGAAGAAGGATTACCTCTCTTTTTAGCTGCTTTGGGAGTCCGCTAGGATGATCCTTCTGCTGCAACCTTCCTTTTCTTGTTTTTCTTTAGCGCAACTTCTGGAGCCTTCTGTTGCAGATCCTGAATGTTTAAATCTGGTGTTGTACCATCTGCCTTGCATGCATCCAGATATCTGACTATTATCTCAGGTTTGGAATCAATTTCTGAGAACATGGGAAAGTTATCCAGAGAGATTCTTTTGCTGGAGATAGTTGAAAAATAAGTGACACTGGGTTCCTTCTTGATGTTCTCAATGATCTTCATCTTCTTCAGATTCTTTGCATTCAACTATTTGCCAACAGTTGCTTCTAAAGTGTTGATTTCCTGTGCTTCTGTTAAATGATCTATCAGCTTATTCTCTGTTAGAATATCTGATATGAGCCTTCCTAGGGGTATCCAGTCCCTTTTTGTGCGCTCCTCTTCTCTGGTCTCCTTAACACTAGTCCTTATATGGTTGAACAACATATGAGCCAGATTCACCTTAATCTTCTGGGAGATGAAGTAGATCAGAAACTGCTGATCAATATTGATGTAGTCAGGAGAGCTGGTTGGCTTCCTGTGGTTTATGCATCCCAGAATAATCTTAGCCCATATTCTGTGATGGTCTTTCAGATCCCTTATCTTACTGGAGGGAAGACCTAGAGTGAAGGTTTCTCTAGCAATTAGGGAGACATCAACACATCTTTCAGCCATGTCTATGCATCTTACACCACCACCACTGTAGCCTATCAATCTTGCAATAAGGTCTTCAATTATGACTATCTTCTTCCCCATTATATACGAAGTAACTTGAAGGTTGGAAGATGAAGCATGAATCTAAAATTCCTTCACAAGGATTGGGAACGTTGGACCTACCAGACGGTCAAAATACCTGTTCCATCCTTGAGCCTTTACTTCTTCAGAGAGATTGAACCCGTTCTCTTAAAGACTGTTAAAGTCCACAATCAATTCTGAGAGTACTTCTAGATTTTTAATGGGCGTGAGGAGAGTTCTGAAAGGTTCTTCATATTGTTCTGAGGAATCTGTTCTCTGAGTACTAGAAGTTGGGTTGCTTGAGGAAGCCATGTTCACACAGAAAGTTTTGAGAAGAAAGTGAAAGGGTTTTGAGAAATATGCAAACTGAAATCAATTAGATTGTAGAGAGAGTGAAAGTGAAAGAGTGTAAAGAATGAGAAATGTGTTTAAATAGATTTTGAAAACGTAAACGACAAGAGAGAGAGAGAAATAAATTATAATGATTATAAGCATTAATGACAGCTTATTTTGGGGGATTCAGAAAGATATTGGAACGATTACCCATGACATGTGTCCCAATGCATCCAATCAACACTTTTGACCTTTCAGAAAAGTGAACGCGTGTTCAGCCTTAGAAAGTAGCTGATGAATGGATGACAACTGTTTGCTTGAGTGAACAACACATTTCTATCCTTGAAATGAAGCGCTCAGATCTTCATGGATAGATTCTGATACAATCTGTATTTCTAAAGATCTGAAGGCAGATTGATCAGTAGTTCACAGAAAATAACCAAAATTCTTAAGGTTAAGATATGGAAATAAAACTGTTTTATTCTGGGCAAAGCTTCATGCTGAGATGTTTCAGAATGAAGTTAAACCTATCTTCAGAAAGAGGTTTTGTAAAGACATCAACCCATTGATGGTCTGTGTTAATAAATTTTAAATTGAGAATCCCTTTCTGAATATAGTCCCTAATAAAATGATGTTTTATTTCTATATGCTTAGCCCTAGAATGCAAGATAGGATTTTTACTGAGACAAATAGCAGAAGTTTTTTCACAGAGGATAAGGATGTTACTCTCAAATATATTGAAGTCCTCAAGTTGACTTTTCATCCAGAGCATTTGCATGCTACATCCAGCTGCTGCTATGTATTCAGCTTCTGTTGTTGATAGAGCTATTGTGGATTGTCTTTTACTGGACCATGAGATCAGATTTTCTCCCAGAAACTGGCAGCTTCCAGAAGTGCTTTTACGTTCTATTCTGTCTCCAGCAAAATCAGCATCACAGTATCCTACTAAGCTGTAATCACTTGATTTTCTATAAAACAAACCCAGATTAGTAGTACCTTTCAGATACTTGAAAATTCGCTTAACTGCTGTTAAGTGAGATTCTCTAGGATCTGATTGGAATCTAGCACAAATGCAAACACTGAATAGAATGTCAGGCCTTGAAGCCGTCAGATAGAGAAGAGAACCTGTTGTACCCCAAAATTTGCCCTCTCATATTCTCCAAGAAATTGCCAAGTCAAGCTTCAAATTCCCCAAGGGTTGCACAGTGCAAAGGTCTCCTAGACAGTCAAAACTAGGGTTTGTGTTCTGATCAAGAAAATGAAGTTTTCAAAGGCCCAATCAAGTCTCATATGCCTACAAATATGGTCAAGTATCCTCATGTCAAGTTTCAAGGCATTCAGCTCAAAATTGCACAGTCAAAACCCTAAATTGCATTACAGTCAACTGTAGGGGCAAAATGGTCATTTGACAGTCAAAAGTTCAAATTTTTGGTCAATATATCATTTTGAAGCCACAAACATCATTTGATCAATACTTGATCATGATTCTCAAAATTTGGCTCAGAAATCATCAAGATGCAAAAGTTTCCTTATTTGGACAGCTGAAAAAGTCAACTGAAATTGACCAGGGCATAACTTTCACATGGATTATCAGAAAAATTCCATCCAAAGCTCATTTTGAAGAGAAAGACATTTCCTACAACTCATCTTCATACTTCAAGTCCAAGAAATGCTCTCACAAAAAGTTATCAATTTCAACATTATAGGTCATTTTCAAAAGTCAACAAAAAGGGACTTTAAGTCAAAGGCCATAACTTGAGATTGGTAAATCAAAATGACATGGGACCAAAGACATTGGTTAGAGGACTCAAAGACCTTTCCAAAATGTCCAAGAACATGAGAAAAGCTTAAAAATTGAGCAAGTTATGCCTTGTGGAAGTTGGGAAAATTTTGGATATTTTGAAAAGTCAACATTGATTCAAATGACCTAAAATTGCTAATGGGCCCATTTTTCTTCCATGATTCATCATCCATGACATATGCACGACCACTTGGCCCAAAGGGAAGTATTTTCTCATTTTTTATTTATTTATTTGAATTTTTATTTATATTAATTCATTTAAATCATTTAAATATATGAAAAATATTTAATTCACCCTAACCAATCTTTTTATACATGTTTTAGACTCAATATTTCGTGCCTAATCAAATAGGGAAAGATTTGGAGCAAATTGATCATAATTGACACAAGAACACATGGAAAAGATATGGAAAGATCTTAACAAATCAAATTTTCAAAAACAATGAATGCCATGGATTTGATTGGTTTTTCTTGACCTAATGCACTCACTACATATGCCTGATCATAACCCTAATGCAAATAGAGACTAAGCTGCGCAGAAGAACTAAGAAAAAACTTGGAAAATTGTCAAAAAAAAGTCAAAACTGAAATCATCTTTACAAGGCGATTCAAGGCATAAAAACCATTCCATTAGCTTCCTTGAAGGTTCCTGAACGTGTTCTAATCCATATCATTCCTCAAAGCTTAAAGAACTGGTATATTGAACCGGAACTACATCAAGGAAAATTCACAATCGTGCATCATGATTCACGCATCCTTTGCATTTTTTATTCATTGATTCATGTTCATTATGATATTCTGATGCTAACCAACATATTCAATTGCGTTTTTGTGCTGTGTATACGATTCCACCATGTTTGACTTTTAGGGTTTACAGAGTTCTAAATTGGGGGTTTCTTGTTAAAGAAAAATTGGTCCTCCAGACCAAGACCATTCAATTCAGCGCATGGAGACGAAGAAGAAACACCCATCGCGCCCAATTTATGAATGCCTGAGCTCTAGTCGCTATTTTCTTGAAAAGGGCCTAAGGGAACAAATCCAAAACCGTGGCTTAATATTCTTGTTTCAGAAAAATAAAAAAACACGCGAAGAAGATGATGTGTTGGCAAATGGTGATAGGTCCTTTCAAATTTGCGCGCGCTTCAACCCACTAACATCATGTCTTTATTTATTATATTTGTATGTTATTATATATTAAATGTAATTGAGATGGTTCAGTGGCAGGTACACACGCTTGTAATGTCCATGACCTGGGTTCGAACCCCAGGTCTTCAATATTGTCCATATTATTTTTCCAATTATCTTCCCATGCAGTACTAACGTTCTAGGCGCACCATACACCTCCAGATCCAGCCATCCACGTGTTCCTGGAGATCAGATTAAAGGCTGAAAATTGATGAACGCTATAGGCTTGAGTCAACATGCCAGCATGTGAATAAAAAAGTCAACCAGGCCTTGCAAAGTTGGGCTCAAATTGCTGATTAAAACCTCCCATCTGGGGACTGATACCCCCAAGGTTTGCAAAATTTTGTTATTTTTTTTTATCTTTTCATTATTTTTATCTTTCTTAATTATTATTCTTTTAGTTAAATTAATTATTTTTATAAACACAAAAAATACAATAAAAATCAGAAAAGAGAAAAAATACAATAAATATTTTTGTTTTAATATTTTCATGAATAAATTGGCATGTAATTAATTAGTTTAAATTAGGGTTTTAATATTAATTCTTTTAATAACAAAAATACAAAAAATGTAGAAATAGGTTTAATAATTGTTCTATTCCTTTTAATTTTTCTTTTTCACAATAATGTTATTTATTTTATTTATTTTCATAATTAAAATTGTACATAAAAAAATTTAGGTTTAATTTAGGTTAAATTTTAATGTTTTCTTAAATTAAAATAAAGTAGAATTAGGGTTAGTAGTTAATTTTAATTAATTCTTTCTTTTTTCTATTAAATCTTAAAAAATATAAAAATACCAAAAAACAAAAACAATTTCTTTTCTTAATTAATTAATTCATGTAATTTTAATTTTTTGCAAAAGGGTCCAACGCCCACGTTCTTAATTTCTTATTTGTTCGCATATTTATTTTATGTCATTTAAATAATTATGTATCTCCCCCAAGGCCTTGTAAATTAATATGCCGCACTTTATTTTCTTTAATTCTTTATTTTCCTGTCAAATCGGGTTCGAGAAATTTTGGCGATGTGGACCCGCGCCATTTGTAATAGCTTTAGATTTACTTTTCCTCGCAAATATTTCTTAACTGTTAATCAAAAGCATGAAAGAATGAATGTCCAAATAAAATCAAGCGTAGAACACCAATGACATGACAAGATAAATACAAACGAACATGACACACAAATCACACACCACCCTTAGGGTACGCCTCACTGTTGCCTTGCCTCGAAAGGTGATCGTCGAGTAGAGGTTGTTTTAGTAAGTCCTCATGATCCGGGAACCTGGCATGAGGGTAGCTTCTAAGGTGTCTTCCCATTGCTCTGGTGATCACCATGTCCCGACCCCCGAATTGACCCGAACACCTCCAACGGTGGTGCTACCTACCTCTCAATGGTGGGATGGCACTACTTTAAAGGACATTTACACAGACGAATTCCTTAGGGTAGGTAGACGACTCTAGATACTTGCTCTAAATTTCAAAACAAAAATCAAAAATACTTTTCACACCGACACCTTTTCAAAAAGCTTTCGAAAGCATTTTTCAAACACTCTTGAGGACCGATACAAGAGTCGAACTGGAATTTTCAAAGAAACTTTTTAAAACCCCCATTGAAAAGCAAACAAACCATTTTTGAAAACACAAATGAGCAAGTATCTAAGAGCCCATGGATAACCATGGATAGAAAGGGTGCTAACACCTTCCCTTTCTATAACCTACCTCCCGAACCGAGAGCAATCTCTATAAGGAATTTTTCTGTGCTTTTGTCCTTTCCATTTGGAGAAAATAAAAGACGGTGGCGACTCTTGCTTCCGCGACATTTCGCGAACCAGCGTTAAACAGTCAGTTCCAGATCCACCGATCACAGAACTGGCGACTCTGCTGGGGACAAACTATAAAGTGAGGTGTACCTTAGGGCTAGTTCATAACTGTGTTTTCAATTGTATTGACTTGTCTGCTTTAAATTTGTGGGTCGCATGGGAGTTACATAGATCCTAACCCGGATCTGGGGATACCCTGTTTAGGTAGCATAAGCTGTGAGGGACCTGTCCGGCGTAGACCGACACAGGTGAAGCAGTGGCTACGTTGGTGTGGCACCTTGGTCTGTACCGATATCCCTTGTGTCGCAACGAGGAGAATATGGGTCTTCTAAGGAGTCATTAAGCACCAACAACCTTAGAACCTTAATTGACACAACTTGGCCTTTAGAACAGTAGCAGTATGCTACGCCCATTGAGGCTAAACTCTCGTGATGGTTCTGGCCGCAAGAAAAGATTGCGATGCTGGAGTTATGACCGATTGAGGGTAGTCAATGATATTGGGATCCTCTAAGAACCCGGTTACTTTTGATTAGGACAGGTATGAACCAACAAACTGAAAGAGGGTAGTACCTAGACCTCATGCTGGCCTAAACTTTAGGGGCTTGCCTTGTGTGACTTGTGTGCCTTACATGTTTGTCTTTGTAACTATATGTGGTGTGCTTTATCATAACATCATAGCATCATGAGCATTGCATGCATCCTGCATAAGGACTGACCATTTCAAAGACAAGAGGGTTTCATCTTTGCTCTGTTTTGTAGGACATTATGATGCCTGTGCGAAGGAATACTATCCGGTTCAACTTTGTTCGTTCACCTGAGTTGCTTGATGAGTTGGTTAGCAGAATCCCAAATACCACTTCCTTCATTCAGAGGCATGGTTCTCTTCTCGGTTTAGTCACTGCAAAGCGGGATCAACAGTTGATGAGTGTTCTGACCCAGTTCTATGACCCTCTGTACCAATGCTTCACCTTTCAAGACTTCCAGCTGGTCCCTACCCTGGAAGAGTTCTCTGATTTTCTTGGTATCCCTATCTTGGATCAGACTCCCTTTACTGGTTGGGAAAAGACCCTCAGGCTTGAGGATGTGGCTGCAACTCTTCCTTTGACCCATCAAGAGGTAACAGACAACTGGGTGACTAGAAGCGGAGTTAAGGGTTTCTTGGCCAAGTTCCTGATTGGTAAAGCTAACAATTTCTGGAATGACCTGGACTTCAGGGCATATGAAGACATCTTGGCTCTCCTAATCTATGGGTTAGTCCTGTTTCCTAATCCTGACAACTTCATCAATGTCACTGCCATAAGGATCTTTATGTCTCAGAATCCTGTGCCCACTCTCTTTGGTGACATCTTGCAACAACTTCATGCTCGTACTACCCGAAGACGAGGAACCCTATGGTGTTGTATCCCTTTGTTGGTGAGGTGGTTTATTTCGCACCTCCCTAAGTTCGTACTGAAGAATCAAGAAGGAAGAGGTTGGGCTCACAGGTTAATGTCTCTCACCGATAAAGACATCATTTGGACTTGCAGAGGTTTGGATGAGATAGCTATTATTGATCGATACGGGGAGTATCCTAATGTTCCTCTGATTGGTACTCAAGGAGGGATCTCTTACAATCCATGTCTAGCACTCCGTCAGTTTGGGAGAGCAAGAAGAGCAGGCCCCCATGAGATGTTGGTACCTCACATCAGTTTCGAGTTTCAGGTGGATAGTGACGAGCTGCGTCGTAGGTTCATCAAGGCTTGGGACAAAGTTCATAAAGCTGACCCACAAGAGTTAGGGCCAAAGACTTCTTTACCTATGGAAGCCTACTACAAATGGGTTCGCATCCGTGCTCAGAAGTTAGGTATGCCGTATGAAGCTGTCAGACCCGTCATTCTTGAGTGTCCTGACAAAGATGGTGTTACTCCAACTGTCCTTCCTCCTCAGATACCTACTGATTATGAGACATTGAAGAGATCTTGGTCGCAACTGCGAGAAGAGCGGGATTCTTACCGGGAAAAGTTCAACGAGCAGGAATCAAAGATCCAGAAGCTGACCAAGCAGTTGGAGAATGAGAGAGCTCTGAATGCCTACATCCGTACTGAGAAGAGGAGACCATGGGATCAATAAGGAGCTCCAGATGTGTTTTCACAGTTTTATTTCCTTTTTAGTATTTCCTTTTATGTAACGCCTAAGGGTAACTTGTTGAATAATTTCAGTTGCAAAGTTGAATCTACTGAAGTGTGTTCGTTTTTGTTTACAAAGTTGATTCCCGATTGTCTTTGAAAACATAAATCATACGCATTTCATACATCATGTGCATAGCAGGTTTTTCCCCTTTTCAGGTTGCTTACAGTTCTTCGCTGTTTATTTCAGCATCATGAATACCGACTCTGCATCAACTGAGACATCGATCAAGGCTCTTCAGGTGCAGAATGCACAATTCCAGGAATTAATTAAGGGTCTGGCTCAAGGCCAAGAAGAATTGAAGGCTATGCTCCTGAAGAAGGAGAAAAAGAAGAAGAGAAGAACTGTTCTGTTCAACTCGGGCCGAAGGTTTGGTAACACTCTGCAACAGGAAGAGGCTGGTTCTTCTGTTGACAAGAATTCTCCTCAAGCAGAAGCAAGGGTTCCTAGTCCGGTAGTCTCCGACAACGAGACAGATTTTGATGAAGAGCAGTACCCTCCTACAGACGACAGATATAAGCAATTGGAGGACAGGTTGAAGGCTATGGAAGTTCAACAGGTACCTGGGCTGGATTTCGGAGATCTGGGTTTGTCAACTGGTGTGATCATCCCTCACAAGTTCAAAGCACCATCCTTCTCTAAGTATGACGGGGCGTCTTGTCCCAAGCTGCATCTAAGGTCCTATGTTCGGAAGATTCAGCCGTACTCTGCGGATAAGAATTTATGGATCCACTTCTTCCAGGAGAGTCTTTCAGGGACTCATCTCGAATGGTTCTATCAGTTGGATGGGACCAAGGTTCGTAACTGGGAGGAGTTGGCTACTGCTTTCTACAAGCAGTATCAATATAATGCCGACCTTGCACCCACACGTACCCAACTCTAGGGTATGTCGTTAGGTGAAAGCGAAGGTTTTAAGGAGTACGCTCAGAAGTGGAGAGACCTGGCTGGCAGGGTGCAGCCACCGTTGACTGATCGGGAGTTGGTGGACATGTTCTTGGGGACCCTATCTGGGCCTTTTTTCAACCATCTCATTGGGAATTCTTCTGCTGGGTTCACTGATTTGATCTTGACTGGAGAGAGGATTGAAGCTGGGTTAAAGTCTGGAAAAATCCCGAAGGGTGCATCATCTAGTTCTGAAAAGAAACCATTCAAGAAGGAGTCTAGTGCCGTATATGGTTCCAGGAAATCAGAGAGACATGAGCACCGCCAATCTGTCAGTGCGGTAATGATTGCTAAGCCTGTTGCCGCTCCTCGGCCAAACAATCCTCAGAAGGTTGAAAGACCCCGGAGAGAATTCACCCGCTTAAGCATGACTTTGTCGCAGATCCTGCCACAGTTGCTCTCAACCAATTTAGTGACTGTCAGGGAGGCGCCGAAGTTTCCAAATACTGCATCTCCCAAGTACAACCCGAATGCTCATTTGTGCCTACCATTCAGATAGCCCGGGGCATTCTACTGATAACTGTTGGGCGTTAAAGAATAAGGTGCAAGACCTTATCGACGCAAAGGAGATACAGTTCGAAGCGCCTGCAAAGCCGAATGTAGTTACTGCTCCTATGCCTCAGCATGGGGTAAATGCTGTGGATGAAGATGTTTATGCCATTTCTGTGGATGATCTAGCCACTCCTCTGAAGACTGTCAAAAAGAACCTGCTGCTGGCCGGTTTATTTCCGGGTTGCAGTGAGGGTTGCCTGTTCTGTGCTGTGTCCCTATCTGGTTGTCCCTTGCTAAAATTAGGCATCCAAAGCCTAATGGATAGCAAGGAGATTCTGTTTAAGAAGTCTGCTGTTCAGTTGGTTCCGAGGGAAGAAGTTTCTGTGGTGACTATTTTCAATAATCCAATCCCGGCTCTCCCGAAGAAGCCCGTTCAAATCATGACCGTTGCACCTATTATTATCACCGTTCCGGGGCCCCTGCCCTATGTATCTGATAAAGCTGTCCCTTGGCACTATGGGGCAGACGTATATGTAAATGGGATTAAGCAAGAGTTCAACGCTGGCGCCAGCATTTGTGACATCACTGGCCCAGCCAAAGTTACCCGCAGTGGCAGGCTCTTCTCGCCTGACATTGCACCGCCTGCTGCCCGAAGACCACTTCTCATAACCCCTGCAAGTGTACCTGTTCCTGCTGCTGATCCAATTGTTTCTCCTGCTGCTGAGTCATCCAATGCTCGGGGCAAAGGAGTTGAAGTTGAGCCTACCCAGATGGAGGCACCTGTACCTATAACTGCTGAGGCCTCCCAACAAGAGATGGAGGAGATTCTGAAAATCATAAAGAAGAGTGACTTTAATGTTGTGGAATAGCTGGGGCATACGCCCTCTAAAATCTCCATGCTCTCTTTATTGCTGTGCTCCGAGGCCCATGCCAAGGCCTTAATCTCATTCCTCAAGATGGCCCATGTGCCACATGAGACATCTGCAGTCCAGTTCACTGATTGCGTAGCAAATCTGACGGCAGACAATGGCTTGGGTTTCTCAGATGCTGACTTGACCGCAAAAGGGAGAGACCATAATGATGCTCTACATGTCTCTATTGAATGCAGGGGCACTACCTTGGCACATGTGTTGGTGGATACTGGTTCGTCTTTGAATGTGTTACCCAAGAAGGCTTTGGACCGTCTAGATTGTGAAGTCCTGGAATTAAAACCCAGCAATATCATCGTCAGGGCCTTTGATGGTTCAAAGAGGATGGTTCATGGAGAGGTTGACATTCCGATTCGTGTGGGATCTCAGGTGTTCGACTCCACTTTTTATGTGATGGATATCCGTCCATCTTACTCTTGTCTATTGGGTCGACCTTGGATACATAAGGCTGGGGCAGTGACCTCTACCTTGCATCAGAAGCTGAAGTACCCCGTCAGAGGGAAGATCGTCACGGTGCAGGGAGAGGAGGAATATATGGTGAGCCACCTGAACTCCTTCAGGTACATTGAGATGGATGGGGAGTTTATTGAAACCCCCTTTCAGCATTTCGAGGAGATGCTTCCAATTACAGCAGCGTCAGAAACAGCAGAAGAAATTGGTCCTTTGAAGATGGCCTCCCTGAAGGATGCCCGGGCTGTGGTTCAGAAGAGTGAAAATGCCAACTGGGGCAGACTTCCAGACTTTACTCAGAAGACTGATAAATTTGGGCTGGGATTTACCACAGAAGGTCATAAAGCTATGAGGAAAGCGAAGATCGGAAGACCTCCTGTATTCATTACAAGTTCAGGAGTGAATGCTGTTGGGGAAGACAACGAAGTGGACGAAGCTGAATTCAACAGCTGGATCTATCCGACGGCCGAAGGCGGATTTAACAACTGGATTGCTAAAGACCATACCCCTGTTACCTTTGTGACGCAGTAATATATTTCTTTGTTTCGTTATTTTGTAATAAACAATGATAAACTCTATGGCCCGGTGTCTTACCCGAGACACCGTGGTTCTATTTGTGAGGGCATACAAACTGTCATTTCATATATCATGAATGAAAATCTTGGACGTATTTTTCGCATTGCAAATATTGTGCTCCTTTTCTGTCTTTCTTTTCCTTTACATAATTTTCAAAACAGCTGTATTTACACACACACTCACTCATACAGGTTTCAATCCACTCTGGATCTCACTGATAACAACTCTGCTACTGCCAATTATGACTTCGAAAATTTGATCAACTTAGCCGAAGACGAAGGTGAAGATGATTGCGAAGTGCCTGGCGAGCTTGCAAGACTGTTGCTTCAGGAAGAGAGGGCAATTCAACCCCATGAAGAGCCAGTGGAAACCATAAACTTGGGTACTGAAGCAGACAGGAGAGAGGTAAAGATTGGTGCCAACCTAGAGCTCAGCGTGAAGCAACGGTTAACCAAGATGTTACATGATTATATGGAGATCTTTGCCTGGTCCTACGAAGACATGCCCGGGTTGGATACCGATATTGTGGTCCATCATTTGCCAACTAAGGAAGACTTCCCTCCAGTTAAGCAAAAGGTCCGTCGGATGCGTCCTGAGATGTCTGAGAAGATTAAAGCCGAGGTCATGAAACAGTTTGATGCTGGGTTCCTTGCAGTGACTTCTTACCCTCAGTGGGTCGCTAATGTGGTGCCGGTACCTAAGAAGGATGGAAAGGTCAGAATGTGTGTCGATTACAGGGATCTGAACAGGGCCAGCCCCAAGGATGACTTCCCCTTACTTCACATTGATGTCCTTGTTGATAATACAGCACAACATAAGGTGTTCTCTTTCATGGATGGCTTTTCAGGTTACAATCAGATCAAGATGGCACCTGAAGACATGGAAAAGACTACATTTGTTACTCAGTGGGGCACCTTCTGCTACAAGGTCATGCCATTTGGATTAAAGAACGCTGGGGCAACCTACCAACGTGCCATGGTCGCTTTATTTCATGATATGATCCATCATGAGATAGAAGTGTATGTTGACGACATGATTGCTAGGTCCCAGACTGAGGAAGAGCACCTAAATCATCTGCAGAAGTTGTTTGACCGGTTGAAACTATACAAGTTGAGATTGAACCCGAACAAGTGCACCTTCGGGGTAAGATCTGGGAAGTTGCTAGGCTTCGTGGTCAGTGATAAAGGTATTCAAGTGGACCCTGCTAAGGTCAAAGCTATTCAAAAGATGCCAGTTCCTAAGACAGAGAAGGAAGTCAGAGGCTTTCTAGGACGCCTGAATTACATCGCTCGATTCATCTCACATCTGACTGCTACTTGTGAGCCAATCTTCAAGCTGCTGAAGAAAGATCAGGTAGTACGTTGGAACGATGAATGCCAGGCTGCCTTCGACAGAATCAAGGAGTATCTCCAAGAACCACCTATCCTTATGCCATCGGTTGAAGGGAGACCTTTGATACTATACCTGATAGTGCTTGACAACTCAATGGGGTGTGTGCTGGGGCAGCATGACGAGTCTGGCCGAAAAGAGCATGCTATTTATTACCTTAGCAAAAAGTTTACCGACTGTGAGACCCGATACTCAATGCTTGAGAAAACTTGCTGCGCTTTGGTATGGGCTGCTCGCCGGCTGAGACAGTATATGCTGACTCACACTACCTTGTTGATCTCAAAGATGGATCCTATAAAGTACATATTCGAAAAGCCTGCTCTGTCTGGGAGAATTGCAAGATGGCAAATGATCTTGACGGAATACGACATTCAGTACACAACCCAGAAAGCCATCAAGGGGAGTGAATTGGCAGACCACCTGGCTCATCAAGCTGTAGATGACTATCAGTCAATGAACTTCGAGTTTCCGGATGAAAGCATCATGATTGTGACTGATTGTGAAGTACCTGGACCGGATGAAGGACCTGAACCAGGATCCCGATGGTCTATGCACTTTGACGGAGCCTCCAATGCTTTGGGTAACGGTATTGGCGCCATCATCATATCACCTCAAGGTACTCATACTCCACTCACTGCCCGGCTGTGTTTCAACTGTACCAACAACATGGCGGAGTATGAGGCGTGCATCATGGGTCTTCAAGCTGCGATCGACCTAAGGATCAAATTTCTAAGTGTCTTTGGAGATTCCGCTCTTGTGATCAATCAGATCAAAGGAGAGTGGGATACGAAACATCCAAACTTGATTCCTTATAGAGAATGTGTGTTGACCCTGATCCCCCACTTCACAGAGATAACCTTTGAGCACTTTCCAAGAGAAGAGAATCAGTTGGCGGACGCGTTAGCTACAATGTCTTCTATGTTCAAAGTTAAATGGGATAATGAGGCTCCCCGGATCATCATCTAGAAACTGGACGAACCGGCATACTGTTGTGATCTCGAGACTGAATTGGTGACTGAGAAGCTTTGGTACCATGAAGTAAAAAGATATCTGGAAGCTCAGGAATACCCTGAAGGTGCCTTTGTCAACGATAAGAAATTCCTGAGAAGGTTCGCAGCCAAATTCTTCCTTAGCAACGGTATCTTGTACAAGCGAAACCATGATTCAACCTTACTGCGTTGTGTGGATAAAATTGAAGCAGAAAGGATCATGGAAGAGCTACATGAAGGGACCTTTGGTACACATTCCAGTGGACACACTATGGCTAAGAAAATCCTACGGGCAGGATATTACTGGTCTACAATGGAAGCTGACTGTTACCAACATTCTAGGACATGCCACAAGTGCCAGATTTATGCAGACAAGGTGCATGTTCCTCCGGATCCCCTGAATGTTCTGACTGCGCCATGGCCGTTTGCAATGTGGGGTATAGACATGATTGGTGAGATTAAACCCACGGCATCCAATGGGCATCGCTTCATCCTAGTGGCGATTGATTATTTTACAAAATGGGTTGAAGCAGCATCGTATGCTACGGTAACCAAGACTGTCGTGGCACGGTTCATTCGGCACAACCTGATCTGTCGGTACGGTGTCCCAGAGAGGATTATTACAGACAACGGTACCAATCTGAACAATAAGATGATCGCTGAGCTCTGCGAACATTTCAAGATACAGCACCACAATTCTTCTCCTTACAGACCGAAGATGAATGGGGCTGTAGAAGCAGCAAATAAGAACATCAAGAAAATCGTGCAGAAAATGACAGTGACTTACAAAGATTGGCACGAGATGTTACCGTTCGCTCTGCATGGGTACCGTACCTCAGCTAGGACGTCAACCGGGGAAACTCCTTTCTCTCTGGTTTATGGCATGGAGGCAGTCTTACCGATCGAAGTACAAATACCCTCTCTCCGGATAATGAAGGATGCAAATCTGAACGAAGATGATTGGATCCAGACACGACTTGATCAGCTCAACCTCATTGATGAAAAAAGACTTGCTGCTATCTGTCATGGTCAGACGTATCAGAAACGAATGATCAGGGCATTTAACAAAAAGGTCAGACCACAGGAATATCAAGTTGGGGATCTGGTAATCAAGAGAATCATCCTTCCTCAGAGTGATCCAAGGGGCAAATGGACCCCTACGTACGAAGGGCCATTTGTGGTTAAGCATGTGTTCTCAGGAGGAGCAATGATATTGACCAACATGGATGGTGACGACCTTCCTCACCCCGCCAATGCAGACATAGTAAAAAGATACTACGCATAAAAAAGACCCGCTAGGCTGACATGCCTAGGCAAAAATTAGGGCTTCCCGTCGAACCAAAAGGGTTCGGGCAAAATGAAGGGATGAAATGAAAAAAATCTGTACACCCGGCAAGTCGAAAACCTGAAAAGGCGGCTTGGGCAAAAATGGGTATCCCGATGGACTGAAAACCCGAAAGGGCGGTCCAGGCAAAAATTAGGGATAAAGCGTAATACTATGTCTCATTGGATCACTTTGCATCCAGAATCCGGTATCTACATCAAGTTCAGACGGCATCGATCAGTCAGCTTCACCTTCAACCAAGGTCATCAAGTGATGAGACGCTCGGAGTTATAAAGGCAATAGCA
Organism: Vicia faba; assembly: GCA_948472305.1. Lineage (NCBI taxonomy): Eukaryota > Viridiplantae > Streptophyta > Magnoliopsida > Fabales > Fabaceae > Vicia > Vicia faba. Next base: position 526,201,738 of record OX451736.1, read on the forward strand.
GAGCTGAAACCCAGTGGGATCATTCACTTCACACAGCTGCCTTATTTTGTACAAAATTTGTATAAACTCTCTTGTTCGGCGACGTTCCTCTTACTAGGACGTCAGCCTCTTGTACACAAAACGCCTATTTTCAGGCCATTCAAAAATCAATACAAATATATTTTCAGTTAAACATGCCAAGTGTTTTTCTTTTTCTGTTTTGTTTTGCAAAGAACGTCCAAGGTTCAATTTGTGATATATGCATTGACAATAATTTGTTAACTCATAAATATTTGCATACGAAACAAAGGATTAATTACAGGTGACACTAGAAACAGGGGCAATAAAAGAGTTGTCTGAGCAGTCTAATTGTTCTATCCTCCAAGGTACCAAGGTAGGTTCAGCTAAAAAAAAAAACATAACCAGTACATCTTAATTCCCCAGAGAGTCAGCAAAACGATACATTCTTCTCCAAGCAGAGTTGATAAATCTCAAGGAAATTGAGTATCCTCCCGTAGATTTCAATACTTCCCCAGCAGCATATATTCTTAACAAGCATCCCCGACAGTCTTAGTCTAAAGATTGTTCCCCGGCGGTATACCAACATTCAAAGGAATCACTCCCCCGCAGTTCCAAAACTCCCCAGAAGAGCCCAATCCAGTTTCCCCAGGAAAGTTGGAATTCATATCCCCAAGCAGTAAGCTTATCCCCAGTAAATTCTGGAAGCTTATCCTTCGCAGAGCACGAACGCGTCGCTCGACTTTATTTAAAGAGTTATTTCCTCAACAGGATATAACTGGGTTATCCTCAGCCAAAAGCCACGGAAAGATCGTCCTCGACAAAGTCTTCCAATCCCCAGCAAACTATTATCAACACTCAGCAAGGCATCCCTCTCCCCACAGGGTATTGCTTCCCAACATGGTCGCTAGAATATCTTTTCTCCCCGCAGAACCTTCCATTTGCCAAGTTTATTCCGCAACGGAGTCATCTTCTCCTACCGGTATTCTTGCAGTTATCATCCCCAGCGGAAGCAAAATCTATTCTTCAACATCAGCCCAGGATACGACTTCCCGGCACCCGTCAAGGATTCACTTTCCTAGACAAAAGCATACATAAGACATCACATACATCATTATAGCATGCATAGACGCATTATATCATACAAATCTCATTTATGTTGAGAACATCATTGCTTGATATCATGCATTGCATATGACTGACCTTTACCTTTCAGGAAAGATGCAGTTTAAATTCTCAATCACATTTCAAGACCTAGACCGGTTCAGTTAAATCGACCCTAAGATTTTCCGGATTCTTATCCAGTCAAAGGCCTTCTCTGGTTCAGTCAGATCGACCCTAAGATCTCCCTGATTCTTATCCAGTTGAAGATATTCCAAGACCTTGTCCGGTTCAGTTAAATCGACCCTAAGATTTTCCTGATGCTTATTCAGTCAAAGGCCTTCTCTGGTTCAGTCAGATCGACCCTAAGATCTCCCTGATGCTTATCCAGTTGAAGATATTCCAAGACCTTCTCTAGTTCAGTCAGATCGACCCTAAGATCTCCCTGATTCTTATCCAGTTGAAGATATTTCAAGACCTTGTCCGGTTCAGTTAAATCGACCCTAAGATTTTCCTGATTCTTATCCAGTCAAAGGCCTCCTCTGGTTCAGTCAGATCGACCCTAAGATCTCCCTGATTCTTATCCCAGTAGAAGACACCCAAGATTTTTCTCAAACGAGCGTTGTTGAAGTTAAAGTCGCCCAAGGTTCTCTTACCGTTCATACTAAGATGATAACCATCCCTGGTTCATTCATCGCCGTTTGAAGCTCCAGACTCAGCTCCTGTAACCAGTCAGGACACATCTATACCAAGCATCTGAAAACCAGTTCCTGCAACGTGTCAGGTACTCATTCTTCTTTTGCAGGTATGCAGGTTCTCGCTAAGGAATCTCTTACGCGATCAACATCCAGATGGCATCTATAAGCCCATCATCCTATTCATCAATCTCTAAATGGCATCTGTAAGCCCATTCCCATCATCACTGCTATTATGTGAGCGCAAATTTCTGGGCACTCTAGTGTCCAATCATCTTCTACCCTCGGATTACGAAAGGCACGTCAGCCAATCTGCATCCTCAGGTCTAAGAAGATTGAACAGGGGCAACTGTTGTACCCCAAAATTTGCCCTCCCATATTCTCCAAGAAATTGCCAAGTCAAGCTTCAAATTCCCCAAGGGTTGCACAGTGCAAAGGTCTCCTAGACAGTCAAAACTAGGGTTTGTGTTCTGATCAAGAAAATGAAGTTTTCAAAGGCCCAATCAAGTCTCATATGCCTACAAATATGGTCAAGTATCCTCATGTCAAGTTTCAAGGCATTCAACTCAAAATTGCACAGTCAAAACCCTAAATTGCACTACAGTCAACTGTAGGGGCAAAATGGTCATTTGACAGTCAAAAGTTCAAATTTTTGGTCAATATATCATTTTGAAGCCACAAACATCATTTGATCAATACTTGATCATGATTCTCAAAATTTGGCTCAGAAATCATCAAGATGCAAAAGTTTCCTTATTTGGACAGTTGAAAAAGTCAACTGAAATTGACCAGGGCATAACTTTCACATGGATTATCAGAAAAATTCCATCAAAAGCTCATTTTGAAGAGAAAGACATTTCCTACAACTCATCTTCATACTTCAAGTCCAAGAAATTCTCTCACAAAAAGTTATCAATTTCAACATTATAGGTCATTTTCAAAAGTCAACAAAAAGGGACTTTAAGTCAAAGGCCATAACTTGATATTGGTAAATCAAAATGACATGGGACCAAAGACATTGGTTAGAGGACTCAAAGACATTTCCAAAATGTCCAAGAACATGAGAAAAGCTTAAACATTGAGCAAGTTATGCCTTGTGGAAGTTGGGAAAATTTTGGATATTTTGAAAAGTCAACATTGATTCAAATGACCTAAAATTGCTAATGGGCCCATTTTTCTTCCATGATTCATCATCCATGACATATGCACGACCACTTGGCCCAAAGGGAAGTATTTTCTCATTTTTTATTTATTTATTTGAATTTTTATTTATATTAATTCATTTAAATCATTTAAATATATGAAAAATATTTAATTCACCCTAACCAATCTTTTTATACATGTTTTAGACTCAATATTTCGTGCCTAATCAAATAGGGAAAGATTTGGAGCAAATTGATCATAATTGACACAAGAACACATGGAAAAGATATGGAAGGATCTTAACAAATCAAATTTTCAAAAACAATGAATGCCATGGATTTGATTGGTTTTTCTTAACCTAATGCACTCACTACATATGCCTGATCATAACCCTAATGCAAATAGAGACTAAGCTGCGCAGAAGAACTAAGAAAAAACTTGGAAAATTGTCAAAAAAAAGTCAAAACTGAAATCATCTTTACAAGGCGATTCAAGGCATAAAAACCATTCCATTAGCTTCCTTGAAGGTTCCTGAACGTGTTCTAATCCATATCATTCCTCAAAGCTTAAAGAATTGGTATATTGAACCGGAACTGCATCAAGGAAAATTCACAATCGTGCATCATGATTCACGCATCCTTTGCATTTTTTATTCATTGATTCATGTTCATTATGATATTCTGATGCTAACCAACATATTCAATTGCGTTTTTGTGCTGTGTATACGATTCCACCATGTTTGACTTTTAGGGTTTACAGAGTTCTAAATTGGGGGTTTCTTGTTAAAGAAAAATTGGTCCTCCAGACCAAGACCATTCAATTCAGCGCATGGAGACGAAGAAGAAACACCCATCGCGCCCAATTTATGAATGCCTGAGCTCTAGTCGCTATTTTCTTGAAAAGGGCCTAAGGGAACAAATCCAAAACCGTGGCTTAATGTTCTTGTTTCAGAAAAATAAAAAAACACGCGAAGAAGATGATGTGTTGGCAAATGGTGATAGGTCCTTTCAAATTTGCGCGCGCTTCAACCCACTAACATCATGTCTTTATTTATTATATTTGTATGTTATTATATATTAAATGTAATTGAGATGGTTCAGTGGCAGGTACACACGCTTGTAATGCCCATGACCTGGGTTCGAACCCCAGGTCTTCAATATTGTCCATATTATTTTTCCAATTATCTTCCCATGCAGTACTAACGTTCTAGGCGCACCATACACCTCCAGATCCAGCCATCCACGTGTTCCTGGAGATCAGATTAAAGGCTGAAAATTGATGAATGCTATAGGCTTGAGTCAACATGCCAGCATGTGAATAAAAAAGTCAACCAGGCCTTGCAAAGTTGGGCTCAAATTGCTGATTAAAACCTCCCATCTGGGGACTGATACCCCCAAGGTTTGCAAAATTTTGTTATTTTTTTTATCTTTTCATTATTTTTATCTTTCTTAATTATTATTCTTTTAGTTAAATTAATTATTTTTATAAACACAAAAAATACAATAAAAATCAGAAAAGAGAAAAAATACAATAAATATTTTTGTTTTAATATTTTCATGAATAAATTGGCATGTAATTAATTAGTTTAAATTAGGGTTTTAATATTAATTCTTTTAATAACAAAAATACAAAAAATGTAGAAATAGGTTTAATAATTGTTCTATTCCTTTTAATTTTTCTTTTTCACAATAATGTTATTTATTTTATTTATTTTCATAATTAAAATTGTACATAAAAAAATTTAGGTTTAATTTAGGTTAAATTTTAATGTTTTCTTAAATTAAAATAAAGTAGAATTAGGGTTAGTAGTTAATTTTAATTAATTCTTTCTTTTTTCTATTAAATCTTAAAAAACATAAAAATACCAAAAAACAAAAACAATTTCTTTTCTTAATTAATTAATTCATGTAATTTTAATTTTTTGCAAAAGGGTCCAACGCCCACGTTCTTAATTTCTTATTTGTTCGCATATTTATTTTATGTCATTTAAATAATTATGTATCTCCCCCAAGGCCTTGTAAATTAATATGCCGCACTTTATTTTCTTTAATTCTTTATTTTCCTGTCAAATCGGGTTCGAGAAATTTTGGCGATGTGGACCCGCGCCATTTGTAATAGCTTTAGATTTACTTTTCCTCGCAAATATTTCTTAACTGTTAATCAAAAGCATGAAAGAATGAATGTCCAAATAAAATCAAGCGTAGAACACCAATGACATGACAAGATAAATACAAACGAACATGACACACAAATCACACACCACCCTTAGGGTACGCCTCACTGTTGCCTTGCCTCGAAAGGTGATCGTCGAGTAGAGGATGTCTTAGTAAGTCCTCATGATCCGGGAACCTGGCATGAGGGTAGCTTCTAAGGTGTCTTCCCATTGCTCTGGTGATCACCATGTCCCGACCCCCGAATTGACCCGAACACCTCCAACGGTGGTGCTACCTACCTCTCAATGGTGGGATGGCACTACTTTAAAGGACATTTACACAGACGAATTCCTTAGGGTAGGTAGACGACTCTAGATACTTGCTCTAAATTTCAAAACAAAAATCAAAAATACTTTTCACACCGACACCTTTTCAAAAAGCTTTCGAAAGCATTTTTCAAACACTCTTGAGGACCGATACAAGAGTCGAACTGGAATTTTCAAAGAAACTTTTTAAAAACCCCATTGAAAAGCAAACAAACCATTTTTGAAAACACAAATGAGCAAGTATCTAAGAGCCCATGGATAACCATGGATAGAAAGGGTGCTAACACCTTCCCTTTCTATAACCTACCTCCCGAACCGAGAGCAATCTCTATAAGGAATTTTTCTGTGCTTTTGTCCTTTCCATTTGGAGAAAATAAAAGACGGTGGCGACTCTTGCTTCCGCGACATTTCGCGAACCAGCGTTAAACAGTCAGTTCCAGATCCACCGATCACTGTCTCCAGCAAAATCAGCATCACAGTATCCTACTAAGCTGTAATCACTTGATTTTCTATAAAACAAACCCAGATTAGTAGTACCTTTCAGATACTTGAAAATTCGCTTAACTGCTGTTAAGTGAGATTCTCTAGGATCTGATTGGAATCTAGCACAAATGCAAACACTGAATAGAATGTCAGGCCTTGAAGCCGTCAGATAGAGAAGAGAACCAATCATACCTCTGTATACCTTCTGTTCTACCTTGTTACGTACCTCTTCTTTTTCCAGAATGCACGTGGGATGCATTGGAATCCTTGAGGGCTTACATTCTGAGAGATCAAATTTCTTCAGAAGTTCTCTGACATATTTGCTCTGATGAATGTAGGTTCCTTCTGGAGTTTGATTAATCTGAATGCCCAGAAAGAACTTTAGTTCCCCCATTAGGCTCATCTCAAATTCTGCCTGCATACTGTTGTACCCCAAAATTTGCCCTCCCATATTCTTCCAAGATTTGCAAAGAGCATGCTTCAAAATCTCCTAAGGGTTGCACAGTTCAATGGCCTCCTAACAGTCAAAGATTAGGGTTTTGGTTCTGGCAAAGAAGTTGAAGTTTCCAAGGGTCCAATCAAGTCCCACATGCCTATAAACATTGTCAAGCATCCATATGTCAAGTTTCAAGACTCACAGCACAAGATTGCACAGTCAAAAACCCTAATTGCTCAACAGTCAACTGTAGGGGCAAAATGGTCATTTGACAGTCAAAAGTCCAAATTTTTGGTCAACATCTTATTTTTGAGTCCACAAACATCATTTGATCAATTCTTGATCATGATTTTCAAGGCATGGCTCAAAAAGTCTCTAGATGCAAAAGTTTCCATATTTGGATAGTTGAAAAAGTCAACTGTAACTTGACCAGGGAATAACTTCCACATGGTTCATCATAAAAATTCCATCCAAATCTCATTTTGAAGAGAAAGACATTTCCTACAACTCCTCTTCACACTTCAAGTCCAAGAAATGCTCTCACAAAAAGTAATCAATTTCAACATTATAGGTCATTTTCAAAAGTCAACAAAAAGGGACTTTAAGTCAAAGACCATAACTTGAGATTGGTAAATGAAAATGACATGGGACCAAAGGAATTGGTTAGAGGACTTCAAGACCTTTCCAAAATGTCCAAGAAAATGATCAAAGCTTAAAAATTGAGCAAGATATGCCTTGTGGAAGTTGGGAAATTTTTGGGAATTTTGAAAAGTCAACTTTGCTTCAAATGCCTCAAAATTGCTAATGGGCCACATTTTCTTCCAAGAATCATTATCCAAAGGCTATGCACGACCATTTGACCCAAATGGGATTTATTTCATCATTTTTTATTATTTATTTGAATTTTTATCACCATTAATTCATTTAATTAAATAAAATATGACAAAAATACTAAACAAATGTTTTTGAATCCTTTTATGCAACATATGCCCTCATTATTCACTCAAGATCTCGTGCACATCAAAAAAGGAAATATTTTGTGCAAATTGGCATGTTCTTCATGAGGAAAAGATTGAAAAAGATTCCATGGAAATCAAATATTTGATTCATCAATGCAAAAGTTTATGGACTCAAATTTCTACCCTAATTCGTCCCATACATATACAGAATGCTAAACCTAATGCTAAAGACCTTCAAGCTGCGCCCAAACCTGAATACACACTTTGCATTTTTTTTGAAAAAAGTCAAAACTGAAAACACAGTTTCAGTGCGTTTCAAGGCAAGATAACCATTCCAACAGCTTGCCAAGGTTACCAGGGACCTATTCCGATCAAAACCATAGCCTCTAACATTAAGAATCGGTATATTGAAGCCACCCTGTTCTTGATAATGTTCATATTCGTGTTTTAATTTATGCGCATTATCCATACATTTTTCTTGTTGATTTGTGTTAATATGGACTCACTGAAACTCATGGTATCATTGAATTGAATTAACATTGCTTGTATAGAGAATTGCCATGGCTGTTTTTTAGGGTTTCAGGAACCATGAATTAGGGCTTTACGCTTGGGGAAAAATTGGCCAACAAGACTTATGCCATTAGAATCAGAAGCTTCACACGAATTCAGTCCACATGTCGCGCTCAGTTTATGAGCAACGGTGTCCTATTCGCTATTTTCACATATACCATTTAGTGGGGGTTTAAAACCCCCGCTATCTCTGTTTTATTTACAGGCAGCATGAAGAAGATGGAGGACGTGTCCACTGATCATAGGCGCGTTTGAATTTCCGCGCGATGGACACCACTAATCATTGTTTTACATTATGTTATTTATTTTCCATATTATATTCCAAACGCGCTAATGGTTCAGTTGGTAGGCATATGGTTTGGTAAGCACTGGGACCTGGGTTCGATTCCCAGGTCCGCTCCCTTCTCAATATTATTTTTCTTTCCATATTTCTGTGCAGCATACCTTCCAATGGTCCACCATGCACCCACTATCAAAGCTTGCCACATGGCCCAGGAGACGAATCCGAAGGTCAGGATGAGAGGTCCATCATACACCTCCGTTGACCATGCCACACGCGCGCTGAGAAAGTCAATCAAGGGCCTGAATATGGTGGGCCAAATTGCTCAATTTACCTCCAAAAGGGCCAACAAACCCTCCATGTTTGCATTTTTCTCTCTTTTTATTTTTTCTCTTATTTGTTTTATTTTAATTCCTTAAATTAATTTTTTCTTTAATATAAAAATACCAAAAATCAGAAAGTCAAAAAATAAAAATATATTTTATTATTTAATTCACTAATGTTTTTATTTTGTAAATAAATGTGATAATTAATTTAGTTCTAATTCTAGGTTTAAATTTTAATATTTTCTTTAACAAACTAAAAAATGTAGAAATTAGGGTTTTAATACTTTTATCCTTTTTCTTTTCTTTTACCATATTTAATTATTAATTATTTTTGTAAATAAATTTATCATGTAAATAATTAATGTAAATTAGGTCAAAATAAGAATATTTTTTTAATAAATTAAAAAAAACAATTTAGAACTAGGGTTTTAATTAACTTTTTAATTCCAATTTAATTTTTTTCATTAAACTCCATAAATACAAAAAACTCCAAAAAAATTCTTTCTTTAATTTAAATTTAATTAATTTCATAATTTCAATTTAATTTCTTTAAAAGGGTCCAACGCCCTCGCTTTCGATTATAATTTCATTTCGCGCGTTTATTTTATTTCTTTTCTTATAAATTTCATGTAATTACTCCAAAGCCTTGTAATAGATTAATTAGGATATTTATTTTCCCGCGTTTTTATTTTATTCAAATCGGGTCTTGGATTAATTTGGCGATGTAGACCCGCGCCTTTGTAATAGCGTAGGACTTTTTAATTTCACATCTTTTAACTGTTAATAACTTGCATGAAAGAATGAATGCCAAAAATAAAAAACAAAGCGTAGACCACCAATGCATGAACAAGACAAATATAACTGAAAATGACACACAAATCACACGCCACCCCTAGGGTACGTCTCACTGTTGCCTTGCCCCTCGAAAAGTGGTCGTCGAGTAGAGGACGTTTTAGTAAGTCCTCATGTCCATGAACGTGGCATGAGGGTAGCTTTTAAGGTGTCTTCCTATTGCTCCGGTGACCACAATGTCCCGAACCCTCGAATTGACCCGAACACCTCCAACGGTGGTGCTACCTACCTCTCAATGGTGGGATGGCATTACTTTAAGGACATTTACACAGACGAATTCCTTAGGGTAGGTAGACGACTCGTAGATACTTGCTCTAATTTCAAAACAAATCAAAAACTTCTTTTCACACCGACACCTTTCAAAAAGCTTTCAAAAGCAATTTTTCAAACACTCTTGAGGACCGATACAAGAGTCGAACTAAAATTTTAAACGAAACTTTTTCAAACCCACTCTGAAAAGCAAACAAACAATTTTGAAAACACAAATGAGCAAGTATCTAAGAGCCCATGGATAACCATGGATAGAAAGGGTGCTAACACCTTCCCTTTCTATAAATCTACCTCCCGAACCGAGAGCAATCTCTATAAGGAATTTTTATGTGCTTTTGTCCTTTCCATTTGGAGAAAATAAAAGACGGTGGCGACTCTTGCTTCCGCGACATTTCACGAACCAGCGTTAAACGGTCAGTTCCAGATCCACCGATCACACATACATTTAGCAAACTCTCTTGCCAGAGAGGGTTTAGTGGATCCAAATATAATGTCATCAACATAAATCTGACATACTAAGATGTTATTCTTAACTGTCTTACTGAACAGGGTTGTGTCCACTTTCCCTCTGGTTAATTCCTTTTCTAACAGGAAGTTACTTAGTCTTTCATACCAAGCTCTGGGAGCTTGTTTCAGACCATAGAGTGACTTCTTTAGTTTGAAAACATATTCTGGATTTTTGGAACTTTCAAAACAAGAGGGTTGGTTCACATAAACCTCTTCTTCTATATAGCCATTTAAAAATGCACTCTTAACATCCATCTGATACAGAGTGATGCCTTTATTAACAACAAATGAAATTAAAAGTCTGATAAATTCTAACTTGGCAACTGGAGCAAAGGTTTATGTATAGTCTATCCCCTCTTGCTGACTATAACCTTGTGCTACCAGCTGTGCTTTGTTTCTGATGACTTCACCTTGTTTGTTCAGTTTGTTTCTGAACACCCATTTTGTGCCTATGACGTTGAATCCTTTTGGTTTGGGAACCAGATCCCATACGTCATTTCTTGTGAACTGATTTAGCTCCTCCTGCATTTCCAGAATCCAGTCATTGTCCAGAAGTGCTTCATCAATTGTTGTTGGTTCAATCAGAGAAACCAGTCCCAGGAGGGATTCTTCAGAGTTTCTAAAGGTAGATCTTATTCTGATTAGATCTTCCTTCCTTCCTAAGATTGTTTCTTCTGGGTGATCAATTCTGCTTCTGGATGGTCTTTTCTGGAGTTGATCAACAGAAGGTGTTGGGTTGCTTGTAGTGACTCTTTCTGATGTTGAGGGAGTGTCTATGTTGAGAGCCTCTGAGTTGTCTTTAGTACCTGTGAGTTCAACTTCCATACCTGCAAGGAATTCATTCTGCTTTGACTTTTGAGAGTCAAGCTTATCATCAAACCGAACACTGATTGACTCTTCAACAATCTGTGTTTCTGTATTGTATACTCTGTACCCTCTTGAGCGTTCAGAGTATCCTAACATAATACACTTTTGTGCTTTAGAGTCAGACTTGTTCAAATAATTTTTTGTATTTAAAATAAAACATGTACATCTAAATGGGTGAAAATAGGAAATGTTGGGTTTTCTATTCTTCCACAATTCATATGGAGTCTTTTCTAGAATATGTCTTATGGAGATTCTATTCTGAATGTAACACGCTGTGTTTATTGCTTCTGCCCAAAAGATCTTAGCAACGTTAGTCTCGTTGATCATGGTTCTGGCCATTTCTTGGAATGTTCTGTTCTTTCGTTCTACAACTCCATTTTGCTAGGGAGTTCTAGGACAAGAGAAGTTATGCAGAATGCCTTTTTCATTAAAGAATATTTCAAAATCTTTATTTTCAAATTCTCCACCATGATCACTTTTGACTTTGATGATTCTAAGATCTTTTTCATTCTGAACTTGGTTGCAGAAGGTAACAAACACAGAGCGTGACTCGTCCTTGTGCCTTAAGAACTTTACCCGTGTCCATCTGCTATAGTCATCTACGATTACTAACCCATACTTCTTGCCACTGACTGAGGCAGTTTTAACTGGTCCAAATAATTCAATGTGCAGAAGTTCTAATGGCTTAGAGGTGGAAACAACGTTTTTGGATATGAAAGCAGGTTTTGCAAACTTGCCTTTCTGACATGCTTCACACAGAGCATCTGAATTGAACTTCAAGTTAGGAAGTCCTCTGACCAGATTGAGTTTGTTAATCTGAGATATTCTTCTCATACTAACATTTCCCAATCTTCTGTGCCAGATCCATTGCTCGTTGTTAACAAACAGAAGACATTTTACATTCTGACTTTTTAGTTCAGAAAGTTTGATTTTATAAATGTTGTTTTTCCTCTTTCCATTAAATAGGATAGTCCCATCTTTCTGACTAACAGCTTTGCATGAATTTTGATTGAAGGTTATATCATAACCGTTATCACTTAATTGACTTATGGATAACAGGTTATGCATTAATCCATCAACTAATAAAACATTGCTAATAGAGGGAAGATTTCCATTACCTACTGTTCCAGAGCGAATAATCTTTCCCCTCTGACTGCCTCCAAAACCTGCGTGGCCTCAAGGCTTAAGTTCCAGGCTTTAGAACATATGCCTTCTTCTCGTCATGTGTCGTGAGCAGCCAGAGTCCAGGTACCATGACTGGTGTCTTTGCTTTGCTGCTAAAGATATCTGCCACATGTATTATTTTATCCTTAGGTACCCACATTTTCTTGGGTCCTGATTTGTTAGTTTTACCAAAACTCTGGTTGAATTTTGGTTTGATAGAGTAATCACTACTTGTATATTTTATGTCATGTGTGTGCCCATATATAAAGTGTGAATCAAGTGGAGTACGCTTTATAACTAAATCCATGGCATTTTTTGGTGTAGGAACCTTACCTTGATATCCTATCCCTTTTCTGCCATTTTTGCTAACCTCATAGATCATTGAAGCCATTTTTCTTTTGTCTATGTTTTTAGCTAGAAACTTCTGAAAGCTGTGATCATACTCTTTGATGATCTCATCAGCATTGCTGGGAGTTTCAGGGATTGTTTCCTTATGAGAGTTTTGCAATTGATTTTCTAATTTTGAAATTTTATCTTTTAACTTAGAATTCTGCAATTTGAGACTCTCAGTCTTATCAGAGTCAGAAGCAAGATTCCTTTTCAGGTTTCTGAATTTGACTCTGATCTGCTGATACCTTTCCATAATTTCATTGAGGTTTTCAGTTAATTCAGCCTTAGTAAAATTAATAGTAAAGTCAGGGAATACCTCTTATGTATCTAATTCTGAATCTGAACCAGAGGCTTCACTGTCTTCAAATACGTTTACCATGAGAGCTATGTTTGCTCTTTCATTATCTGATTCTGAGTCAGCTTCAGATGTATCAGAATCATCCCATGTAGCCATGAGACTTTTCTTATTTTCTTTGCCAAACTTCTTTTTGGGCTTCTCCTTCTGAAGCTTTGGGCAATCACTTTTGTAGTGCCCTTGCTCGTTACACTCATAGCAGATGATGTCTTTGTAGTTTGGCTTTTTGTATCCTGAAGAGCCTTCAGATCTTTTGTTTCCAGAGGAGGATTCTGACCTTCTGTATCTGAAGGAAGATTCATTTTGATTTTCTGATCTTCTGGGATTCCTGAACTTCCTTTGCCTCTGCTTCCACAGTTGGTTCACCCTTCTGGAGAGAAGAGACAATTCATCTTCTTCTGATGAGGATCCATCAGAGGTTTCTTCCACAGCCTACAAAACTTTAGAGTCAAATTTTCTGTTAGATTTTAATGCTAATGGCTTACCTTGCTTTTAAGGTTCATCTGCTTCTAGATTTATCTCGTGACTTCTGAGGGAGCTGATAAGTTCCTCCATAGAGATTTTGTTGAGATCCTTGGCTAGCTTAAGCGCTGTGACCATTGGCCTCCACTGTTTTGGAAAGCTTCTGATGATCTTCTTGACATGAACAGCAGTGGAATATCCTTTGTCAAGAACTTTTAGACCAGCAACAAGAATTTGAAATCTTGAAAACATAGCTTCTATTGATTCACTGTCTTTCATCTTGAATGCCTCATACTTCTGAATGAGCGCAAGGGCTTTTGTTTCTTTGACTTGAATGTTGCCTTCATCCGTCATTCTCAGAGAATCAAACATATTCTTAGCAGTTTCTCTGTTTGATATTTTCTCATATTCTGAATATGAGATGGCGCTGAGAAGAATTATTCTGGCCTTGTGATGATTTCTGAACTCACGCTTTTGTTGATCAGACATCATTTTCCTATCAATATTCTGACCACGTCCATCCACTGGGTGCGTGTATCCATCAGTCACCATGTCCCACAGATCAACATCTTGGGCCAGAAAGAAACTCTCAATTTTGTCTTTCCAGTAGTTAAAGTTTTCTCCATCAAAGACTGGAGGTTTGCCACTGAATCTGTCCCTTTCTTCATTATTGTCATTGCTGATGTTTTGACTTGGTCCTGCCATTGTGTTTTTCTGACGCTGGATCTTATACTGACACGGCTAAGTGTTAAAGCTCAGAACCAGGCGCTCTGGTGCCAATTGAAGATGTGAAAAACACAAGAAGGGGGGGGGGTTGAATTGTAAAACTTAAAATAAATGGCTTGACAACACAATATTTTTATCCTGGTTCGTTTGATCTCAAACTACTCCAGTCCACCCGTCAAGGCGATTTCGCCTCTCTCCAACGAGGTCTTAATTCACTATTCTCAAAGAATTACAACATCTACTTTAACCACTGTTAAAGTCTTCTTTAGTACAACCACAATCCGGTTAATCTCAAGGAACTTCTTTTACAAATGAATTTAACAAGTGTGTTTTTGTTTTCTTACAAAACTTTATATCACAACTGTGATTATTACACTAAAATAAGCTTGGAATCAAATGACTTTGCTTAAGCTTTGAATATGCGTGGTTTGGATAGCTTAGCAAAAATTGAGTGCGTACGTACGTACGTGCTTCTTTTCACAAGCAGTCCTGTTTATATAGGCAAGTAAGGATACATTGTCCATAAAGAAGGTTTAATGATAATAATGCACTTTCCTTTGTAGAAGATCTTTGTATGAAGAAAGCCGTTAGCATTTAATTTTGTCTTGAATAACTAGTAACGCTTCAGAGTCTTCTTTGCTGTATCTGCTGATAACGCTTCAGAGTGTTGATAACTTGGTAAATATGTCTTTGATCAGAGTCAGAGTGTATTTGTTTAGGCGCAAATTCTGGTCATCAAACTTCAGTGTTTCAGCGTGTACCATAGGTTGCTGATCTTCTGATGCTGATTCCATTCTGATGTTGATTCCATCAGAACTTCTGCATATACAAAGCATAATTTTAAGGAGCATAATTGTTCTTTGTATATACCTTAGAAATAATTTTATTCTTTGTATTTTGTTATCATCAAAACTTTAATCAAGGGTTGTATAATCAAACTATGTTCTAACATAGCCATTTAAAAATAAATAAAAAACAAAATATATCACAACGGTTGAACTAACCAACTGTTGTGCTATTCCTTTTATTTTTTATTTAAAAAAAAGTAAAAGACGCGCCTTAACATTAAAGGAATAAAAAAATTAAGTTGGCTGAGGTTCGAATCCATAAAAGCTTGAACAAATCACCACGGTCAGTTAAATAACTGTTATTATATCCTAACAATTATTAATTAAAAAAAATGTTCGCACCTGAATTTGTATATGTCACCACGGTGTTTAGAAGAACCGTGGTGACTTTGGTGTTGTTGTATGTGCGTTTGATAGTAGTGACTCAAGAGTAAATTCCGAGGAAGTAAGTGGAAGATACTTATGCAAGCTTGTTTTAGTTTATCGTTATTGTGATACGGTGGGATAGAACTGACTGTTTTTTAGAATGCTGGTTTGCGTTTTGCGTTTGTTTTCGCAAAATGTCGCGGTAAGCAAGAGTCGCCACCGACTTTTATTTTATCCAACAAGGAAAGGAAAAAAGCACAGAAAAATTCCTTTTTCGAGATATTTCTCGGGTTCGGGGGGTAGATTATAGAAAGGGAAGGTATTAGCACCCTTTCTATCCGTGGTTATCCACGGGCTCTTAGGTACTTGCTCATATTGTTTTCAAAATATTGCTTTCTTTGTGCTTGTGGATTTGAAAAAGTTTTTGTTCGAATACTTCGATTTAACTCTTGCTTCTGTCCTCAAGAGCGTATGAAATGTTTTTGAAAACTTTGTTCGAAAAGTGTAAGTGTGAAAAAGATTTTGTTTTTTGAAAGAGCAAGTATCTAAGAACCATCTGCCTACTCGAAAAAGGAATCATTCTATGCTATCTTCCTTTAAACAATGATATCCCACTATTGATGAGTAGGTAGCATCGTCGTTGGAGTTTAAGGGTCAATTCAAATGAGGGACTTACGGTCACCAAAGCAATGTTAGGACGCCTTAGCGGTAACCCTAATGTCTTAGATCATTTGTTTTGAGGCAACAATATCTGAGGCAACCGTTTCGAGGCGACTATGATCTTTAGACAAGAGGGCGACCTCTAAAACTACCTATACTCAATGACCGTGTACGAAGGCAACCAAGTGGGGTGTACCCTAAGAGTGCGCATGTGCGAGTGTGTCGTTTTCAGTTAATTTTATATTTGTACATGTTAATAGTTATCTACTTTGATTTTAGGTTAAAATATTCAATCTTGTCATGCATCCCTATTATCAAACATCTAACCGTTATATTTTGCGGAAAATAAATTGCGGAAATTAAATTACAAGGCATCGGGTATTTACATCGCCAAAAGCAACCCTTTGAAATTTAAATGCGGAAAAATAAATAAAGCGATAAATAAATGGTCCTAATTATCTATTACAAACCGGGAATAAGTACAATATTGAATAAATAGATCGCGTGCGGAAAATTAAATCGAGTGCGAGTTCTAGGGTTTTGACCCTTTGTTATTTAAAGAAAAGATTTTTTTTGGTTGTTTTTGAATTAAGAAAGAAATTACCTAAGTTAATTATTAAATTAATAAATAAATAAATTAATTAATGAAAATAAATTATTTTTGGATTTTTGATATTTTAAGAAAGAAAATAAAATTAATTAATGTTAGTAAAAACCTAATTAAGTCTAATTAGTTTTAATTATTTACAAAAATATATTGAAGTTATTTCTAATTAATGGCCTAAATTAATTAATAGATCTGTTAATAAAATAAATAAAATACTAAAATTTAATTTGATAAAGAAAAGGTTTTTTGGTTTTAATTTTATAAAGAAAAAAAATTGATTGGTTAGAAACTAATAAAAATATAATAAAACAATTAAATAAAATAAATAGAAAGAGATAGGGGGTATGGGCCTGGTTTTTGGTGTTCGGACATTGTGATCGGTGGATCTGGAACTGACTGTTTAACGCTGGTTCGCGAAATGTCACGGAAGCAAGAGTCACCACCGTCTTTTATTTTCTCCAACATGGACAAGACAAAAGCACAGCAAAATTCCTTATGAGATAGTTTCTCGGTTCGGGAGGTAGATTTATAGAAAGGGAAGGTGTTAGCACCTTTTCTATCCATGGTTATCCATGGGCTCTTAGATACTTGCTCATTGTGTTTTCAAAAGTGTTTTCTTTTCAAAGATGTGAGTGGGTTTGAAAAAGTTTCGTTTAAAGATTTCAAATCGACTCTTGTATCAGTCCTCAAGAGTGTTTGAAAAATTGTTTTGAAAGCTTTTTGAAAGTGTCAGTGTGAAAAGAGTTTTGATTTGTTTTGAATAGAGCAAGTATCTATGAGTCATCTACCTACCCTAAGGAATTAGGCTGTGTAAATGTCCTTAAGGTAGTGCCATCCCACCATTGAGGGGTAGGTAGCACCACCGTTGGAGGTGTTCGGGTCAATTCGAGTGTAGGGACAGTGTGGTCACCAGAGCAACAGTAGGATACCTTAGAAGCTACCCTTATGCCATTGATCCTTTTTAATTCCAAGGCAACCGTTTCGAGGCAACTGGATCATGTCATGGACATAAGGACTTACTAAAACGTCCTATACTCGACGACCACGTTTCGAAGGTAAGGCAACAGTGAGGCGTCCCCTAGAAGTGGTGTGTGTATTTGTGTGTTGTTTTCATGTTATGTTTTGTCTTTGATCATGCATTTGGTGAGCTACGCTTGTTTTTAATTTAGGCCATTCATTCTTTCATGCAAAGTTTAGCAGTTAAGAGTGCGGAAATTTAAATGCAGAAAGTTAAATCCTACGCTATTACAAGGCGCGGGTCTATACATCGCCAAATTACAAATACCCGTTTTAATAAAAATACGGAAAGTAAAATAAATTCCTAATTACTATTACATGGCTTGAACAGTTACATAATATTCACAAAGAAAATAAAATAACGTGCGAAAAGAATAAAAATAGAACGTTCGAGGGCGTTGGACCCTTTTGAAAATAAATTGAAATTAAAGAGCTAATTAATTATTTAATTAAAGAAAGAAATATTTTTTATGTTTTGGTATTTAATAAAAATAAAGAAAATTAATTAGAAGTTAAATGAAACCCTAGTTCTAAATTATTTTTAATTGTTAAAGAAAAAATATTAAAGTTTAACCTAATTTACACTAATTAATTAAATTACATATTTATTTACAAAGATATTTAATAATAATAATAATGAGAAAATTATTTATTGAATAAAAGATAAAAAGGTTAGAAGCCCTAATTTCTACATATTTTATTTACTTAAGAAAAAGTATTAAAATTGAAAACCTAAATTAACTAAATTTATTATTTAAAGTTTATTTACAAAATAAGTTAATAGAAATTAAATATAATTAAATATATTACACTTTTTGTTTTTTTGTATTTTATATTATGAAAAGTTATTTTATGAAATTAAAAGAAATAATTAAAAAAACATTAAAAATAATTAAAAGAAAATCAAATAAAAAAAAAATAATGCAAACCATGGGAGGTATCAGGCCCATTTAGGAGGTTTTTTGTGAGAAATCTAGCCAAAGAATGCAAAGCCTGCGTTGACTTTCCAGCTTGAATGTTCATCCATTGACTGAGGTGTATGGTAAACCTCTTTTGTGGCCTTCAGATTGATCCTCATGGCCATGTGGCAAGCTAGCATTTGAGGGTGCGTGGTAGGCCTTTGAAGGGATGCTGCATAGAAACACGTTAAGGGAAAAAATATGAAATATGTGGGGGACCTGGGAATCGAACCCAGGTCCCAATGCCTGCAGGACAGCTCAACCACCAACCAGGCTATTGCGTTTCTTTGTTAACATAGTGCATGGGAAATATAATATACACAAAATGTTAGTAAGTGGTATTAACAAAAATTTGGGCGCCAGTATTTGAATTCCCCAGTCATGTCTTGACACGCCAGCTTCGTCTTTATCTTTCTGCCTGTAATATAACCAAATAGCGGGGGTTTTAAACCCCCACTAAACAAGACATGCAAAAATAGCGAATAGGACATGGACAAATATAAAAAGGGCGCGAGGTCATGGTTAGCTTCATCTGGATGTCACGAATTCAATGGCATAGGTTTGGTGGCCTGATTTTTCCATATAAAGAAACCCCTAATTCGAAGCTTCTGAAACCCTAATATCCATCAATGGTAGATTTTGATATAGGCATTGTTAGTTCAATTAAATGGTACCATTAGCTTCAGAATATCATTGTTAGTGTAAATCAACAATAAAAAAAGATGAACAATGCTTGAAAATTAAAACACGATGATGGACATGTTCAAGAAGAAAACAATTATGTTCTACCAATTCTTTGGGCGTGGAGACTGGAAAGGGATTGAAACACGTTCAAGGAAGTCCCAGCAAGCGTTTGGAATAGGTTTTAGGCTTTGAATCGCGCTGTAACTATGTTTTCAGATTTCAATTTTTTGATGAACTTTTGCAAATTGGTATGCAGCTTCTATGCAGTTTTTCGTGTGTGTTAGGATTAGGTTATGTTATGCATATGTATCTGAATGGAATTAGGTCAAAAAGCCAAGCCCAAAGTCCATGTATTGATGATTCCAATATTTGATTTTGTTCATATCTTTTCCAATCTTTTTCCATGCCAATTATGCCAAATATGGATGATTTTGTCCTTGTTGATTGATGCACGAAATCTCTTACATGTGTGGAAGATATTTGCTGCATAAAAAAGATTTAAAAACATGATTTGGTATTTTTCTTATATTTAAATTTAATTAAATGAATTAATGATAATAAAAATTCAAATAATTAATCAAAAATAAGAAAGTAACTCCCTTTGAGCTTAATGGGTCGTGCATATGCTTTGGGTAATGATTCATGGAAGAAATTGAGGCCCATTAGCATTTTTGAAGCCTTTTGTGCAAAGTTGACTTTTCAAAATTCCCAAAAATTTCCCAACTTCTACAAGGCATAGCTTGCTCAATTTTGAAGCTATGACCATGTTCTTGGACATTTTGGAAAGGTCCTGAAGTCCTCTAAACAATGCCTTTGGTCCCATGTCATTTTGATTTACC
The DNA here is from genome assembly GCA_948472305.1 of Vicia faba. Classification (NCBI taxonomy): domain Eukaryota; kingdom Viridiplantae; phylum Streptophyta; class Magnoliopsida; order Fabales; family Fabaceae; genus Vicia; species Vicia faba. The sequence continues at coordinate 526,221,780 of OX451736.1, forward strand.
AATCTCAAGTTATGGTCTTTTACTTAAAGTGCCTTTTTGTTGACTTTTGAAAGTGACCTATAATGTTGAAATTGATAACTTTTTGTGAGAGCATTTCTTGGACTTGAAGTGTGAAGATGAGTTGTAGTAAATGTCATCCTCTTCAAAATGAGCATTGGATGGGATTTTTCTGATAAACCATGAAGAAGTTATGCCCTGGTCAATTTGCAGTTGACTTTTTCAACTGTCCGAAAATAGAAACTTTTGCATCTTGAGACTTTTTGAGCCATGCTTTGAGAATCATGATCAAGAATTGATCAAATGATGTTTGTGGCTTCAAAATAAGATGTTGACCAAATTTTTTGACTTTTGACTGTCAAATGACCATTTTGCCCCTGTAGTTGACTGTGAAGCAATTAGGTTTTTTGACTGTGCAATTTGATGCTGTGAGTCTTGAAATTTGGCATATAGATGCTTGACAATGTATGTAGGCATATGGGACTTGATTGGACCCTTGGAAACCTCAATTTCTTTGCAAGAACCAAAACCCTAATTTTGACTGTGTTAGGAGGCAATTGGGCTGTGCAACCCTTGAGAGATTTTGAAGCTTGATCTTGCCAAATCTTGAAGAATATGGGAGGGAAAATTTTGGGGTACAACAGACATCAATCCTGAGGGCCCAATTGTGTTGGCCTCGTTTGACTTTCCCTGGACTTGGTGTGGACACGTTGACCAAAGCCTTAGTGGTCCTTCCATCCCCATCCATCAGATCTGGCTATTGGCCATCTGTCCATTGGATAGATGATGGTGTATGATGCACTGCTGCTCCTTATGCGTATTGGAATACCTGAAGAAACAAAATAACAAAGAGAGTGTGGGACCTAGGATTCGAACCCAGGTCTTGTTGGATGTTACCAGCACTTGCTTGCCACTAGGCCATTGTGCTTCAGTTGTTAATATATTAAACAATAAAGATAATATGTCAAAACACGTTAATATGCCCGAAAATAAAATAAAAAATGCACGAAAATTTGAAAAGGGCCAATCAAAGGAGGACACGATGTCGTCCCTGTCCTCAGGCTTGTAACGAAGTTACCTGCGGATTTGAATCCGCAGCTAAACGCATAGGTCGTTCCTAAAATTCATCTTAGGCTATATAAATTCCTCCCAAGACCATGGTTGCATTCGTCTTCCTCTCCCGGTCACGTCCATAGCCATCATTAAGGCTAATTTTACCTGTAGCAAAAACGCCCAAAAAAAGCTCCAAGAACCCTAGCTATGGTGATTCTTGGTACAGGTCATATAAAGGAAATTCAATAATACAATAAGTTTGCAAATGTCTTGGTGATCACAAACATGTAATTATTTTGTCCAAAATATGCCAGAATGAGGATTTACGAATTCAAGAAAGAAACGGATCCGCATGGTACTTATAGTGCGTTTGGGCGTGTATGGGAGCTTGCTTTGGGTTGGTTTCAACTCAGTGAACCTCCAGGAATTGATTGAGACCCTTCTTGGCTTCTGAGATCACCTCTAAGTATGAATTCAGATTCAAGCTTTTTCCACACTTTTTCAAGTTTTGCTTTGATCGTTCTTGCAGCCTCTTCCCTATATTTCATGTCCTTTGGCTTCTATATGTATCATGGAATGCATTAGGTCAAGAATCATGAATCCAATCTCTCTAAATCAATGCACCCATATTTGATTTGATTCACTTTTGAAAACTTGCCAAATTTGTCAAAAAACCATCTTTTTGCACATGATCTTGTGTGATACGAATTTGATGATGATATTGATGAGAATCCAATCCTGAAAATAGCAAAAAATCTCATGTAATCAATGTTTGGGATTTTATTTGATTTAATTTGATTTAAAATGAAATAATTCAATAAAAAATCAAATAAAATAATAAAATTGATAAATTGACACATGGTTGAAGATAGGACACGTGGACAATTATGCAAGCTCAAATCAAGTGGAAAAGAATGGGCCCATTTGACAAAATTTGAAGTTTTGGGGATAGTTGACTTTTGGCAATTTTGCAAAAATGCCCAACTTCAACAATGCATAACTTCTTCAATTTTGAACTTTTGGAGGTTTTCTTGGACTTTATAGAAAGCTTGAGATGTCCTCTAACAAACCCTTTTGGTATCATCTTATTTTGACATTCCATGCTCAAGTTATAAGCTTTAACAAAAAATGTGTTTTTGTTGACTTTCAAAAATGACCTATAATGTCCAAATTTGTAACTTCTTGTGAATGCACTTTTTGATCTTGGGGTATGAAGATGGATTGTAGAAACTTTCATCCTCTTCAAAATGAGCTTTGGATGGGTCATTTCTCATAAAGTATGAGAAAGTTATGCTTGGTCAAAGTTGAGTTGACTTTTCCTACAAAACCCTAATTTAGCAACTTTTGAGTCTTGATGAATTTTGAGCAATCCTTGATGAATCATGATCAACCCTTGATCAAATGATGAAATATCCTTCAAAATGATAATGTTGACAAAAAATCTTGAAGTTTGACTGTTTATAGGTCACAGTTGACTTTTGCCCTAGCATAGTCGACTTTTGGACCCTTGAGCAATTGACTGAGCAAACTTCCTCTGCAAGGCTTGAAATTTGACATGGATGACCTTGAGAACATATTAGGACCTTGGGGAGCACTTTAGGTCATTTGGATTCAAAGATCTTGGTGCAACACAAAACTCTAATTTGGGGTTGACTGCCTTAGTAGATAGCTTGATTGTCCAAATCTTGAGCAATCTTGAGCCACTTGGAGATTTTTCTTGCAATGTTGGGAGAAATATGAGAGGGCAAATTTAGGGGTACAACAACTTCCCCTGTTCAATCTTATTAAACCTGAGGATGTAGACTGGCTTTCGTGCCTTTCGTGATCTGAAGGTGGAAGGAGATTGAACACTAGAGTGCCCAGAAATTTGCACTCGCATGAAGTGGTATCAACATTGTGATGTCGGGAATGGGCTTACAGATGCCATTTGGAGATTTTTGGTGGGAGGATGGGCTTACAGATTCCATCTGCATGAGCGTCGATCGCATAAGAGATTCCTTAACGAGAAATTGCATACCTGTTGTTTGTAGAAGATTCCGCTGGGGAAGTCTATCTTTTACTGAGATTTAGGAACTTGTCCATAATTCAACTGGGGGAAACATCTTCATCAATATCTAGGAACTGTCTGGTCTTCAACATAGTATACCATTGAGATTGTAGAGCTCGTCCACACTATGACGGAGGAAAATTGTCGAGATTGAGAACCTTATCTGAAATTCAACCGAGGATAATTCAGTTGAGATTCAAGAACCGGCCAGGTCTTCGACTAAGGGAAACATCTTCATCAAGATCTAGGAATTGTCTGGTCTTCAATGTAGTATACTGTTGAGATTGTAGAACTCGTCCACACTATGACGGAGGAAAATATCTTCATCAAGATCTAGGAACTGTATGGTCTTCAACGTAGTATACTGTTGAGATTGTAGAACTCGTCCACACTATGACGAAGGAAAACATCTTCATCAAGATCTAGGAACTGTCTGGTCTTCAACGTAGTATACCGTTGAGATTGTAGAACTCATCAACACTATGACGGAGGAAAACATCTTCATCAAGATCTAGGAACTGTCTAGTCTTTAACGTAGTATACCGTTGAGATTGTAGAACTTGTCCACACTATGACGGAGGGAAACATCTTCATCAAGATCTAGGAACTGTCTGGTCTTCAACGTGGTATACCATTGAGATTGTAGAACTCGTCCACACTATGACGGAGGAAAACATCTTCATCAAGATCTAGGAACTGTCTGGTCTTCAACGTAGTATACCGTTGAGATTGTAGAACTCGTCCACACTATGACAGAGGGAAACATCTTCATCAAGATCTAGGAACTGTCTGGTCTTCAACATGGTATACCGTTGAGATAGTAGAACTCGTCCACACTATGACGGAGGAAAACATCTTCATCAAGATCTAGGAACTGTCTGGTCTTTAACGTAGTATATCGTTGAGATTGTAGAACTCGTCCATACTATGACGGAGGAAAACATCTTCATCAAGATCTAGGAACTGTCTGGTCTTCAACGTAGTATACCATTGAGATTATAGAACTCGTCTACACTATGATGGAGGAAAATATCTTCATCAAGATCTAGGAACTGTCTGGTCTTCAACGTAGTATACCGTTGAGATTGTTGAACTCGTCCACACTATGACAGAGGGAAACATCTTCATCAAGATCTAGGAACTGTCTGGTCTTCAACGTAGTATACCGTTTAGATTGTAGAACTCGTCCACACTATGACGGAGGAAAATTGTCGAGATTGAGAACCTTATCTGAAATTCAACCGAGGATAATTCAGTTGAGATTTAAGAACCGGTTAGGTCTTCAACATAGCTGAGAATTTAACTGCATCCTTCCTAAAAGGTAAAGGTCAGTCGTATGCAATGCATGATATATATCAAGAAATGATGTTCTTAAAATAAATGAAATTGCATTATATGATGCGTATATGCATGTATCATGATGTATGGAAATGTAATGTTTTAGACGGGGAAAATAAATCCCGGATAGCTGCTGGAGAATAGAGTTGGATTCTTCATTTCCGCTGGGGATGGTGAACGAAGATGATTGCGAGAATAAACCTGCAGGAGAGTATAACTCCGTTGGGGAATATACTGATGAGGATATTACTATGTGGGGGAAGAGATGCTCTGCTGAGGATTCCACCGATAAATTCCATTGGGGATGAATTACCGTGCTGGTGATACTGAATCCTGTTGGGGATTGAATTCCTGTTTGTGAAAGGAAAGAACTTCGCTGGGGATGATCTTTCAGTTGCGACTTCACTGGGGATAACCTTTTAGGATCTAATGGGGATAATCCTTTGAGATTTGCTGGGGACAATCTTCCTTTGAACTCGGCTGAGGATATTCATTTTTATACTCCGCCGGTGATGAATTTCCAGAGTCTACTGGGGATGATTCTTCAACTCCATTGGGGAAGCTTTTTTAGACTGCGCTGGAAAATTTTTAAATCCACTGGGGATATCTTGTATTCTGCCGGGGAATATTCTTATACTCCGTTGGGGAATATTAAGACTGTCGGGGATATTAAGCCTTTTCAGTGTTGATGGTAGGTATACTCTGCTTGGGGGAAAAAATTACCGATTCATTCATTCCCAGTTGCAAGTCTCAGCTGGGGAGAGCTATCATTATTGTCTTACCGGGATACCCTTTTTTCCCCAAGCCGCCTTTTCAGGTTTTCGACTTGCCGGGTGTACAGATTTTTCATTTTCATCCCTTATTTTTTCCCGAACCCTTTTGGTTCGCCGGGAAGCCCTTATTTTTTCCTAGGCCAGTCAACCTAGCGGGTCTTTGATTATGCATAGTATATTTTCACTATGTCTGCATTGACGGGGTGAGGAAGGTCGTCACCATCCATGTTGGTTAGAATCATAGCTCCTCCTGAGAAAATGTTCTTAACCATAAATGGCCCTTCGTAAGTAGGGGTCCATTTGCCCCTGGGATCACCTTGAGGTAGGATAATGCGCTTGATCACCATATCCCCAACTTGATACTCTTGTCATCTAACTTTCTTGTTAAATGCCTTGATCATTCGTTTTTGGTACGTTTGACCATGACAAATAGCAGTGAGTCTCTTTTTGTCGATTAAGTTCAGTTGATCAAGCCGGGTCTGGATCCAATCATCTTTGCTCAAACCTGCATCCTTCATAATCCGAAGAGAGGGTATCTGAACTTCAATGGGCAAGACTGCCTCCATGCCGTATACCAAGGAACAGGGGGTTGCCCTTGTTAACGTCTGCGCTGAGGTAAGGTACCCATGAAGAGCAAATGGTAACATCTCGTGCCAATCTTTGTATGTCACCGTCATCTTCTGCATGATCTTCTTAATGTTCTTATTAGCCGCTTCAACAGCCCCATTCATCTTCGGCCGATAGGGAGAAGGGTTGTGATTCTGTATCTTGAAATGCTTGCAGAGTTCAGTGATCATATTATTGCTGAGATTGGTACCATTGTCCATAATGATCCTCTCTGGTACACCATGTCGATAGATCAGATTGTGCCGAATGAACCATGCCACGACGTTCTTGGTTACTGTAGCAAAGGAAGCTGCTTCAACCCACTTTGTGAAGTAATCAATTGCTACCAGGATGAAACGATGCCCGTTGGACGCTGTTGGTCTGATCTCGCCAATCATATCAATGCCCCACATTGCAAAAGGCCAAGGAGCGGTTAAGACGTTTAGCGGTACTGGAGGTATGTGCACTTTATCAGCATAGACTTGGCACTTGTGACAGGTCTGAGAATGCTGATAACAATCGGCTTCCATTATGGACCAATAATATCCTTCCCGTAGGATTTTCTTTGCCATGGTATGTCCACTGGAATGAGTTCCGAAAGTACCTTCATGTAACTCAACCATGATCTTTTCTGCTTCGCTCTTATCCACACATCGCAGTAAGGTTGAATCATGGTTACGCTTGTAAAGAATACCATTGCTGATGAAGAACTTCACCGCGAAACTCCTCAGAAATTTCTTGTCATTAACAGATGCACCCTCGGGGTACTCATGAGCTTCAAGATACCTCTTCACCTCATGAAACCAGGGTTTATCCGCTACCTCTTCAGTCTCGAGATCACAGCAATGTGCAGGTTTGTCCAATCTTTCAATGATAATCCGGGGAGCTTCATTGTCCCAATTGACTTTAAACATAGAAGACATCGTAGCCAGCGCGTCTGCCAACTGATTCTCCTCTCTAGGGAAGTGTTCAAAGGTTATCTTTTCAAAGTGCAGAAGTAAAGTCAACACATACTCCTTGTAAGGAATAATATTTGGGTGTTTAGTATCCCACTCGCCTTTGATCTGACTGATCACGAGAGCGGAATCTCCGAAGAGACTTAGAAATTTAATCCTTAGGTCAATTGCTGCTCGAAGACCCAAGATGCATGCTTCATACTCCGCCATATTGTTGGTGCAGTTGAAACATAGTCGGGCGGTAAACGGAGTATGAGAGCCTTTAGGAGATATGATCACGGCGCCAATGCCATTGCCCAAAGCGTTTGAAGCTCCATCAAAGTACATAGACCATCGGGATCCTTCCTCAGGTCCTTCATCTGGTCCAGGTGTCTCACAGTCAGTTACTATCATGATATTCTCGTCTGGGAATTCAAAGTTCATAGACTGGTAATCATCCACGACCTGATGTGCCAAATGGTCTCCCAACAAACTTCCCTAGATTTCCTTTTGGGTCGTGTACTGGATGTCATACTCAGTCAAGATCATCTTCCATCTTTCTATTCTTCCGGATAAGGCAGGCTTCTCGAAGATATACTTGATTGGATCCATTTTTGATATCAATAGAGTAGTGTGAGTCAGCATATACTATCTCAGCCGGAGAGCAGCCCATGCCAAAGCGCAGCAAGTTTTCTGGAGCAGTGATTATCGAGTCTCACAGTCGGTAAACTTTTTACTAAGGTAATAAATAGCATGCTTTTTTCGGCCAGACTCGTCATGCTGACCCAGCACACACCCCATTGAGTTGTCGAGTACTGTCAAGTATAAGATCAACGGTCTCCCTTCAACTGGTGGCATCATAATAGGTGGCTCTTGGAGATACTATTTGATCCTTTCGAAAGTGGCCTGGCATTCCTTGTTCCAATGTACTACTTGATCTTTCTTCAGTAGTTTGAAGATTGGCTCACAAGTAGCAGTCAGGTGCGAGATGAATCGGGCAATGTAGTTCAGTCGTCCCAGAAAGCCTCTGACTTCTTTTTCTGTTCGTGGAGCTGGCATTTCCTATATAGCCTTCACTTTGGCAGGATCCACTTGAATACCTTTATCGCTTACGACGAAACCCAACAGCTTACCAGATCTCACTCTGAAGGTGCACTTGTTCGGGTTTAACCTTAGCTTGTACAACTTCAACCTGTCAAATAACTTCTGCAGATGGTCAAGGTGTTCTTCCTCAGTTTGGGATCTTGCAATCATGTCGTCGACGTATACCTCAATCTCATGATGGATCATGTCATGAAACAAAGCGACCATGGCGCGCTGATACGTTGCCCCAGCATTCTTCAGTCCAAAAGGCATGACTTTGTAGCAAAAGGTACCCCATTGAGTAACAAAGGTTGTCTTCTCCATGTCTTCGGGAGCCATTTTAATCTGATTATAATCGGAGAAACCATCCATAAAGGAGAATACCTTATGCTGAGCGGTGTTATCAACCAGAACGTCAATGTGAGGCAGAGGGAAATCATCTTTGGGGCTCGCCCTGTTCAGATCCTTATAGTCGACACACATTCGAACCTTACCATCCTTCTTTGGCACATGAACCACATTGGCAACCCACTGCGGGTAAGAAGTAACTGCTAGAAAACCGGCGTCAAACTGTTTCATAACCTCAGCCTTGATTTTCTCAGACATATCTGGGCGCATTCGGCAGACCTTCTGCTTCACTGGAGGACATTCTTCCTTAGTAGGCAAGTGGTAAACCACAATATCAATATCCAACCCAGGCATATCTTTATAAGACCAGGCAAATATCTCAACGTAGTCACGCAGCATCTGAATTAACCGTTGCTTCACACTAAGTTCCAAATTCGCCCCAACCTTGACCTCTTTCTTGTCTATCTCTGTACCCAGATTTACTGATTCCACCGGCTCTTCGTATGGCTGAATATCCCTCTCTTCCTGAAGTAACAGTCTTGCAAGTTCACCAGGCACTTCACAATCATCTTCACCTTCGTCTTCGGCTAAGTTGATCGGACTTTCAAAGTCATAACTGGCAGTAGCAGAGTCGTTACTAGTGAGATCCAGAGTGGATGTAGACCTGTATATGTGAGTGTGTATAAAATAGTTGTTTTGCAATATATAATAAAAGAAAAACAAGGAGCGCAAGATTTGAAATGCAATAAACGTCCAATACTTTTATTGATGATATATGTAGATGACGCACATAAAGCCCTCACAAATAAAGCCATGGTGCCCCGGGTAAGACATCGGGCCGTAAATTTTAAAACATTGTCTGTTACAAATTCAAAACAAAAAGTCTCATTACTGGTGGATAACAGAAACGTGCATAGAATCCTTCGCTGTCTAGTTGCTTAGTCCACCATCGGTAGTTGGGCATATCCAGCTGTCAATATCAAACTCTTCATCATCGTCATCTCCGATAGCATTCACTCCTGCGTCATGTTTAGGCTTTTCCGGTGCTCCGAACTCAATCTCCTTCGCATCGATCAAGTCTTGTACCTTTTTCTTTAAAACCCAACAATTATTTATATCATGCCCTGGGCTATCAGAGTGGAAAGCACAGCGGGCATTAGGGTTGTACTTTGGTGATGTAGTGTTGGGATTCTTCGGGGCCTCCCTTGGAATCACTAGATTAGTTTTCAATAACTGTGGCAGAATCTGAGATAAAGTCATGTTGGGCTGAGTGAATTGTCTTCGAGGTCTCTTGGCCTTTGACTGATTATTGTGCTGAGGAGCACCAACAGGTCTTGAAATAACAACCGCATTAACAGCTTGGCGGCGTTCAGGTCTATTCTGGCTTTTCGTACTGTAAACAACACTGGACTCCTTCTTAAAAGGCTTCTTCTCGATGCCTGATGAAGCACCCTTCTGTATTTTACCAGACTTAATACCAGCCTCAATTCTTTCCCCGGTCATGATCAACTCTGTAAACCCGGATGATGAACTCCCAATCAGATGGTTGAAATACGGACCAAATAAGGTCCCCAGAAACATATCCATAAGCTCCCGATAAGCCAAGGGTGGTTTCACTCTTCCAGCAAGGTCCCTCCACTTCTGAGCATAATCTTTGAAACCTTCTCCCGCACCCATTGACATACCCTGGAGTTGGGTACGTGTAGGAGCGAGGTCGGCATTGTATTGGTACTGCTTGTAGAAAGCAGCAACCAAGTCTTCCCAATTACGGATGCTAGTTCCTTCCAACTGGTAAAACCATTCAAGCTGAGTCCCTGAGAGACTGTCTTGAAAGAAGTGGATCCATAGATTCTTGTCAGCGGTGTACGGCTGAATCTTCCTAACATACGAACGGAGGTGCAACTTTGGACAAGAAACTCCGTCGTACTTAGCAAAGGATGGTGCTTTGAACTTGTGGGGAATCACCACCCCAGATGACAGACCCAAATCACCAAAGTCCAGACCAGGCACTTTCTGAACTTCCATCGCACTCAACCGGTCTTCCAGTTGCTTGTATCTATCCTCAATCGGAGGATACTGGTCATCATCGAAGTCCGTCTCGTTGTCTGAAACCACAGGGCTAGGATCCCTCCTTTCTTCCTGACTATCTTTCCCTCCAGATGAGGTGGTCAAATCAACTTCATCTCGTAGCCTGTTTCCAAACCTGTGGCCCATGTTAAACAGGACCGTCTTCTTCTTCTTCTTCTTCTTCTTCTTCTTCTTCTTCTTCTCTTTCAGGATAAGGGTCTTCAGATCTTGTTGACCCTTAGCCAAATTCATGAACAATTCTTGGAACTAGGCGTTTTGAGCCTGTAGAGCCTTGATTGCTTGTTCAGTTGATGTTTCAGAAGACATGATGCTGAAATAAACAGTGAAGAAGATGAGAAAACCTGTAAGGGTACCTATTATGAGGTTCGTGGAATGAAATGAGTATGCTATGATTTCAAAGACATCGAGAGATTCAAATTCGTAATTCAAACATGAAACACACTTTTATTAGATAAACTTGAAAGTCAATTGTTCACAAATTTCCCTTAAGGAGTTACAAGAAAGGAAATACTGAAAAGTAAATAAAAACTGGAAATAATCAAAAGGCATCAGCGCTCCCATGGTCGTTTTCCTTTAGTGCTGACATAGTCGTTGATGATCTGCTCATTCTCCAACTGCCTTGTCAACTTCTGGATCTTTCGCTCTTGCTCGTGATACTTTTCTCTATAAGTATCCCATTCTTCTCTCAGCTGCATCCAGGACCTCTTCAATGCCCCAATGTCAGTAGGCATGTAAGGGTGTAAGATAGTAGGAGGAACCCCTTCCTCATTAGAAACTTCAACAATAATAGGCAAGACGGCTTCATAGGGAATTCCCAGCTTTTGGGCACGTATGCGAACCCATCGGAGATATGGTTCCATTGGTAGAGAAGTCTTTGCACCCAGCTCGTGTGGATCAGATCTGTGTACTCTATCCTAAGCCCTTATAAATCTGTGGCATTGCTTGTCACTATCCCCTTGGAAATCAAAGATTATACTAGGCATTAGCAGCTCATGAGGTCCTTCCCTTCTGGCTCGCCCAAACTGACGTAAGGCCAATCATGGATTGTAAGTAATTCCTCCATTGGTTCCTATCAGTGGAACACTGGGGTGTTCCCTACATCGATCAATAATAGCCACCTCGTCCATACCCTTGATAGTCCAAATGATGTCATTATGAGAGAGAGACATAACCCAATAAGCCCAACCCATGCCTTCTTTGTTCTTTAGAACTGATTTGGGGAGGTGAGAAATAAACCACCTCGCCAACAATGGAGCACAACACATCAAGTTTCCCCACTTCCGAGTAGTACGAGCATAAAGCTGATGAAGGATGTCACCCAAGAGAGTGGGTACAGGATTACCAGACATAAAAATCTTTACCGCATTCACGTCAATAAAAGAGTCAGAGTTAGGAAACAATACCAAGCCATATATCAGAAGATCCAGAATATCTTCGCTAGCCTGGAAGTCTAGATTATCCCAGAAATGATTAGCCTTACTAACCAAGAACTTAGTCAAAAAGCCCTTTGCTCCACTACGAGTTTTCCAATTAGCCATTACCCCAGCCTTTGTCAGATGAAGGGATGAAGCAATCTCTTCCGACCTAAGGATCTTCTCCCAACCTATAAACGGGGTCTACTCCAGAATAGAGATGCCGAGCATATCAGAGAACTCTTCCAAGGTAGGGACTAACTGGTAGTCCTAAAAAGTAAAGCAATGGTACAGTGGATCAAAGAACTAGACTAGGACACTCATCATCTGCTCGTCCAATTTAGAGGTGACCAAACCAAGAAGATGCCCATGTCTTCTGATAAAGGAAGTAGTATCTGACATCTTTGCAACCAAATCTTTAAGCATAGTGGGAACCTGGACAAAGTTGATCCGGATGGTGTTCCTACGCATAGGTGCCATGACCTACAAAACAAAACAAAGATGAATCCCTCCTGTCTTTGAAATAAGTTAGTCCAATGCAAGATGTATGCAATGTTATGATGTCATGATGTCATGATAGAAAGCACACCACAAGTATCCATAAATAGCAAACATGGTAAAGGCACACAAGTCACACAGAGAGCCCTTAGATTTCAGGCTGGCAAGGAGTCTAGGTACTACCCTCTTTCAGTTCAGTTGCTTTAAACCTGTCCTAAAAATAGTAATCGGGTTCGAGAGGATCTCAATATCACTGACTACCCTCGATCGGTCATAATTCTATTTTAGCAACCTTTTCTTGCGGCCGGAATCATCGCGAGAGTTTAGTCTCAATGAGTGTAGCATACTGCTACTGTTCTATGGCCAAGTTCGTCAATTTAAAGGTTCTAAGGTCAGTTGGTGCTTAATGAACCCTTAGCAGACCCATATTCTCCTCGTTGCGCCACAAGGGATATCGGTACATACTAAAGTGCCACACCAACGTAGCTACTGCTTCAACCGTATCGGTCTACGCCGTATAGTTCCCTCACAATTTATTGCTACTTACCTAAAGGGTATCCCCCAGATCCGGGTTAGGATCTATAGTAACTCCGATTCAACCCACAAAGATAAATCATACAAGTCAAGCAATTGAAGACATTATGAACTATTCCTAAGGTACACCCCACTTATTAAATAACCCCAGCAGAGTCGCCAGTTCTGTGATACGGTGGGATAGAACTGACTGTTTTTTGGAATGCTGGTTTGCATTTTGCGTTTGTTTTCGCAAAATGTCGCGGTAAGTAAGAGTCACCACCGACTTTTATTTTATCCAACAAGGAAAGGAAAAAAGCACAGAAAAATTCCTTTTTCGAGATATTTCTCGGGTTCGGGGGGTAGATTATAGAAAGGGAAGGTATTAACACCCTTTCTATCCGTGGTTATCCACGAGCTCTTAGGTACTTGCTCATATTGTTTTCAAAATATTGCTTTCTTTGTGCTTGTGGGTTTGAAAAAGTTTTTGTTTGAAAACTTTGATTTAACTCTTGCTTCTGTCCTCAAGAGCGTATGAAGTGTTTTTGAAAACTTTGTTCGAAAAGTGTAAGTGTGAAAAATATTTTGTTTTTTGAAAGAGCAAGTATCTAAGAACCATTTACCTACTCGAAAAAGGAATCATTCTATGCTATCTTCCTTTAAACAATGGTATCCCACTATTGATGAGTAGGTAGCGTCGTCGTTGGAGTTTAAGGGTCAATTCGAATGAGGGACTTACGGTCACCAAAGCAATGTTAGGACGCCTTAGCGCTAACCCTAATGTCTTAGATCATTTTTTGAGGCAACAATATCCTAGGCAACCGTTTCGAGGCGACTATGATCTTTAGACAAGAGGGCGACCTCTAAAACTACCTATACTCAATGACCGTGTACAAAGGCAACCAAGTGGGGTGTACCCTAAGAGTGCGCATGTGCGAGTGTGTCGTTTTCAGTTAATTTTATCTTTGTACATGTTAATGGTTATCTACTTTTATTTTAGGTTAAAATATTCAATCTTGTCATGCATCCCTATTATCAAACATCTAACAGTTATATTTTGCGGAAAATAAATTGCGGAAGTTAAATTATAAGGCGTCGGGTATTTACATCGCCAAGTACAAACTGGGAACAAGTACAATATTGAATAAATAGATTGCGTGCGGAAAATTAAATCCAGTGCGAGTTCTAGGGTTTTGACCCTTTGTTATTTAAAGAAAAGATTTTTTTTGGTTGTTTTTGAATTAAGAAAGAAATTACCTAAGTTAATTATTAAATTAATAAATAAATAAATTAATTAATGAAAATAAATTATTTTTGGATTTTTGGTATTTTAAGAAAGAAAATAAAATTAATTAATGTTAGTAAAAACCTAATTAAGTCTAATTAGTTTTAATTATTTACAAAAATATATTGAAGTTATTTCTAATTAATGGCCTAAATTAATTAATAGATCTGTTAATAAAATAAATAAAATACTAAATTTTAATTTGATAAAGAAAAGGTTTTTTGGTTTTAATTTTATAAAGAAAAAAAATTGATTAGTTAGAAACTAATAAAAATATAATAAAACAATTAAATAAAATAAATAGAAAGAGATAGGGGGTATGGGCCTGGTTTTTGGTGTTTGGACAACAATCCTGAGGGCACTGACTTTCCCTGGACTTGGTGTGGACACGTTGACCAAAGCCTTGGTGGTCCGTCCATCCCCATCCATCAGATCTGGCTATTGGCCATCTGTCCATTAGATAGATGATGGTGTATGATGCACTGCTTCTCCTTATGCATATTGGAATACCTGAAGAAACAAAATAACAAAGAGAGTGGGGGACCTGGGATTCGAACCCAGGTCCTGTTGGATGTTGCCATCGCTTGCTTGCCACTAGGCCATTATGCTTCAGTTGTTAATATATTAAACAATAAAGATAATATGCCAAAACACGTTAATATGCCAGAAAATAAAAAAAATGCGTGAATATTTGAAAAGGGCCAATTAGAGGAGGACATGATGTCGTCCCTGTCCTCAGGCTTGTAACGAAGTTACCTGCGGATTTGAATCTGCAACTCAATGCATAGGTCGTCTCTAAAATTCATCTCATGCTATATAAATTCCTCCCAAGATCATGGTTGCATTCATCTTCCTCTCCCGGTCACGTCCATAGCCATCATTAAGGCTAATTTTACCTGTAGCAAAAACGCCCAAAAAAGCTCCAAGAACCCTAGCTATGGTGATTCTTGGTACATGTCATATAAACGAAATTCAATAATACAATAAGTTTGCAAATGTCTTGGTGATCACAAACATGTAATTATTTTGTCCAAAAGATGCCAGAATGAGGATTTACGAATTCAAGAAAGAAACGGATTCACGTGGTACTTACAGTGCGTTTGGGCATGTATGGGAGCTTGCTTTGGGTTGGTTTCAACTTGGTGAACCTCCAGGAATTGATTGAGACCCTTCTTGGCTTCTGAGATCGCCTCTAAGTATGAATTCGGATTCAAGCTTTTTCCACACTTTTTCAAGTTTTGTTTTGATCGTTCTTGCAGCCTCTTCCCTATATTTCGTGTCCTTTGGCTTCTATATGTATCATGGAATGCATTAGGTCAAGAATCATGAATCCAATCTCTCTAAATCAATGCACCCATATTTAATTTGATTCACTTTTGAAAACTTGCCAAATTTGTCAAAAAACCATCTTTTTGCACATGATCTTGTGTGATATGAATTTGATGATGATATTGATGAGAATCCAATCCTGAAAATAGCAAAAAATCTCATGTAATCAAAGTTTGGGATTTTATTTGATTTAATTTGATTTAAAATGAAATAATTCAATAAAAAATCAAATAAAATAATAAAATAGATAAATGGACACATGGCTGAAGATAGGACACGTGGATAATGATGCAAGCTCAAATCAAGTGGAAAAGAATGGATCCATTTGACAAAATTTGAAGTTTTGGGGATAGTTGACTTTTGGCAATTTTGCAAAAATTCCCAACTTCAACAATGCATAACTTCTTCAATTTTGAACTTTTGGAGGTGTTCTTTGACTTTATAGAAAGATTGAGATGTCCTCTAACCAACCCCTTTGGTCTCATATAATTTTGACATTCCATTCTCAAGTTATAAGCTTTGACAAAAAAGGTGTTTTTATTGACTTTCAAAAATGACCTATAATGTCCAAATTTATAACTTCTTGTGAGTGCATTTCTTGATCTTGGGGTATGAATATGGATTGTAAGAAATTGCATCCTATTCAAAATGAGCTTTGGATGGGTCATTTATCATAAAGTATGAGAAAGTTATACTTGGTCAAAGTTGAGTTGACTTTTCTTGCAAAACCCAAATTTAGCAACTTTTGAGTCTTGATGAATTTTGAGCAATCCTTGATGAATCATGATCAGCCCTTGATCAAATGATGAAATATCCTTCAAAATGAGAATGTTGACAAAAAACCTTGAAGTTTGACTGTTTATAGGTCACAGTTGACTTTTGCCCTACCACAATCGACTTTTGGACCCTTGAGCAATTGACTGAGCAAACTTCCTCTGCAAGGCTTGAAATTTGACATGGATGACCTTGAGAACATATTAGGATATTGGGGAGCACTTGAGGTCATTTGGATTCAAAGATCTTGATGCAACACAAAACCCTAATTTGGGGTTGACTGCCTTAGGAGATAACTTGACTGTCCAACTCTTGAGCAATCTTGAGCCACTTGGAGATTTTTCTTGCAATGTTGGGAGAAATATGAGAGGGCAAATTTTGGGGTACAACAGTTATGTAGTAGAAATTATGCTCTGATTCATGTAACATTGGGTGGGGGTTGACGATTGTCTTCTTAATTTCTTATGTTATTTAAGATGTTGGGTTGAGTGTTGACAACCGAGATATTTTATGATATTTTTATGAAGTGTGACGCCGTTGTGGATGTATTTTTATGATTAAAATAATAATTAATTTTTTGGGGTTGTAGAAGGGAGTTACACCTACTCCTTTCCATAAAAATTGATCTTAGGACTATCAAATAATGCTTATGTGATTTTAAAAGGTAAAGCTCACGAACCTTTTATACAAGGAAAAATTAAGTTTAAGGTTTGCTTCCAATCAAACAACGAACAACAATATGAAGTAGTTAGTCCTTCTTCCAAACACGAACAAAGATTTGAGTGGTTAATTTCTAAGCTTTAACCAAGATTTTATATGGATTTATCTCAAATAATTATGGAATTTGGAACTGGCTATCCTCTAAATTGAACTGAGGTTTTACATAAGATGATCACAAATCAAATCGAGATTTTATACCATGCTGATCTCGAACCAACTGAGCTTTTAAGGTTGTACTCTAAAATCAATAAGAATATTTTTAATTGATCATCTTCAAGAACCCAAAAAAGAGTTATTCCTTAAGTGTCTCAACGCACAAACCAAACATAAACATAATGCTTAATCCTCAATGTTAGTAAAATAATATTATAAAGCAATATTTAGAAATGACACTCAATTAAAATCTAAGACCGTAACCGTTTATTTATTTTATTTTTAACACAACAATTTTTATTAATAAGCTGCTTAGCAGGATTCGAAACGAGTTTATTTATTTTATTTATAACATAATAATCAATGAGTATTTTATTTTGAATAAATAGTTTATGAGGTATCTATCTATTATTGAAAGCTTGATTTTGTAACCTCTAGGAACAATTCAAATCATACAGAATACAATTGTAAGGTAATCATCAGTGTCATAATCATCATCATCATTTATTATTAATTATTACTATTATTATTATTATTATTATTATTATTATTATTATTATTATTATTATTAAAAAATCTCCTTTATTTAATTTTGAAAAATAAATCTGAAATAATTGATATAGTCTTTAAGAAAGTATAATGAATATCATTTATATTTTCAAGTTATTTATATTTCACAATGATTCAAAAATATAATATTAGAGGTCGTGAAAAATGCAGCATGAGTACAAGTATAAACATAATAATTATGAAGAGTTTCAAATATCCCATATTATAAGAATATATAGTTAAGTTTTATTTTCTTAATAATTAACTTTAACCAAGTATGGTAACTGTTATTTATAATATCCATTTTATAATAAATAATCATAAAATATGTTTTTTAAATAATCAATAATATTAATTTAATTAGTTGAAAATATTTTTTCAGAATAAAATATAATATGTGTTGTAGAACTTCATTTTACTAAAAAAACACTCTATTAGTTATTAATTAGTGATAGTATAATTAAAAATAATTATTAAATATTAATTTAAAGTATGGCTAAAATTAAGAAATTAATTTATGTAATTTTATTAAATAAAAAATTCAAAAATTAAGTAGGTTATGTATTACATCCACTATTAATTAAAATCAACAAATAAAAATAAAACACTAAATATTAATAATGTAACCAATAATAATACATTAAATCTACCACTAACATTAACTACATATCATAATTTCCCCCCCTATAATTTCACTCATTAATTAATAATAATAATAATAATAATAATAATAATAATTATTATTATTATTATTATTATTATTATTATTATTATTATTATTATTATTATTATTATTATTATTGTTATTATATTATTATTAGTTAATTAAATAAATGGACTAAAAAAATAAGATAAGTAATTTTTTATTACTATTTAAGCCTCTTTGTATAATCTATTAACTACAATAAATAACAATTATACATAGACTTTCATTTATAATTTTTTTAATTACACGTCCTCTTTTTTATATGTAATAATAGGTTTATTTTTTAAGAAGACAATGGATTAGAAGAAATCGGTTGAGATATATAGTATTAATTATTTTTTCTTAATTTTATTAGTATTGTAATTTTGTACTGAACTCTAGACCATTTTTAAATCTTTTATTATATATAAAATTTATATTTTTCTATCTTAATTTCTTAACTCTATTTATTTTCTATTTCAATGATTAATTTGATGTCGAATATAACTCATCTATTTTTTTAGTTTTATATTTTATAAAATTTACTTTAAATTATTAAAAATACTATAAAACATCAAAACAATAAGGTTACATTATAAGCTAGAGATGTAATTCATATAAAAATTATTTATATTAATATTTTTTAAATTATATTAATTATAATTGATATTTAAATAAAAATAACCGTGCATCTTCGAGTGTACGTCTAATTTCAAATATTACATATTATAAGAATATATAGTTAAGTTTTATTTTCTTAATAATTAACTTTAACCAAGTATGTAACTGTTACTTATAATTATCCATTTTATAATAAATAATCATAAAATAAATAATAAATATTCATTAAAGTGTTTTAAAAAATATTAAAAACAAATGAGACATCAATGAATTATCATAAAATTGAATCATATCTTGCCTATAAATTAAGCTATATTTACATAGGTACAAACATTCTAAACATAAACATCATCCTCATACACATTATCAAATTAAGATGACAGGGAAGAGATCTATTTCTCTTTTAAATGTTGTGATGATTTTAAGCATGTTAGTAACAACATTAGATGCACGTAAAATTGATGCTATTACTTGCCCTGATGCTCTTTTATCCTTGCTTCCTTGTCTTCCTTATTTGCAAGGAACTGATCCTGCTACACCAACTAGTGCATGTTGTGCAGGTGCAAATAATTTAAATCAAAAGGCAGACACCACTCAAAGTCGAAGAGATGTGTGCAATTGTCTCAAACCCGCTGCATCAAGATTTGGAGTTAATCCTGACAGATCAAAACAACTTCCACGTCTTTGTAACATTAGTCTTTCAGTTTCATTTGATCCTAGCATTGACTGTAACACGTAAGTTTGTCTTCATCTCTCCCTCCAAAATCAAATTATTATTCAATTTTTTTTGTACATTTATATTCTGTTATAAAATTTTTTTTTTTGGGTGCGTGCAGGGTTTCATGATGCTATAATATGAGACATGTAGAACATAAGCAAATCTTGAAGAATCATTGAGATAACTACTATATGTGTAGCAATAAGCAAAATAAAAATTTGTATCAAGTCTTTAAGATTGGATAAGTTTTCAGCATTGTATTAATTGATAATAAATTCATTTTCTTGCTATCTATATCTTATTTTCATTTTTTTTAAAATTTGTTCTATTGTATCGTTTTAAAAAATATCATTAAATATATGTAAAAAATCTCCAACTGACTAATAAACAAATAAAATAAGTTTTGACTACAACATATAGTTATATATCTTTTAAAAAACCAAAGCTAAAAGCTTAATAAAAATATTTAGTTTATAGATAATATTTAAAAATAAATATTTTATATTTTTAATCTATCATATTTGTCAAATCTTAACATTAAAATTTAATCATATATACTTTTAAATTAACAATTATGAATTTTTAAGGTTGATTATAATTGGTATGTAGTATATCATTATTTTCTCTATTTGCTTCTCTCTCAAGGTCCATCAATTTGGTGAACTCCACCATCCTTTTAAAAAAGGGATCTGACCAAGTTTCCGTCTCAATTGTAGAATGTGTCCATTGGTATGATGTAGTTGGAATATGTCACCCCAGTTTCAAATGCACCTGAACAAACTGACGCGATCTAACACACCCGATATAATGATGTTGGTAGACGAGTTTTTAGGTGGGCGACTTTGAAGTGGGAAAATTTCTCCGAAAATCCGAATCTTGTCAGATTAACACACACCCACTCATATGCACTTGTTATAAGATGACGCATCTCAAGGAAGGACATCCACTTTGCAACTGGTGCGTTATAGCTAAGACATGGAACAAGGGCGTTGTGAATTTTATCAAAGTTGGCTTTATTCTCATATAATCGGGTGTAAAGTTCCCTATACACCATCATCTCAGAAATAAGTGTTTGGCGAACAAGATTGTGATTCTCTTCTCCCTTACCGAGTAAACTGGCCATGGGCCGATACTCGTGGTTACCATCAGACCCCGTATCAACGATCCTTTCAATGTGTTTGTGCATAAAAAGAGATATCTCATAAATGTAGATCCTCGGTGGTTTTTTGTAAACCGACTTGGTATTTGAAACACTTTCTAGTCTTTTCCGTTTCAAACCGACAAGTATGTTTCTCGGTGAAACTTTGATTAACGACAATTCTGAAATAGATTCCTTCTCTTTCGGCTTAAGTCGACCTACAATTGGATGCCCATGTAGCTTGGTGTCCAACGCATGATTATGTACACCAGAAAAAACATTAAACCTCCATGAATCATCCACCCTACAAGAACCGTGCAATTTAAACAGACACTCACATTTCCTCAATCTCGTGTCATCATGTTTTAACTTCTGGATTTTTTAAACATATTTATCACTTCTCTTGAATTTAATCACAACAAATGCTTACCTTATACTAGTGTCATTATTAGACATTCCAATCACAACGCCAAACCCAAGTTTGCTAGCTTTCATTCGAACCCATTCAAGCATATGTTGATGAGAGGTGAAACTTTTATCATTTGTAAATTATTGTCCAACATCTATCACGACATCAATCATTTTATCAACGTCATTCACCTTATTCGACTTAGCATCTTCATTGAACTTGTCTGGAACCTTTACGACAACTTTGGAAATATTGTCGGGGTGCACTATACCTAACACGAGCAAAAAAACATAAATTATGTTAAAATGGTATCTTGTTTATGTAACAGACATAATTTTGGATATGCACGTCCTAATTATGTAGGTGGAATTCGGAGATGCGTAACCGAAGTGACGCTATTTTTTTCATCCATAAATCAACCTCAATGCAAGGAATGTGAGATGAAATGAGGAAAATTTACCTTGAATTGCAGATTTCTATGCTCTTTATTCTATGCTCAAACACTTGAAACTTGGTTTGGAGACGAAAAAATGATTGAGAATGGTTGAAGTTTTGTTGAGGGTTTTAGTTATGGGGGGAAGAAAATGAATGAAATAACGGTAGGGGTGACCATGCGGCAATCTAATATGGCAAAGATAGTTTCGGATATATATTTTAAAAACTACCTCTAGAATTTTAAATCCAACATTTTAGTATTAAAACATGGAAAAGAGTGACTTCAGATGTGCATATTCGAAACATGCTGAAAGGTGCATTCATATATGCACATCCGAAGGGTATTTTCGGGTTTTCAGAGATTTAGCTAAACATATATAGGTGGAGAAAGAAATTCTCTAAATGGGTCGGGAATTTCTTTTTGCACTCTTACCTTCTCTTAGGTCTCTTACGAAATGTTAAAAATGTCCTTTATTTTCAAAGATACATCTCCGAACGCACAACTTCTTCATTTTTCCAAAATTTAATTTGGAGATGCATCTCCGGATTTTTCTGAGGTTAATTCAGAGATGTATCCCCGAAAATACACCTGAAGCCATTTCACAGTAGTTTCATTAAGTTGGTTTATCATTTAACCCCTCATTTATACTTTTATGCACAAACACATTGAGTGAATTGTAAATGTTAAGGGTGATGGTAAATGCGGTTATCAGACAAGATCTGGCTTACTCGGTAAAGAGAGGAGAATCACTTTCTTGTTCGCCAACAACTTTTGAAAGAGTTGACAGCGCATAGGGAATTCTACACACCGCTATATGAAAAAAAACATTTTTATTCAATTCAAGTTGCTCATATTTCTTGTGTTAGCGGTCTCACACTGGAGTTAAAATGGATGTGTTTCCACGAAGTATCTGAGTCTCCATAATCTTGACTTTGTCTTCAATATTAGAAGCAACATATTTTCTGATGAAAAAATCTTGACTTCTGATTCGAAAGTAAAAGCTTTTCTTTGATGTGTTCATAACCTTAACTTTGTCTTCACATTTAGAAGCAACAACTCCTCTGACGAACTAATCTTGACTTTTGACTTTTGAAACAAAAGCTTGTTTTTGGTGCAATCTTCGTTTCTGATCTTGGAGCAGAAACTCTAACAAAAATTATTTCTTCTAGAATACTTATGACTTCTAAAGCAGCAACTAATTAAGAAGTACATAGGAGATCCTCTTTCTGGAGAACATTCAGCCTCTTCAGAACTATTGATGTTTCTTCAGAAGCGGATGCAATAGTATTTCTAATGCGTGCTTGGCATATTTCTGATGATTCTTCAGACAATAGTCATGAATCAATTAGAACTTCTAATCTGCACACTCAAGAAACTATTAGAAACAAAATTGTTTACATATAAAATATATGTATTGTTTTCATCAAAATCCATAGATTAATTGCAGAATCCAAATCTTGTTCTAACAGTCAGCACCCCGGTATTCTTACTAACTCTGATGCAACATGTAAAAGGGACACGCCCTTCACTATGCACCCTAAGTTGTTTGAAGGGACACATGTCCTAGAAATTATTATAACATCTGACAAAGGAACTGTTGCGTCAACCTCAAGCACAATGGTCTTGACTAAGTTAAAGTAAAATTGCAAAGACTTGGATGAAACAATAAGAGCTTGCGCTGAAAGAAAGATCTAAATTGAAAGTCTTATTAGAGCTTTTTCAGAGGAAGGGGCTAAAGGAAATTTGGTTGATGTCGAGGATGAAGAAAGTGAAGGCAATGTTGCTAATAGTGATGATGAGGATCTTGAGAAACAATAATTTCTTCTGTTGGACTTTTATTTATGTACTTTTTGGGCTGTGCTCTGATTTTTTTGCACTACATGTGATTTTGGGTTATAATCCTGACTAAGTTTCTTTTGCTACATCTATGACCTTTTTGAATGATGGTTTTTTATAAGAAATGTGTGTAGAAGTATTTATGGTCCATGTTTTTTTTTGCTGCATAATTCTTGAGGGGCAACATGATTAATTTCTTCTATATGCCAGTTCAGTAGTCTAAATTGTGGCTATAAGGGGGAGAAATATGTTTGACTTTGTTTGATGCTTGTTGATGTTCCCTTGAGGGGTTTTTTTGATTCCATGTGACAGATGGAGTATTGTGACAGGGGGAGCATGATGCTGGTGTGCTGAGAGTTTAATTCTCTCAGGTGTTGTTGTGATGATGCTTTGTGATGTCTGACAAAATTTCATGACATATGGTTTCTGGTGGAATTCTGGAGTATGAGAGTTTATTTATCTCTATGTGTGAGGTTGGGTCTCTACTTTAATTATGTTTTTTGCATGTGTCTCTGATATGTTTATTGTTTTTTTTCAAGTATGCGTGATGTTCATGTATCTTGTGTATGGTTGTTTTGTTGTTGTTTGTTTCCCGATCTCCAGTTATATCATGAAAAGGTCGTTTTAGCCAAAATTTTCCAAAAGGGGAGATTGTTAAGTTTTTGTTTTTATGATTGGAAGCAATTTTGTTAAAACATGTTTCACAATAAGAAGTTATGGCATATGTCTTAACATGTTGTTCAGACATCAGTGAAGGCAGATGTCGAGCACAATGTTGTCACATGTTATACCAGAACACCAGTGCAGTCTTAGGTTTTACTTCTTGGAAGATTTATTTTTAAAATATGAGATTCTGAATGATTTTAGTTCTCATATAGCCGCAGACCAAGGAGGGATATTTTAGGAACATTGGTTCTATAACATAATTGATTTTGTTTCATAAAAAGGATCTTGGAGACTTTTTAGGAAACTTTATATTTTTGTTCCTATTTTTATGGAGAAGATTTTGCAGAAGATTTACAGTTGGAATATTGGATTTGTGTGAAGAGTCCAAGCCTATGCTTTCAATAGTATTTTTTATATGGACTTTCTAAACCAAAAATAATATGGAGAAGTCGTGTGCATGAGATAAGGGTTTAGGGTTTTAGTTTGTTCTATGTTCATTGTGATCCACTCTCTTATCACATTGATATTAGAGTTGGACTGAGTATTAGTTGTTATTTGTAAATCACTCATAAGCTTTTAAGCAAGAGTGAATTGTGTGTCAAGTTATCTTTGTTCGTGTTGTCAATCTTCTCGATGATGACGACTATGTTCGTGTTGTCAACCTCCTCGGTGAAAATGACCAGTAAAGAGTGACAATATCAAAGTATTGAACAAAAAATGAACGATAAACCGTATTGAATGATGGTGTTAGGGTTGAAATCGTGTATCATTTCACAATATTTAAGGTTAGGGTATTTTCGTCTTGTTTCTTTTTTCAGTGGAAAAATATGGAAACTGAAGAGACAAGCTAGCTAGAAGTGTATAATATTTAAAAAGATACCACCACGGTCTAAACTCTAAACCGTAATGATATGTTATTTACATGATAAAATTTCATAAAGAAGCATAAACGTTTAGCCATTTAAAAATTAAAAAAAAACAAAATATATCACAACGGTTGAACTAACCAACTGTTATGCTATTCCTTTTATTTTTTATTTAAAAATAAAAAAAGTAAAAGGCGCACCTTAACGTTAAAGGAATAAAAAACTTGAGTTGGCTGAAGTTCGAATCTATAAAAGCTTGAACAAATCACCATGGTCAGTTAAATAACTGTTATTATATCCTAACAATTATTAATTAAAAAAAATGTTCGCACCTGAATTTGTAGATGTCACCACAGTGTTTAGAAGAACCGTGGTGACTTTGGTGTTGTTGTATGCGCGTTTGATAGTAGTGACTCAAGAGTAGATTCCGAGGAAGTAAGTGGAAGATACTTATTCAGGGTTGTTTTAGTTTATCGTTATGTAGTAGATATTATGCTCTGATTCATGTAACGTTGGGTGGGGGTTGACAATTGTCTTCTTAATTTCTTATGTTATTTAAGATGTTGGGTTGAGTGTTGACAACCGAGATATTTTATGATATTTTTATGAAGTGTGACGCCCTTGTGGATGTATTTTTATGATTAAAATAATCATTAATTTTGTGGGGTTGTAGAAGGGAGTTACACCTACTTCTTTCCATAAAAATTGATCTTGGGACTATCAAATAATGCTTATGAGATTTTAAAAGGTTTAGCTCACGAATCTTTTATACAAGAAAAAATTAAGTTTAAGGTTTGCTTCCAATCAAACAACGAACAACAATATGAAACAATTAGTCTTTCTTCCAAACACGAACAAAGATTTGAGTGGTTAATTTCTAAGCTTTAACCAAGATTTTATATGGATTTATCTCAAACTATTATGGAGTTTGGAACTGGCTATCCTCTAAAGTGAACCGAGGTTTTACATAAGATGATCATAAATCAAATCGAGATTTTATATCATACAGATCTCGAACCAACTGAGCTTTTAAGGTTGTGCTCTAAAATCAATAAGAATATTTTTAATTGGTCATCTTCAAGAACCCAAAAAAGAGTTATTCCTTAAGTGTCTCAATGCACGAACCAAACAGAGACTTAATGCTTAATCCTTAATGAAAGCTTTTAACGGGGTTAACTTCAAACCAAACAGACACTTTCTAAGAAAGAGATATTCAATCAAGAGGGAAAATAACTCTTGGTGAGTTTACATTATTATCCTTTATAGAACAAACTTCCTCATTTAAACACAAAAACCTTTTTGAAAGCGCTATGACTAAATTTATGTGGTAGAAAGAAAAAAAATATTTTAGAGAGAGAGAGAGAGTGAGGGGAAGGTGAGATAAATCAAGTTTATGGATGTGAAAAAGTGAGGGGAGAGACATCTATTTATAGGCTAAAGGATGGTTCAAAAAAGGAAAAAATCTATGAACAAAATTAATTGTCCAATCGATTGGGTTATCATTCCAATTGATTGGATGACCTAAATAATAAATTACTTTAGACCATTTAAAAAATATTTGATAGAGAGCACCTATACTTCATTAAAACATTGTAACAATCGATTATGGACTATTTTTTTTCTCTAATCCAATCAATTGAGAATATGCTCAAATCAATTGGGTAGTTC
This sequence comes from Vicia faba, assembly GCA_948472305.1. Taxonomy (NCBI): domain Eukaryota; kingdom Viridiplantae; phylum Streptophyta; class Magnoliopsida; order Fabales; family Fabaceae; genus Vicia; species Vicia faba. The sequence goes on from OX451736.1 coordinate 526,248,324, forward strand.
AAAAAACATGTCCTAATCATTATGAATATTTTCAATTCATCTTGCTAGACTCCAAAACATATTTAGAATATTTTCTTTGAGAAAGTGAGACTTTGAATTAGAGTTTTTATTCAGTGTGTGATTTAGCAATATTATTTTACAAAAATGCACTTGCATTTTTACAAAATATTGATCACTCAGATACGATCGCACGAGCTTTCACACTATGAAGCATTTTAACTTTAGCCAAAAACACCAATCACTTAAGTATTTTTCTTGGATTTTTTTTTGTGGAGATGAGACTTGAGATACTTACAAGTTGGACGTTGTCATTAATGGATATCGCAGTGCTCATTAAACCCTAACTCTTCGACTTAATTTTGAGAAAGACTTTAAAAAACTATCTTGTGCATCTTTGACCACTTGAAATAGTTTCGTGTTTTTAAAGTTAATTTGCATCTCTATGATTTGTCATCAAGGTCATATTACATCTTTTCAAGTTCCCATCATCAAAATCATGATAGGCATGGCTTTCTTAACTTTGATTACTTCTTTATTTAACCTGCAATACTATATTTGTTGTGATTTGAAGACAATGAGTTATAGACTTACCTTTGAATATAGGAACTCCATAATAGTTAAATTGTGTTTATTCCATAATAAATTCAAGCATATGTGCAATGTATCTCAACGTAGATTCATAAGTACCTCCACAATAAAAAAATAGATTTAGTTGGACTAATGATAACCATAATTCAGACCATATTCTTGAAGGAGATGATTAAGAACTTGAGAGTTTTTCCTAGTAGCTTTGCAAAATATCATAAGGTCTTCAGCAAAAAAAAAAAGTGCTTTAAAATGATTGTCTTACTAACTTATATGTATATCAACCAACCCTTATCAACCAACATAAATAACTATAGATCTTCTTGCTTCACTCCTTAGGAGAAATAAAAAATCCTAAATTTTATTTATTTATTATGATTGAAATTTCATTGAGTGTAGAATAGAAAGAATACAAATAATTTTTTTTATCAAAGTGAAATTGGACAAGAACTTTAAAAAATTATTAATTAATGTAAACACTTAATGGATGTTACACTCTCTCTCTACAATTTGTAGTTTCACAATATTTTTATCTGGCACAATAACTTTTGATGAGAAACATCGACATTTAATTTAACTTATACAAAATAAAGAAATTTCAATTTTTAGTTAAATTTTTTAAATAACTTTTAGTATTATAAATATGTATTTTATATATTTTTAAAATTATTTTATTTATTTAACATGTATTTGTATAAGCTTTTAGGTTTTTAAATTATAGAAAACAATGACATTATTAAAAACTACACACACATATCTAAAATTTTCAAACATTTCATACAATTGAAATAATTGTATTTTTAATTTTTTTGAAAATTTATATTTAATTTTCAAAAAGTATTTATTGAGTGTCTTATATAAAACAACATTGTCTATCATATAATATGTTTTCAAATTCCTCATTAATCTCATGATAAAAACTTAAATTGAAACATTGATAAGAAAGTGTTACAATATCAACTAGTTCAACCTGCAAGGCTGCAAACAAATATAAATTTATGATAGCTTTTGTAAGTTCATCTACGAACCAAAAATAAAACAAAACAAAATATATCATGTATATCACTAAATAATGGATATGATTCGACATACAAATTATTTTATAATTGTCATTAATAATAAATAAATAATATATAAATACACGTATCTGAAGTTAATAAATGAAATAATACAACAATAATGAAAGAGTAAGAGTGTTATGCCGATCATGTATTCACTCTCAGATATAAAACAAATTTTATTTGACAAAAAAAACCTACACATTCCATTTTGAAATATGACAGATGTTAGTAAAATAATATTATAAAGCAATATTTAGAAATGACACTCAATTAAAATCTAAGACCGTAACCGTTTATTTATTTTATTTTTAACACACTAATTTTTATTAATAAGCTGCTTAGCCGGATTCGAAACGAGTTTATTTTATTTTATTTTTAACATAATACTCAATGAGTATTTTATTTTGAATAAATAGTTTATGAGGTATCTATCCATTATTGAGAGCTTGATTTTGTAACCTCTAGGAACAATTCAAATCATACAGAATACAATTGTAAGGTAATCATCAGAGTCATAATCATCATCATCATTTATTATTATTATTATTATTATTATTATTATTATTATTATTATTATTATTGTTGTTATTATTATTATTATTATTATTATTATTATTATTATTAAAAATTTCTTTTATTTAATTTTGAAAAATAAATCTGAAATAATTGATATAGTCTTTAAGAAAGTATAATGAATATCATTTATATTTTCAAGTTATTTATATTTCACAATGATCCAAAATATAATATTAGAGGTCGTGGAAAATGCAGCATGAGTACAAGTAAAAACATAATAATTATGAAGAATTTCAAATATCCCATATTATAAGAATATATAGTTAAGTTTTATTTTCTTAATAATTAACTTTAACCAACTATGGTAACTGTTATTTATAATATCCATTTTATAATAAATAATCATAAAATATGTTTTTTAAATAATCAATAATATTAAATTAATTAGTATTGAAAATATTTTTTTCAGAATAAAATATAATATGTGTTGTAGAACTTCATTTTACTAAAAAACACTCTATTAGTTATTAATTAGTGATAGTATAATTAAAAATAATTATTAAATATTAATTTAAAGTATGGCTAAAATTAAGAAATTAATTTATGTAATTTTATTAAATAAAAAATTCAAAAATTAAGTAGGTTATGCATTACATCCACTATTAATTAAAATCAACAAATAAAAATCAACCACTAACTATTAATATGTAACCAATAATAATACATTAAATCTCCCACTAACACTAACCACATATCATAATTTTTTTCCCTATAATTTCACTCATTAATTAATAATAATAATAATAATTATTATTATTATTATTGTTATTATTATTATTAGTTAATTAAATAAATGGACTAAAAAAATAAGATAAGTAATTTTTTATTACTATTTAAGCCTCTTTGTATAATCTATTAACTACAATAAATAACAATTGTACATAGACTTTCATTTATAATTTTTTTAATTACACGTCCTCTTTTTTATATGTAATAATAGATTTATTTTTTAGAAAGACAATGGATTAGAAGAAATCGATTGAGATATATAGTATTAATTATTTTTTCTTAATTTTATTGGTATTGTAATTTTGTATTGAACTCTAGACCATTTTTAAATCTTTTATCATATATAAAATTTGTATTTTTCTATCTTAATTTCTTAACTCTATTTATTTTCTATTTCAATGAGTAATTTGATGTCGAATATAACTCATCTATTTTTTTAGTTATATATTTTATAAAATTTACTTTAAATTATTAAAAATACTATAAAACATCAAAACAATTAGGTTACATTATAAGCTAGAGATGTAATTCATATAAAAATTATTTATATTAATATTTTTTAAATTATATTAATTATAATTGATATTTAAATAAAATAACCGTGCATCTTCGAGTGTACGTCTAATTTCAAATATTACATATTATAAGAATATATAGTTAAGTTTTATTTTCTTAATAATTAACTTTAACCAAGTATGTAACTGTTACTTATAATTATCCATTTTATAATAAATAATTATAAAATAAATAATAAATATTCATTAAAGTGTTTTAAAAAATATTAAAAACAAATGAGACACCAATGAATTACCATAAAATTGAATCATATCTTGCCTATAAATTAAGCTATATTCACATAGGTACAAACATTCTAAACATAAACATCATCCTCAGACACATTATCAAATTAAGATGACAGGGAAGAGATCTATTTCTCTTTTAAATGTTGTGATGATTTTAAGCATGTTAGTAACAACATTAAATGCACGTAAAATTGATGCTATTACTTGCCCTGATGCTCTTTTATCCTTGCTTCCTTGTCTTCCTTATTTGCAAGGAACTGGTCCTGCTACACCAACTAGTGCATGTTGTGCAGGTGCAAATAATTTAAATCAAAAGGCAGACACCACTCAAAGTCGAAGAGATGTGTGCAATTGTCTCAAACCCGCTGCATCAAGATTTGGAGTTAATCCTGACAGATCAAAACAACTTCCACGTCTTTGTAACATTAATCTTTCAGTTTCATTTGATCCTAGCATTGACTGTAACACGTAAGTTTGTCTTCATCTCTCCATCCAAAGCCAAATTATTATTCAATTTTTTGTACATTTATATTTTGTCATAAAAAATTTTTTTTGGGTGTGTGCAGGGTTTCATGATGCTATAATATGAGACATGTACAACATAAGCAAAACTTGAAGAATCATTGAGATAACTACTATATGTGTAGCAATAAGCAAAATAAAAATTTGTATCAAGTCTTTAGGATTGGATAAGTTTTCAGCATTGTATTAATTGATAATAAATTCATTTTCTTGCTATCTATATCTTATTTTCATTTTATTTAAAATTTGTTCTATTGTTTTGTTTTAAAAAATATCATCAAATATATGTAAAAAATCTCCAACAGACTAATAAACAAATAATATAAGTTTTGACTACAACATATAGTTATATATCTTTTACAAAACTAAAGCTAAAAGCTTAATAAAAATATTTAGTTTATAGATAATATTTAAAAATAAATATTTTATATTTTTAATCTATCATATTTGTCAAATCTTAACATTAAAATTTAATGATATATACTTTTAAATTAACAATTATGAATTTTTAAGGTTGATTATGATTGGTATGTAGTGTATCATTATTTTCTCTATTTGCTTCTCTCTCAAGGTCCATCAATTTGGTGAACTCCAGCATCCTTTTAAAAAAGGGATCTGGCCAAGTTTCCGTCTCAATTGTGGAATGTGTCGTCCATTGGCATGATGTAGTTGGAATATGTCACCCCAATTTCAAATGCACCTGAACAAACTGACGCGATCTAACATACCCGATATAATGATGTTGGTAGACGAGTTTTTAGGTGGGCGACTTTGAAGTGGGAAAATGTCTCCAAAAATCTAAATCTTGTCAGATTAACACACACCCTCTCATACGCACTTATTATAATATGACGCATCTCAAGGAAGGACATCCACTTTGCAACTGGTGCGTTACCGCTAAGACATGGAACAAGGGCGTTGTGAATTTTATCAAAGTTGGCTTTATTCTCATATAATCGGGTGTAAAGTTCCCTATACACCGTCATCTCAGAAATAAGTGTTTGGCGAACAAGATTGTGATTCTCTTCTCCCTTACCGAGTAAACTGGCCACGGGCCGATACTCGCGGTTACCATCAGACCCCACATCAATGATCCTTTCAATGTGTGTGCATAAAAAGAGATATCTCATCAATGTAGATCCTTGGTGGTTTTTTGTAAACCGAATTGGTATTTGAAACACTTTCTAGTCTTTTCCCTTTCAAACCGGCAGGTATGTTTCTCGGCGCAACTCTGATTAACGACAATTCTGAAATAGATTCCTTTTCTTTCGGCTTAAGTCGACATACAATTGGATGCCCTTGTAGCTTGGTGTCCAATGCATGATTATGTACACCAGAAATAACATTAAACCTCCACGAATCATCCACCTTACAAGAACCGTGCAATTTAAACAGACACTCACATTTCCTCAATCTCGTGTCAACATGTTTTAACTTATGAATTTTTTAAACATATTTCTCACTTCTCTTGAATTTAATCACAACAAATGCTTACCTTATACTAGTGTCGTTGTCAGACCTTCCAATCACAATGTCAAACCCAAGTTTGCTAGCTTTCATTCAAACCCATTCAAGCATATGTTGACGAGAGGTGAAACTTTTATCATTTATAAATTATTGTCCAACATCTATCGCGACATCAATCATTTTATCAACATCATTCACCTTATTCGACTTAGCATCTTCATTGACCTTGTCTGGAACCTTTACGACAACTTTGGAAATATTGTCGGGGTGCATTATACCTAACACGGGCAAAAAACATAAATTCTATTAAAATGGTATCTTGTTTATGTAACAGACATAATTTTGGATATGCACGTCCTAATTATGTAGGTGGAATTTGGATATGCATAACCGAAGTGACGCTATTTTTTTCATCCATAAATCAACCTCAATGCAAGGATGTGAGATGAAATGAGGAAATTTTACCTTAAATTGCAGCTTTCTATGCACTTTATTCAATGCTCAAACACTTGAAACTTGGTTTGGAGACGAAAAAATGATTGAGAATGGTTGAAGTTTTGTTGAGGGTTTTAGTTATGGGGGAAGAAAATGAATGAAATAACGATAGGGGTGACCATGCGGCAATCTAGTATGGCAAAGATAGTTTCGGATATATATTTTCGAAACTACCTCTAGAATTTTAAATCCAACATTTTAGTATTAAAACATGGAAAATAGTGACTTCAGATGTGCATATTCAAAACATGCTGAAAGGTGCATTCATATATGCACATCCGAAGGGTATTTTCGGGTTTTCAGAGATTTAGCTAAACATATACAGGTGGAGAAAAAAATTCTCTAAATGAGTCGGGAATTTCTTTTTGCACTCTTACCTTCTCTTAGGTCTCTTACGAAATGTTAAAAATGTCCTTTATTTTCAAAGATACATCTCCGAACGCACAACTTCTTCAATTTTCCAAAATTTAATTTGGAGATTCATCTCCGTATTTTTCTAAGGTTAATTCAGAGATGTATCCCCGAAAATACACCTGAAGCCATTTCACAGTAGTTTCATTAAGATGGTTTATCATTTAACCCCTCATTGATACTTTTATGCACAAACACATTGAGTGAATTGTAAATGTTAAGGGTGATGGTAAATGCGGTTATCATACAAGATCTAGCTTACTCGGTAAAGAGAGGAGAATCACTTTCTTGTTCGCCAACAACTTTTGAAAGAGTTGACAACGCATATGGGAATTCTACACACCGCTATATGAAAAAAAACATTTTTATTCAATTCAAGTTGCTCATATTTCTTGTGTTAGAGGTCCCACACTGGAGTCAAAATGGATGTGTTTCCACGAAGTATCCGAGTTTCCATAATCTTGACTTTGTCTTCAATATTAGAAGCAACATCTTTTCTGATGAAAAAATCTTGACTTCTGATTCGAAAGTAAAAGCTTTTCTTTGATGTGTTCATAACCTTAACTTTGTCTTCACAGTTAGAAGCAATAGCTCCTCTGACGAACTAATCTTGACTTTTGACTTTTGAAGCAAAAGCTTGTTTTTGGTGCAATCTCCGTTTCTGATCTTGGAGCAGAAACTCTAACAAAAATTCTTTCTTCTAGAATACTTATGAATTCTAAAGCAGCAACTAATTAAGAAGTACATAGGAGATCCTCTTTCTGGCGAACATTCAGCCTCTTCAGAACTATTGATGTTTCTTCAGAAGCCGATGAAATAGTCTTTCTAATGCGTGCTTGGTATATTTCTGATGATTCTTCAGACAATAGTCATGAATCAATTAGAACTTCTAATCTGCACACTCAAGAAACTATTAGAAACAAAATTGTTTACATATAAAATATATGTATTATTTTCATCAAAATCCATAGATTAATTGTAGAATCCAAATCTTGTTCTAACAGTCAGCACCCCGGTATTGTTACTAACTCTGATGTAACATGTAAAAAGGACACGCCCTTCACTATGCACCCTAAGTTGTTTGAAGGGACACATGTCCTAGACATTATTATAACATCTGACAAAGGAACTATTGCGTCAACCTCAAGCACAATGGTCTTGACTAAGTTAAAGTAAAATTGCAAAGACTTGGATGAAACAATAAGAGCTTGCGCTGAAAGAAAGATCTAAATTGAAAGTCTTATTAGAGCTTTTTCAGAGGAAGGGGCTAAAGGAAATTTGGTTGATGTCGAGGATGAAGAAAGTGAAGGCAATGTTGCTACTAGTGATGATGAGGATCTTGAGAAACAATAATTTCTTCTGGTGGACTTTTATTTATGTACTTTTTGGGCTGTGCTCTGATTTTTTTGCACTACATGTGATTTTGGGTTATAATCCTGACTAAGTTTATTTTGCTACATATATGACCTTTTTGAATGATGGTTTTTTATAAGAAATGTGTGTAGAAATATTTATGGTCCATATTTTTTTTTGCTGCATAATTCTTGAGGGGCAACATGATTAATTTCTTCTATATGCCAGTTCAGTAGTCTAAATTGTGGCTAAAAGGGGGAGAAATATGTTTGAATTTGTTTGATGCTTGTTGATGTTCCCTTGAGGGGTTTTTTTGATTCCATGTGACAGATGGAGTATTGTGACAGGGGGAGCATGATGCTGGTGTGCTGAGATTTTAATTCTCTCAGGTGTTGTTGTGTTGATGCTTTGTGATGTCCGACAAAATGTCATGACATATGGTTTCTGGTGGAATTCTGGAGTATGAGGGTTTATTTATCTCTTTGTGTGTGAGGTTGGGTCTCTACTTTAGTTATGTTTTTTGCATGTGTCTCTGATATGTTTATTGTTTTTTTTCAAGTATGCGTGATGTTCATGTATCTTGTGTATGGTTGTTTTGTTGTTGTTTGTTTCCTGATCTCCAGTTATATCATGAAAAGGTCGTTTTAGCCAAAATTTTCCAAAAGGGGAGATTGTTAAGTTTTTGTTTTTATGATTGGAAGCAATTTTGTTAAAACATGTTTCACAATAAGAAGTTATGGCATATGTCTTAACATGTTGTTCAGACATCTGTGAAGGCAGATGTCGAGCACAATGTTGTCACATGTTATACCAGAACACCAGTTCAGTTTTAGGTTTTACTTCTTGGAAGATTTATTTTTAAAATATGAGATTCTGAATGATTTTAGTTCTCATATAGCCGCAGACCAAGGAGGGATATTTTAGGAACACTGGTTCTATAATATAATTGATTTTGTTTCATAAAAAGGATCTTCGAGACTTTTTAGGAAACTTTATATTTTTGTTCCTATTTTTATGGAGAAGATTTTGCAGAAGATTTACAGTTGGAATATTGGATTTGTGTGAAGAGTCCAAGCCTATGCTTTCAATAGTATTTTTATATGGACTTTCTAAACCAAAAATAATATGGAGAAGTCGTGTGCATGAGATAAGGGTTTAGGGTTTTAGTTTGTTCTATGTTCATTGTGATCCACTCTCTTATCACATTGATATTAGAGTTGGACTGAGTATTAGTTGTTATTTGTAAATCACTCATAAGCCTTTAAGCAAAAGTGAATTGTGTGTCAAGTTATCTTTGTTCGTGTTGTCAATCTTCTCGATGATGACGACTATGTTCGTGTTGTCAACCTCCTCGGTGAAAATGACCAGTAAAGAGTGACAATATCAAAGTATTGAACAAAAAATAAACGATAAACCGTATTGAATGATGGTGTTAGGGTTGAAATCGTGTATCATTTCACAATATTTAAGGTTAGGGTATTTTCGTCTTGTTTCTTTTTTCAGTGGAAAAATATGGAAACTGAAGAGACAAGCTAGCTAGAAGTGTATAATATTTAAAAAGATACCACCACGGTCTAAACTCTAAACCGTAATGATATGTTATTTACATAATAAAATTTCATAAAGAAGCATAAACGTTTAGCCATTTAAAAATTAAAAAAAAACAAAATATATCACAACGGTTGAACTAACCAACTGTTATGCTATTCCTTTTATTTTTTATTTAAAAATAAAAAAAGTAAAAGGCGCACCTTAACGTTAAAGGAATAAAAAACTTGAGTTGGCTGAAGTTCGAATCTATAAAAGCTTGCACAAATCACCATGGTCAGTTAAATAACTGTTATTATATCCTAACAATTATTAATTAAAAAAAATGTTCGCACCTGAATTTGTAGATGTCACCACAATGTTTAGAAGAACCGTGGTGACTTTGGTGTTGTTGTATGCGCGTTTGATAGTAGTGACTCAAGAGTAGATTCCGAGGAAGTAAGTGGAAGATACTTATTCAGGGTTGTTTTAGTTTATCGTTATGTAGTAGATATTATGCTCTGATTCATGTAACATTGGGTGGGGGTTGACAATTGTCTTCTTAATTTCTTATGTTATTTAAGATGTTGGGTTGAGTGTTGACAACCGAGATATTTTATGATATTTTTATGAAGTGTGACGCCCTTGTGGATGTATTTTTATGATTAAAATAATCATTAATTTTGTGGGGTTGTAGAAGGGAGTTACACCTACTCCTTTCCATAAAAATTGATCTTGGGACTATCAAATAATGCTTATAAGATTTTAAAAGGTTTAGCTCACGAATCTTTTATACAAGAAAAAAATTAAGTTTAAGGTTTGCTTCCAATCAAACAACGAACAACAATATGAAACAATTAGTCTTTCTTCCAAACACGAACAAAGATTTGAGTGGTTAATTTCTAAGCTTTAACCAAGATTTTATATGGATTTATCTCAAACTATTATGGAGTTTGGAACTGGCTATCCTCTAAAGTGAACTGAGGTTTTACATAAGATGATCACAAATCAAATCGAGATTTTATATCATACAGATCTCGAACCAACTGAGCTTTTAAGGTTGTGCTCTAAAATCAATAAGAATATTTTTAATTGGTCATCTTCAAGAACCCAAAAAAGAGTTATTCCTTAAGTGTCTCAACGCACGAACCAAACAGAGACTTAATGCTTAATCCTCAATGAAAGCTTTTAATGGGGTTAACTTCAAACTGTTAGCTCCTAAATTCGACACCCTTGTTTTATTAATGTCAGCCATTAAAGCTGAAGGATGTTTTCGACCAGCTAGGTCCGTCGAAATACCCATCGAAAGATGGCAATGTACTTAGAAGATTTCTTCCAAGGGAGAAGTTGGTTGCCTTCGACGTCGAAGGTGTTTCTCGTCGAAGATGGTTCTCGACGAAGATGTTCGATGGTTCAGAGTGGAACGGTTTGAAATTCAAGCATTTGGAGGGAAAACGGTTTCCAGCGGTTACCAAGTGCAACATGCAAAGATCTGGAGCGTCGAACGTTGAGAACGTGCCAAGTGGGATCATCTCGAAGCAGTGTAACTGCCCGACGGTTACTTGGGATGTTTTAGTATAAATAGTAGTAGTTCACGCAGTTTCTCGCGTGTGTTCACAAATATATACAAAGTCACTCATATAGATTCGAGTACCCAGCGTGTGAGAAAGAATTGTTGAGAATGTATGTGTGAAACACCAACTTTATTAATCAAAGTCATTTACTTTTCCAGAAACTTTACTTGCTTTCTTCTTTATTTTCCCTGTCGAAGTCCTTTACTTCAAGCCTTCATTTATTTTACCAAGCCTATTTCTTCATGCAATTTACTTAAAGCCTCTTTATTTTATTGTCGTTTAACCATTATCCAACTTAATCAAAACCTAAAAATCAACCTATGTCCTAGGATCAATCTGATCGATCCTGCGAGTAACCAAATAAGTAACCATTTGGAGGATCAGCGGTTGTTTACCAATAACCACGGTAAACAAATTGGCACACCCGGTGGGACTGTGTGTTGATTTTTGAAAATAATCTCATCTTTTTCGAGGAGTGTTGCATGTTATTGAGAAGTGGTAGAATATACACTAACGATACCAATACTGCCAGAAGAAGGGAAGAGATGGCGAATCCGCCAAACAATAACGAAATCCCACAAACGAATGTGGGAGCAACGGTGATCCCGACCGTATGTGAAGCGATAACTGCTGGTTCGACACCAGCAGTAACTGTCATAGCAACGGGGCCATTACCTCCGTTCACAGGCCCCAGAGTGCCTTTGGGAACTCCCCCACCAAGGGGAAATTTAGGCACAAGGCCTTTTGTTCCCCCAGGATTTATGACAGACGGTCATAATCGAGAACCACTCTATGGCATGCCAACTTCTGACTTGGCTAGCCTGACGAATGCTGCGTCCACTTTTTCAGACCCTTTAGTGAGTGCCTCTTCGCCACTCCAAGGTTCTGGAGTAGGTATGGCGAATAGAAATAGGACCCAACTCTTAGGAGGAACGTCCCAAGTAGCACATGGCCTTACAAATGCCTCGACAGCAGTCTTGAGGCAACAAATGGACGAAAGCAACCATGATATGGTGCAAATGTTGGCACAAACTTTAAGTACAGTGCTGAACCCTCTAATACAAAACACTACTCAATCGAATCAGCAGATGACAGCGCAAATGACGCGTTTGGCTGATTTCTTTGGAGTACCCCAACCTATTCGACAGCCCCAAAGGGCGCAAATAAGGGGAAACCAGGGTGTATTCTTAGAGGAAGAAACCACCATCAACCAAATCCAACAGCCTGTCGAAGAAAACCTTAGGGCACGATTGGAGCAACTTGTCGAGGAACCTAGGGCAATAACCCCAGAGGTAAGGTTAGTTAACAGAAACCAAAATGCTGACGAAGTAGTTCAGCATATCCAATACCAAAACATGGGTTTGGAAAATAATCTGGCAACCATGATCGAAAGGATCATGACTCAAAATGGGATGAACATGGGCTTTCGAAGGCCCAACTTTACATCCCCATTGTCAGAATACGTGTTACAAACAGACTTACCTCCTAGATGTAAAGTCCCCAAATTCACTAAGTTCTCTGGGGACACGACAGAATCTACTGTCGAACATGTGGCGAGATACTTGATCGAAGCAGGAGATATTTCGAATAACGAAAACCTGAGGATTAAGTACTTCCCAAGTTCTTTAACAAAGAACGCTTTTACTTGGTTTACAACTCTCCCCCCCAATTCGATCCATCATTGGACCCAGTTGGAAAGATTGTTCCATGAACAATTCTACATGGGGCAAACCAAGATAAGCCTGAAAGAATTGGCCAGTGTAAAGAGACATTTCACTGAACCTATAGACGAATATCTAAATAGGTTTAGGTTGCTCAAGGCGAGATGTTTTACACAAGTGCCGGAACATGAGTTAGTCGAAATAGCCGCAGGCAGTTTAGATTATTCCATTAGGAAGAAGTTAGACACCCAATACCTGAGAGACATGGCCCAACTGGCCGATAGAGTTCGACAGGTAGAACGCCTCAAAGCTGAAAAAGCAAAGGCAACGAAAACTCACAAGAGAGAGAGGATAGCGTATGTTGATATGGATGACGAAGATCCAGAATCCTTCGACGATACTATAACTGTCGAAGAAGGAGAAGTCGATTTAGCGGAACTAAAACAAGGGCCACCATACTCTTGCAAACTGTTAGTCCCCTCAAGTGGGAAAAATCCCATTGGTCCAGAAAGGACCAACGATAGGTTCCCCAAAAAGACTTATAGTTTTGACATCACAAAATGTGACGAGATCTTTGACTTGCTTGTAAAAGATGGCCAAATGATAGTACCCCCAGGGGTAAAAGTGCCTCCTCTTGATCAAAGAAAGAAGAGAGGCTTTTGCAAATATCATAATTTTTTGGGCCATAAAACTTCTCAATGTTTTCTTTTCAGGAATCTTGTGCAAGACGCTATCGAAGAAGGGAGGTTGAAGTTTGCTGACAAAACCCCCGTGGCTGTCGACTCAAATCCGTTGCAGGCTGAAGCCCACTATGTTGAGCCTTCTGAGGTGAACGTGATCGAGGCATCCAGGAGCCAGACGAAGAGGCCAGGAATCACAATGGTCGAAGTCTCAAAGGACCACATCAACATGCCAATCTTTGGCAGTTTTTCTGGGAATTTATCCAGAAAGACAATTGAAGTGGTTCAGAAAGCGGTCGAAAGTCCAAAGTTGGAGACCGTTGAAGCACAAAAAACTGGACCAAAACCCAGTTCTCACTTGGCCACAGTTCAAGGCCAGACGGAGAATTTGGAGATTCAAATGAAGCAGTTGACTCTTGCCAAAAAAGATACAATGAATGTCAACATGGTCGAACTCTCTGACCCAAAAGCATCAGAAGAGGCCATGAGGCAAGAACAAGCTAATAAGACTGCTTTCCCTCGGGAAAATGAAAATCTGGCAGATTTCCTGCAAAGATGCCAGAAAAAGAAGTCAGAGGTGATGCTGTGTCCAAGATGCAGTTCGATCTTTGACAAAAAAGCTGCTGAGCATATTCAAGGCGTAAGAGCAGCAAATAAGAGAAGGGAAAATGTTGATCTTCGACATGACCCCAGAAGAGCCTCCCAAAGAGGTCCAAACCAAGAAAAGAGGCCATTGACTTTCAGGCCTCCAACCAATGTGCCAGTAGATACCTGGTACAAAACATCTGGTCGAAAAAGGCCAAGTGAGGAGAGATGGCACTCTTTCGACGTGCCAAGGGGTTCATCTTTAACACAAAAGAAAGAGCCTCAAGTTACTGCACCTAAAGTTGCACAAGTGTCAAGCAACTACAAAGGGAAAAATCCCATGTCTCGATCTCAATGGAGGAGATACCAAAGGAGACGAAAAGCTGAGAGGGAGGCTGCCAATGAACCAAAGGCAGAAACCAGTTCAAATGTTCCTCTAAGGAAGCAAAGGAAACCTCTGGAAAGAGAGCCAGTAACCAACAGGCTAGTTTGGCCTAACCAAGGTGAGATCGAGGACGAAGACGGTTCTGAGTCTGATGATACTTTGGACATAATGGTGAATATAGTCTCAGTGCTGCCCAGAGAATTCAACCGACAGGTGGAGGTCGAAACAAGTGACTGGGAAGTGGAGCAAGAAATGGCCAAACATAGGCCAGTGTGCTATTTCGTCATGGACAATGGCACTACTGAGGAACAAAATGGGTTCTTCGAACCACCTACAGAGGCGATGAAAAATCACCTCAAGCCTTTATTCATAAGGGCTAAACTCGAAGAAACTACAGTGAATAAAATATTGGTGGATTGTGGGGCAACCATCAACATTATTCCTCACTCTATGCTAAGGAAAATTGGCAAAAGGGATGAGGACATTAAGCCTTACAACATGGTCCTGTCGAACTATGAGGGCGGCATAGGGACCACTATGGGAGTGATCCAACTAGATATCAAGGTAGGATCTATCCTTCGACCAACAATGTTTATGGTCATATCGGCCAAACCTAACTACAATCATTTGTTGGGCCGTGAATGGATTCATGGTGTTGGAGTTGTGCCATCATCAATGCATCAGAGGCTGCTCCTATGGCGTCCAGATGGGATGGTCAAAAACATAGAGGCAGATCAAAGCTATTACCTGGGCGAAGTGAATCACCTAGGGCTGGCAGATTTCGACAAGAACTTGGCTCACATAGGGCCATGTCCAACACCTGACTTTGACTTGGCGCCAGCGCCAAATACTTTTTGTTCCCTATACCTGCACCCTGAGCATGGTTTTCAATGGGATAGAGAAGACTTGTCCCACATAGACTTCAGTGGGTTAACTGATATCCAACCAACTGGTTGGGGAAGTGAATTCAGTGATAATGACTGAGTCACTGTCATTGAAGCGAATTTCGGCTTATGTAGCCGAAACAAAGATGATAACGGCTCTCGAAGCCGAAGTAAAGTACATGGCCACACAGGCCAATGATCAACAGTTATCTGCTGCAGGTCCAGGGAAGGATTTCGATCCAGAACCTCCTGATATCATGCCAGAAGGAATGCAGAAACAGAGGCTCGACGCCATCTATAACGATGAGCCTTTGGGCTTTGAAAAGGACCCCTTGGCGAACAACATTAAAATGTTAGCGCAAGATCCTTTAGAAGAAATCAACTTAGGCGAAGGGTCAGAGAAAAAGCCAACTTACATCAGCGCCAAAATTGACCCAGAACTTAGGTTGGAAGTAATCCAATTGTTGAAAGAGTTCAAGGACTGTTTTGCATGGGATTACGACGGAATGCCTGGTCTCGACAGAGGATTGGTAGAACTTCAGTTGCCAATCAAACCTGGGAAGAAGCCAATTAAGCAAAGTCCAAGACGCTTCGCTCCAGAAATACTGTCGAAGATCAAAACGGAAGTCAAAAGACTGCTGAAGTGCAAGTTCATACGCGTTACCAGGTATGTCGAATGGATTGCAAACATTGTGCCAGTAATTAAGAAAAATGGCACATTAAGGGTGTGCATAGATTTCAGAGATTTGAATGCTGCTACGCCCGAAGATGAATATCATATGCCTGTGGTGGAAATGCTAGTCGATTCTGCCGCTGGCTATGAATACCTGAGTATGCTCGATGGTTATTCAGGATATAATCAAATATTCATTGCTGAAGAGGATGTGTCGAAAATAGCTTTTCGATGCCCTGGGGCCCTAGGCACTTACGAATGGGTAGTGATGCCTTTTGGCCTAAAGAACGCTGGGGCAACGTACCAGCGAGCAATGAATTCTATCTTCCATGATTTTATTAACACTTTTATGCAAGTATATATTGATGACATTGTTATAAAATCTGTTTCCAGGAAGAATCATATTGACCACCTTCGACAATCATTCGAAAGAATGAGAGAACATGGTCTGAAGATGAACCCTTTGAAGTGTGCATTCTGTGTGAAAACTGGAGATTTCTTGGGCTTCGTTGTCCACAAGAAAGGAATCGAAATCAACCAGAACAAGACGAAGGCTATTCTGGAAGCGAAAGCGCCATCGAATAAGAAGGAACTGCAGTCTCTGTTAGGCAAGATAAATTTCTTAAGGAGATTCATATCTAACCTAAGTGGGAAAGCTCAAGCCTTTTCACCCTTACTTCGACTAAATAAAGAGGGGTTCGAATGGGGGCAAGAGCAACAAGAAGCCTTCGACAAAATCAAAGGGTACCTCACTAAGCCACCTATTTTGGTGCCTCCTTGTAGCAATAGGAGTATGAGATTGTACATAGCTGCACCCGACAAAACTTTGGGAAGCATGTTAGCCCAAGAAGATGAGAATGGAGTCGAAATACCCATTTACTATCTTAGTAGAGTTTTGAACGATGCAGAAACTAGATATAGCGAAGTTGAAAAATTGTGTCTATGTCTGTATTTCTCTTGTACAAAACTCAAGCAATATATAAAACCAGTTGATGTGTATGTGTCGTCTCATTTTGATGTTTTCAAGTATATGTTGTCGGAACCTATCTTGCATAGTCGAATTGGCAAGTGGGCACTAGCATTAACTGAATACTCCTAGACCTTTATGCCTCTTAAGGCAGTGAAAGGACAAGTGGTTGCAGACTTTATAGTCGACCACTCAATTCAAGTTGAGGATATTAATTATGTGGAGATAGAACCTTGGAAATTCTACTTCGATGGTTCCAGCCATAAAGATGGAACAGGGGTAGGAGTCTTGATCATTTCTCCAGAAAAAATTCCAACAACATTCAAGTACAAGATATCAGGTTCTTGTTCGAACAATGAGGCTGAGTATGAAGCTCTAATTACTGGCCTTGAAATATTGTTGGAATTGGGGGCAACTCGAGTCGAAATAATGGGAGACTCAGAGTTAGTCATTAAGCAAGTCACAAAAGAATATAAATGCATAAGAGAAAATCTCATTATGTACTTTGTGATAGCAAATCGTTTATTGAAAAAATTTGAAATGGTCAATATTCGACACATACCCAGATTGGAAAATCAAATAGCCAACGACTTGGCACAAATTGCATCTGGGTACAAGATTTCAAAAACGAGATTACAAAGAGCAATCGAAGTTCGAGAAAAGATAAAAGCAACTTGTCTATCACCAACAGAATTGGAATCGACAAGACTAGGATATGCGGATCAAAGTAACTTCGAAATTTCGTTCATAGATAATTTGTCAGAACAAGATTGGAGGAAGCCCATTGTGGATTATCTTCAAAATCCAGGAGCTTCGACAGAACGAAAAATAAAGTATAGGGCGTTGAGTTATGTACTCATGGGTAATGAGTTATTCAAAAAGACGCCTGAAGGGGTATTACTAAAATGTTTAAGTGAAACTGAGGCATACATAGCCCTTTCGACTACGCACGCTGGAACATGTGGGGCTCACCAAGTAGGCCATAAGATGAAATGGTTGTTGTTTCGACAAGGACTATACTGGCCCACTATGCTGAAAGATTGTGTCGAGTTCGCTAAAGGTTGCCAAGAATGTCAAGTCCATACAGGCATTCAACATGTACCAGCAAGCGAACTTCACTCGATAGTGAAACCTTGGCCCTTTAGAGGATGGGCGTTGGACCTCATTGGAGAGATTCGACCAGCATCATCAAAGAGTCAGAAGTATATATTGGTAGGCATTGATTATTTTACTAAGTGGATCGAAGCTATCCCTTTAGTCAATGTAGACCAAGAAAATGTCATTGAATTTATTCAAAAGAACATTATCTTTAGGTATGGAATCCATGAGACTATAACAACTGATCAAGGATCAGTTTTCACTGGTCGAAAGATGCAGGAATTCACTCAGGAAACAGGTTTCAAACTCCTAACATCAACGCCTTATTATGCACAGGCAAATGGTCAAGTCGAAGCAGCGAACAAAGTAGTGATTGGCTTGATAAAAAAGCATGTTGGGAAGAAGCCAAAAAATTGGCATAAGACGTTAGACCAGATTTTGTGGGCTTGTCGAACGTCCCCAAAAGAAGCCATAGGTACAACACCATATAGGCTAACTTTTGGCCATGACGCAGTGTTGCCAGCAGAAATTTGTCTTCAATCTGCAAGGGTTCAGAGACATTATGATATTCCCTCTGAAATTTATTGGGATATGATGTTAGACGAACTAGTGGATTTAGACGAAGAAAGATTGCGCGCTCTTGACCTACTCAGGCTTCAGAAGAAAAGAGTAGAAGACTCTTATAATAAAAAGGTGAAACCTAAGGTATTTTCGCCTGAAGAACTAGTTTGGAAGGTGATTCTTCCCATGGATCGAAGGGATCGAAGCATGGGAAAATGGTCACCCAAATGGGAAGGACCATTCAGAGTTATCCAGACTTTTTCTGGTGGAGCCTATGAAGTCGAAGAGCTAGGTGAAGATAAAAGGCTCTTGAGAGTAAATGGTAAATATTTGAAAAAGTACAAACCTACACTCCAAGAGATAAAAATAAAATAACAAGTAACGACTAAATTAACCATAAAAAAGCCAAAATGGAAAATTTTTATAATAGCCAAAATGGCAATGTTGTCGAATACATATTACAAAATATGGTTAAAAGGCTGAATCAATCAGAAGGGAATGGAGTCCTTGAGTCGAAGGTATTTGGTTTGCTGCAGCTCCAATCTTTTGTTGCACAAGGCATTCGCCTGCGCAAGCTTGACAATTTGATCGTCGAAGCCTTGGGCTTTCTCAGCAAATTCTAGGCCTTGTGTGATTTCAGCTTGACTTTCGGTGTCTGGAACAGTCGAGAGAAGTTCCTCCTTGCGCTTAGTATTGGCATTTATCTTAGCCTCTATTTCTTCGATTTACGCCTGGAGGGAAGCATTCTCTCGATCGATGGCATCAACTTCTTCTTGTTTAGATGCTTTTTGCTTCGACAACTCCGCAATTCGAGAAGTTGTCTCTGCTACAGCAGTCCATGCAGAAGAGCTTTTGCCATATAACACTTCAAGCTGGCTATTAAAGCCCCTTTGTCGCTGATAATCTGCTGAGACTTGATCAATAATGGAGTGTAACTCCATGATAAAGCCTGAGACTTCTGGAGGCACAGCTAACAAGTCTACGGCATTCAAAGCATCCCTCAAGTATGATGGAGCAGTAGGGTCCCCCTCCAAAGCTTTCATCAAGTCCTTCTTGAAAAACTGAGCCTTAACCTTCGTCAAAGCCTCATCGAGAGGAGAAGTTTCAGTGGACTTCCCCGACAGAGTAGGAACCTCCTGGCTAGCATCAGACGAACTTTTGCTCTCGATGATGGTGTTCAGATAGCTAACAGGATCAGTTTGCTTCAAGAGTTCTAAGTCCTCTTTCGACCTATGCTTTGTTGAGGTAACAGCCTTTGCAACAGCATTGTCTTGGGTTTGAGGCTGTTGAGTAGCATTTTCCTCGACTTGACTCTCTTCGACTCGGACTGCGGCAGTACCAGCGTCATCATGGTTCCCTTCGCCAGCGCCACCTTGATCCTTTTCGCCAGCGTCACCGCGGTCCCCTTCCTCACGATTCTCTTCCGACAGATCCACCACCTGAATCTCTTTTGGCTGTTGCTCTTCTGTTTGTGGATCTTCTGCTGGTTTTTCTGCTGTCTCAGCATTGGCTTCATTTATTTCAGTATTGGCTTCATCGTTCGCCAAGTCTTCTTCTTGTGGCTTGCTGAGTTCAACAGACTCCAATGTTTCAGAAGTCCTTGGCGCTGAGCTTTCAGTGGTGTCCTGAAAAGAGAAGAAGAAGAATCTTCTAAATTCGAAAGAGACATAGTCGAACGTAGGTATCGACACCTGAGATACAAAGGGATCAAAGAGATTACCTGTAAAGTAGCGTCAGCCCCAGGGCTGGAATTGTCGCTTTCGACAGGTTTATTGAGAAGAACGTTTAATTCCTCCTCTGTTGGCTCCTCAATGATTACTGGAGGTGGCCTGGGCTTTCTCCCAGCAACCTTTATTCTAATTGTTCGACCAGTAGCCTCAGGAAGAGGAACGTCCTTCTTCAGCTTTCGCCTTTTTAGAGGAGCAGGGGGAGAATCATCTTCTTCGTCGCTCCCGGATTCGACCGTCAGTGCTGGCCGTTTCTTGGGCGAAGGTGCCTAAAAAAACCAATTGGAGTTCGATTTAGCAGTTGCATCGAAAGTCAAAAAAATTAAAGCCAGAAGAAAATAATGAAAGTCTGGTTACCGATGCAGAAGGCTTTTTCGAAGGGCCTTCCCCCTGTTGGTTTGTTGTGGTCTTCGCCGGCGCTATAGTCTTCGCCGGTGGTGGAGGTTTTGTTAAGGGGCCTCCTCCCTGTTGGCCTTCTGCAGCCTTCTTGGCTGCAGGCTTTCGAACAACTGAAAGTAGACAAGATAATTAACAGGCTAGCAGTCGAAAGAGAAAGACAAACTAATTTGGAAGGATGAACTTACATTTCTTTATTTTGTCCAAGACAAGGACAAAAGATTTCTGAAGCTCATCCACAAAGTCCTTCTCGTCGAAAAACTCCTCAGCGTAGTAACTTTTCCACCACTCCTCGAAGGATGGTGTTGTACCCCAAAATTTGCCCTCCCATATTTCTCAAAAAAACATTTCAAGAAAAATTCACAAGTCCAACCTGGCGCGTCATATTCAGGTATTCTTTCGCCAAGATATCTCTGATAACGTATTCTCAAATTCAGGTTCGGCTCAAGAGTCAATTCTTTAAAGAAGGTATCCGAATGTGTGAGTTTTCTTGAAGAAATATAGTGAAAAAGTGTGCTGAAAGTGCAGTTTTTACGCGCTAAAAAATTCATAACTTGAAGATCGTGACTCGTTTTGAACCCGTTCCGGTGGCCAAAATTCCGTCTTGACATTATCTACGTTTTCATCTCTCACGGCTGGAAGCCAAGTTCGATCAGAAGGTCTTCAAAAATGTGGATTTATCAAGTATTTTCGTGCAGAAATTTGTGACAGAAGTTTATTTACGTCATGTTCAAAAAATCATAACTTGGTCGATTTTCATCGTATTGAGCTGGTTCCGGTGCCAAAATTTCACAAATTGAGTTGGCTACATTTTCACAGAAGGTATTGAGTTCAAACGGTATTCAAAAGGCCTTCGTTTTTTGCTCAGAGTGCGTGACACGCTAAAAATCCTGAATGCTGAATATTATTTCATCTGGGCCGAAACTTCGAAAATTCATAACTCGGTCAATTTTTATCGGATTGGGCTCATATTTTTACACAAGGTCCCTGACTCGTAGATCTACAACTTTGCTTCAAAAGTCGAGACCGGATTATGCACCGATCAATACCAGTTTTTTATTGAAGAACGTGTCAGAGTCGACACTGGAGCCCAAAATAAATTTGTCTGAGCTGAAACTTCAAAAATTCATAACTAATTCACCGTTTATCCGATTGAGTCGATTTTCGGACAGGAGTTAGTTCTCGATGTCGGCTACATTTTGTTTTCACATTTCAACTTCAAAAAATGCACTTAAGTCCCTGCGATTTAGCCTGGAAAGTGACGAATTCAAGTGAATATTGGAGGCCCAATTGCACATTCAAAGCCCATTTTCTTTACCCTAATTTCCACTATATAATCACCTTCTTGTCACACAAACCAAAGGGGAGAAAAAAAGAGAAAAAAAGAGAAAAAGAGAGAAAAAACCTTGCCACAACACTGTTAGAATATCAAATTCTTTCAAGAACCCTAAAACCTTGAAATCCTTATTACAAATCTCTCTTTCACTACAAACAAACCATCTCAGCTACAAACCAACATCTTATTACTTCTTCAGTAAGGGTAAGGCTGGCTTGATCTCCATGATCCAAAGAGCATAAAAGCATTCAGGCCACTGATTTTCCAGTAAGGGTAAGATTGATTTGATCTCCATGATCAAAAGGGTATAATCATTCATACATGCCATATTGTGCCTAAACATTAAATTTCTTCATATATTGGCTTTATTTGCATTTTATGATTTTATTTAATGTATTCGTGAGATTCAACTGCAGATTTAGACAGGATCCCAGGTTTATTTAGGAACGTTGAGGCCAAAAGCCAAATGGCCAAAAGCCAAAAGCCAAATGGCCAAAAGCCAAAAGCCAAATGGCCAAAGTAGAAAAACATATGCATGACACCAATACATGGCGAGACAAACATCCTGAGAAGAATAAGGAACGTTGAGGCCAGAACACAAATGGCCAAAAGCCAAAAGCCAAATGGCCAAAGTAGAACAACTTATGCATGAAACTCAATCCAATGGCCAAAGAATGCAAATTGCCTCCAATACACCTCCTAAAAGGGGACAGAACCCCCAAGGTATCGTAATTCTTTTCTTCTTTTATTTTGTTTGTTTCAATTATTTCTTATTTTTAATTCTTCAAAATAATTTATTTTCATAAAATATAAAAATAATGTAAAAACCAGAAAAGACAAAAATCAAAATATATTTTATTTAATTAATATTTTTGTAAATAAAAAAATCATTAATTAATTTAGTTTTCCATTCTAGGATTAATTTTGACTTTTTTTTCATAATAAACTTAAGAAGTGTAGAATTAGGTTTTTAAGTATTTTTCATTCTTTTTCTTTTTTTATTAATTATTACTTATTAATTATTATTTTTGTAAATACTTGCAATTAATTAATTAGGTTTAATTTTAGGTTAAAGTTTAATGCTTTTCTTAATAAATAAAAAAAAAACTAGAATTAGGGTTAATTAATATTTTAATTGCATTTAATTCTTTTTCATTAAAATCACAAAATACCAAAAAATATCAAAAAAAAAAAGCAATTTCTTTTCCTTTTAATTTTAATTAATTCATCGTTTAATTTAATTTTGCAAAAAGGGTCCAACGCCCTCGTTTTTAATTCGCATATTTATTTTATTTCTTATAATATTTATGTATCTCTCCCAAAGCCTTGTAAATTATTCGTCGCACTTTTATTTTCTTTAATTCTTTATTTTTCTGTCAAATCGGGTTCGAGAAATTTTTGGCGATGTGGACCCGCGCCTTTTGTAATAGCTTAGAATTTTTACTTTCCCGCAATATTTTTAACTGTTAAATAATGGCATGAAAGAATGTATGGACAAAAATAAAAACAAGCGTAGAACACCAATAACATGACAAGATAAATGCAACGAACATGACACACGAAATCACACACCACCCCTAGGGTACGCCTCACTGTTGCCTTGCCTCGAAAGGTGATCGTCGAGTAGAGGATGTCTTAGTAAGTCCTCATGATCCAGGAACCTGGCATGAGGGTAGCTTCTAAGGTGTCTTCCCATTGCTCTGGTGATCACCATGTCCCGAACCTCGAATTGACCCGAACACCTCCAACGGTGGTGCTACCTACCTCTCAATGGTGGGATGACACTACTTTAAAGGACATTTACACAGACGAATTCCTTAGGGTAGGTAGGTTCTCGTGGATACTTGCTCTAATTTCAAAACAAATCAAAAAAATACTTTTCACACCAACACATTTTCAAAAAGCTTTCGAAAGCAATTTTTCAAACACTCTTGAGGACCGATACAAGAGTCGAACTGGAATTTTCAAAGGAACTTTTTAAAACCCACAGTTGAAAAGCAAACAAACCATTTTTTAAAACACAATGAGCAAGTATCTAAGAGCCCATGGATAACCATGGATAGAAAGGGTGCTAACATCTTCCCTTTCTATAATCTACCTCCCGAACCGAGAGCAATCTCTTTAAGGAATTTTTCTGTGCTTTTGTCCTTTCCATTTGGAGAAAATAAAAGACGGTGGCGACTCTTGCTTCCGCGACATTTCGCGAACCAGCGTTAAACAGTCAGTTCCAGATCCACCGATCACAGAACTGGCGACTCTGCTGGGGACTCTTATAAAAGTGAGGTGTACCTTAGGGTTAGTTCATAACTGTGTTTTCAATTGTATTGACTTGTCTGCTCTAAATTTGTGGGTTGCATGGGAGTTACGTAGATCCTAACCCGGATCTGGGGATACCTTGTTTAGGTAGCATAAGCTGTGAGGGACCTGTCCGGCGTATACCGACATGGGTGAAGCAGTGGCTACGTTGGTGTGGCGCCTTGGTCTGTACCGATATCCCTCGTGTTGAAACGGGGAGAATATGGGTCTTCCAAGGAGTCATTAAGCACCAACAGACCTTAGAACCTTAAATGACCCAACTTGGCCATTAGAACGGTAGCAGTATGCTACGCCCATTGAGGCTAAACTCTCGTGATGGTTCTGGCCGCAAGAAAAGATTGCGATGCTGGAGTTATGACCGATTGAGGGTAGTCAATGATATTGGGATCCTCTAAGAACCCGGTTACTTTGATAGGACAGGTATGAACCAACCAACTGAAAGAGGGTAATACCTAAACCTCATGCTGGCCTAAACTCTAAGGGCTTCTCTTGTGTGACTTGTGTGCCTTCGTACTTGATTATCTGCATGCTTGTTACCTGACGCTTGTTTCTTGCAGGTTTTGTCTATAGTCCTTAATGGGGACTCATAACAGGGTACTAAGTTTCTTGCAGGTTATGTTTTAAGTCCTTAACTAGGACTCAGGACAGGTTTACTTGAGTTTCTTGCAGGTTTTGGTTTGCAGTCCTTAATTGGGACTCATAACAGGTTTACTCACATTACCCCATGCATACCATAACATCATACCATTGCATACATCCTAACCCATTTCAAGGATCTCAAGGGTTTGTGATGCAGGTCAGGATGAATCAAACATCTAGCAAGGGGCAAAGAGGATTTATTTTCCTCTAGCCAAGGTTGTCAGGGGCTATGACCCACTTGATATGGTGAGCCTTTGACCCTTGAAGAAGAATTCTCAACAACATGGGTGTCCTTCAATCAAGCTATAAATTCCAATGCTAACGATCTTCTTGTTTACCCCGCGAGGTCCTTGAAAACATTGCATGCATATGATACATATCATTGCATTGCAGGTATCTTTGTTGCAGGTCACTTACCTTTCCCGCTATTTATTTCAGCAATGGCTTCCCAGCAAGATAACCAGGACTTTCCTGCTCAAGGGACCCAGTTCGGGGAAATCCTCCTGAATCTATCCAAGGGGCAGGAGGAGTTAAGGACACTTCCCATGGAGACCTTTGTCAGGAACAGTGTTGAGGATGAATGGCTGAAACATCTGCAAGCTGAAGTGGATGCATTGAAAGCCCAGATGCTGGGGCAGGTGACTGCCATTCAAGGGTTAGCTCAAAGACAAGATGAGCTCTGGTTCCTCGTCAACCAACTACTTCAGGGTAACCAACTGGGGCAAAAGTCTAAGGGTAAAAAGCCAGTCATCATTCAATCACCTTTGAGGCAAGGAGGTAAGGGGAGAGCTCTTCAAATGGCTCCAGTGTCACAAATTCAACATCACAACCAACAAAAGAGCGAGAGAAGGCAGTTCACTCGACTCAGCATGACCTTATCCCAGATATTGCCACAGTTGCTGGAGACCAAGCTGGTAACTCTAAAAGAAGCTCCTAAGAATCAAAATACAACGTCACCAAAGTATAACCCCAACGCTCGTTGCGCTTATCACTCTGACAGCCCGGGGCATACTACAGACGATTGTTGGAGCTTGAAAATAAGATCCAAGACCTGATCGACGTTGGAGAGATTCAGTTTAAAGTACCCAAGACTCCCCACGTGATCACTGCTCCCTTGCCAAAACATGGCTAGGATTGAGAAAACTTTTGTTCATTCGAATGTTCAAGTTGCAATTCTCTTTTGTTCAAGCATTTACTCATGTTAAACATTGTTATTTCATTAATGCATCGCATATGTCTGCTCTGAAACAATATATTCGTATCCACTAAATGCAAATTATTTTCATATTTTTTCTGATGTCAACTCTTGATCTAAAATTCTAAAGCCTCTTGAGGGAGGATGACGAAAACGATACCACGATCTTTACAGTATGCTTTTGAACAGACCCCGCTGATGAGGTACAGGCATTGTTTCAATCCCTAAACACTGGAGTCATAAGGAAGATAATCCCTCGTCAACCCCTCTGAGCCAAAGAAGTAGGAGTTTTTTCTTTTCGAAAATTGAAACCCTTAATCATAACCTGGGGCAGGGTAGTCTCTCAGTTGATCCAAGTGCATAACGAACGGCACCAAAAAGATCCTTACAAAACAAAGAAAGACAGTGATGGTTCCGAATGATC
This sequence comes from Vicia faba, assembly GCA_948472305.1. NCBI lineage: Eukaryota > Viridiplantae > Streptophyta > Magnoliopsida > Fabales > Fabaceae > Vicia > Vicia faba. The sequence goes on from OX451736.1 coordinate 526,274,954, forward strand.
AATAAAGAAAGGCAGTCATTATCTTTCAAAAAAAAAAAAAAACCCATTAAGTCAAAACCCATGAAGGAGACTTACAAAACTGGGGCATCCCGCTGACCGTAATTCCAAAAAAGGAAACAGTTCAGGCAAAAAAAGAAAGGGATAATAAAAAAAATTAGACAAGAAAGAGGTCTTACAAACCCTCAACAAAAAAGGAAATGACTGCCTAATCAAAATATACTGTCAATATCTGAATCATCATTGGAACATCAGGACAAAGACTCAAACAAGGTCTAGCGTATGATCAACTGAGCTTAGGTTTGAAGAACATCACGAAGAGCGGGTGGGTACAAATAATTTGAGCCTTTATCCTTTGTTTCTTAAACCGTGAACCAAGCCACGTTATAACCCTTAAAAGTCCTAGCTGAAGCATGGGTTAGTTCGAAAGCATACTGTTACGAAAGGTATCTTGACTCCTTAAGGCTCACGGTAAAATACGGAGTTGACATCACGTTTTACAAATATTCACTTGTTTTATGGAAAAAATGCATTTTCAAAAACTTCAAGACAGACAAAGGCTTTGCATTTTTAACATAACTTTGTTTGCATATGACTTCTTGTTTGAACAACAGGGAAATTCGCACAATGAAAGTCTGGTGAACAAGAGTATCTCCAATCAAGGGGCATGATATGATCATGGTCTATTATCTGGGGCAGTCCAATCAAGATTCGGAGAATCTCTCAAAGGCCAAACAGCCTGGGGCAAATCTCTGCCTGAGTCACTTGGGGCGTTCCAACAACGAATCTGGCCTGATCAAACACCTTCTGGTGGCATGACAAAACACTTCTAACAGGGGCAACTCCCTACATTCTGAGAGCACGGACATAGTCGAAAAAATACTACGCACAATCAAAGACCCGCTAGGTTGACATACCTAGGCAAAAATAAGGGCTTCCCGGCGAACCAAAAGGGTTCGGGCAAAATGAGGGATGAAATGAAAAAAATATGTACACCCGGCAAGTCGAAAACCTGAAAAGGCGGCTTGGGCAAAAATGGGTATCCCGGTGGACTGAAAACCCGAAAGGGCGGTCCAGGCAAAAGTTAGGGATCAAAGCGTACGACTATGTCCTGTCATCTTGTCACCTGCCTACCAGAAGAAGGTTTGACCCTCAACAATTATCAGCATCCCACATGTGCCTCCCCCATAGAAACAGGGGCAATAACGGGTGGTCTAAGCAATCTGATTGTTTCCCTCCTCCAAGGTATCAGGGTAGGCTCAGCTAAAGAACATAACCAGCATGTCCCAATTCCCCAGAGAGTAAGTCAGCAAGAGAGTATGCTCTCCCCGAGCAAAGTTACAATCAAATCTTAAGGAAGTTGGGTATCCTCCCGCAGATATCAACATTCCCCAGCAGCATACACACTCATAACAAGCATCCCCGGCAGTCTTGGTCTAAAGATTGTTCCCCGGCGGTATATCAACATTCAAAGGAATCACTTCCCCCGCAGTTCAAAACTTCCCAGAAGAGTCCAATCTAGTTCCCCGGGAAAATTGGAATTCATCTCCCCAAGCAGTAAGCTTATCCCCAGTAAATTCTGGAAGCTTATCCTTCGCAGAGCACGAATGCGTCGTCCGGCTTTATTTAAAGAGTTATTTCCTTAACATGATATAACTGGGTTATCCTCAGCCAAAAGCCACGGAAAGAGCGTCCCCAACGAAGTCTATCAATACTTCCAACAACAAGGGTATCCCCAGCAAATTATTATCAACGCTCAGCAAGGCATCCCTCTTCCCACAGAGTATTGCTTCCCAGCATGGTCGCTAGAGTATTTTTTTCTCCCCGCAGAATCTTCCATTTGCCAAGTTTATTCCGCAACGGAGTCATCTTCTCCTACCGGTATTCTTGCAACTATCATCCCTAGCGGAGGCAAATCTATTCTTCAACATCAGCCCAGGATATGACTTCCCGGCACCCGTCAAAGAGTTTACTTCCTCAGGCGAAAACATACATTCATAAAACGTCACATACATCATTATAGCATGCATAGACGCATCATATCATACAAATCTCATTCATGTTGAGAACATCATTGCTTGGTCCATATCATGTATTGCATATGACTTACCTTTACCTTTCAGGAAAGATGTAGTTGAAATTCTCAATCATATTGCAAGACCTAAACCGGTTCAGTTAATCGACTCCAAAGATTTCTTATCCAGTTCCAGGCCTTCTCTAGTCCAGCTAAATCGACTCCCAACAGATTTTTCTGATAAAGACTCAGTAGAAGTTATCCCAGGTTATAATTTCCTATTGGTTCCCTCTCCGATGGTGAGTGAGGTGGTAATTCCTTTTCCTTATGGTTCCCTCTCCGACGGTGAGTGAGGTAATAATTCCTTTTCTATGGTTCCCTCTCCGACGGTGAGTGAGGTGGTAAGTCCTTTTCAGATGTTTCCCTCTCCGACGGTGAGTGAGGTGATAGTCTCCTATGGTTCCCTCTCCGACGGTGAGTGAGGTGGTATGTCCTTTTCAGATGTTTCCCTCTCCGACGGTGAGTGAGGTGATAATCTCCTATGGTTCCCTCTCCGACGGTGAGTGAGGTGGTAAGTCCTTTTCAGATGTTTCCCTCTCCGACGGTGAGTGAGGTGATAGTCTCCTATGGTTCCCTCTCCGACGGTGAGTGAGGTGGTAAGTCCTTTTCAGATGTTTCCCTCTCCGACGGTGAGTGAGGTGATAGTCTCTTATGGTTCCCTCTTCGACGGTGAGTGAGGTGGTAAGTCCTTTTCAGATGTTTCCCTCTCCGACGGTGAGTGAGGTGATAGTCTCCTATGGTTCCCTCTCCGACGGTGAGTGAGGTGGTAAGTCCTTTTCAGATGTTTCCCTCTCCGACGGTGAGTGAGGTGATAATCTCCTATGGTTCCCTCTCCGATGGTGAGTGAGGTGGTAAGTCCTTTTCAGATGTTTCCCTCTCCGACGGTGAGTGAGGTGATAGTCTCCTACGGTTCCCTCTCCGACGGTGAGTGAGGTGATAATTCCTTTTCAGATGGTTCCCTCTCCGACGGTGAGTGAGGTGACAATTCCCTTTCCGATTATAATTGTCTATTGGTCATCTTCCCGATACTGCGAAGATGGTAATTCTCACCAAGATTTTCTCAACGAGCGTTGTTGAAGTTAAAGCCGCCCAAGGTTCTCTCACTGTTCATGCTAAGGTAGTAACCATCCCTGGTTCGTTCATCACCGTTTGAAGCTCCAGATCCAGCTCCTGTAACCAGTCAGGACATATCTATACCAAGCATCTGAAAACAGCTCCTGCAACATGTCAGGTACTCATTTTTCTTTTGCAGGTATGCAGGTTCTCGCTAAGGAATCTCTTACGCGATCAACATCCAGATGGCATCTATAAGCCCATCATCCTATTCATCAACCTCTAAATGGCATCTATAAGCCCATTCCATCATCGCACTGCTACTATGTGAGCGCAAATTTCTGGGCACTCTAGTGTTCAATCATCTTCCACCCTCGGATTACGAAAGGCACGTCAGCCAATCTGCATCCTCAGGTTTAAGAAGATTGAACAGGGGCAACTGTTGTACCCCAAAATTTGCCCTCCCATATTTCTCAAAAAAACATTTCAAGAAAAATTCACAAGTCCAACCTGGCGCGTCATATTCAGTTATTCTTTCGCCAAGATATCTCTGATAACGTATTCTCAAATTCAGGTTCGGCTCAAGAGTCAATTCTTTAAAGAAGGTATCCGAATGTGTGAGTTTTCTTGAAGAAATATAGTGAAAAAGTGTGCTGAAAGTGCAGTTTTTACGCGCTAAAAAATTCATAACTTGAAGATCGTGACTCGTTTTGAACCCGTTCCGGTGGCCAAAATTCCGTCTTGACATTATCTACGTTTTCATCTCTCACGGCTGGAAGCCAAGTTCGATCAGAAGGTCTTCAAAAATGTGGATTTATCAAGTATTTTCGTGCAGAAATTTGTGACAGAAGTTTATTTACGTCATGTTCAAAAAATCATAACTTGGTCGATTTTCATCGTATTGAGCTGGTTCCGGTGCCAAAATTTCACAAATTGAGTTGGCTACATTTCACAGAAGGTATTGAGTTCAAACGGTATTCAAAAGGCCTTCGTTTTTTGCTCAGAGTGCGTGACACGCTAAAAATCCTGAATGCTGAATATTATTTCATCTGGGCCGAAACTTCGAAAATTCATAACTCGGTCAATTTTTATCGGATTGGGCTCATATTTTTACACAAGGTCCCTGACTCGTAGATCTACAACTTTGCTTCAAAAGTCGAGACCGGATTATGCACCGATCAATACCAGTTTTTTATTGAAGAACGTGTCAGAGTCGACACTGGAGCCCAAAATAAGTTTGTCTGAGCTGAAACTTCAAAAATTCATAACTAATTCACCGTTTATCCGATTGAGTCGATTTTCGGACAGGAGTTAGTTCTCGATGTCGGCTACATTTTGTTTTCACATTTCAACTTCAAAAAATGCACTTAAGTCCCTGCGATTTAGCCTGGAAAGTGACGAATTCAAGTGAATATTGGAGGCCCAATTGCACATTCAAAGCCCATTTTCTTTACCCTAATTTCCACTATATAATCACCTTCTTGTCACACAAACCAAAGGGGAGAAAAAAAGAGAAAAAAAGAGAAAAAGAGAGAAAAAACCTTGCCACAACACTGTTAGAATATCAAATTCTTTCAAGAACCCTAAAACCTTGAAATCGTTATTACAAATCCCTCTTTCACTACAAACAAACCATCTCAGCTACAAACCAACATCTTATTACTTCTTCAGTAAGGGTAAGGCTGACTTGATCTCCATGATCCAAAGAGCATAAAAGCATTCAGGTCACTGATTTTCCAGTAAGGGTAAGATTGATTTGATCTCCATGATCAAAAGGGTATAATCATTCATACATGCCATATTGTGCCTAAACATTAAATTTCTTCATATATTGGCTTTATTTGCATTTTATGATTTTATTTAATGTGTTCGTGAGATTCAACTGCAGATTTAGACAGGATCCCAGGTTTATTTAGGAACGTTGAGGCCAAAAGCCAAATGGCCAAAAGCCAAAAGCCAAATGGCCAAAAGCCAAAAACCAAATGGCCAAAGTAGAAAAACATATGCATGACACCAATACATGGCGAGACAAACATCCTGAGAAGAATAAGGAACGTTGAGGCCAGAACACAAATGGCCAAAAGCCAAAAGCCAAATGGCCAAAGTAGAACAACTTATGCATGAAACTCAATCCAATGGCCAAAGAATGCAAATTGCCTCCAATACACCTCCTAAAAGGAGACAGAACCCCCAAGGTATCGTAATTCTTTTCTTCTTTTATTTTGTTTGTTTCAATTATTTCTTATTTTTAATTCTTCAAAATAATTTATTTTCATAAAATATAAAAATAATGTAAAAACCAGAAAAGACAAAAATCAAAATATATTTTATTTAATTAATATTTTTGTAAATAAAAAAATCATTAATTAATTTAGTTTTCCATTCTAGGATTAATTTTGACTTTTTTTTCATAATAAACTTAAGAAGTGTAGAATTAGGTTTTTAAGTATTTTTCATTCTTTTTCTTTTTTTATTAATTATTACTTATTAATTATTATTTTTGTAAATACTTGCAATTAATTAATTAGGTTTAATTTTAGGTTAAAGTTTAATGTTTTTCTTAATAAATAAAAAAAAACTAGAATTAGGGTTAATTAATATTTTAATTGCATTTAATTCTTTTTCATTAAAATCACAAAATACCAAAAAATATCAAAAAAAAACAATTTCTTTTCCTTTTAATTTTAATTAATTCATCGTTTAATTTAATTTTGCAAAAAGGGTCCAACGCCCTCGTTTTTAATTCGCATATTTATTTTATTTCTTATAATATTTATGTATCTCTCCCAAAGCCTTGTAAATTATTCGTCGCACTTTTATTTTCTTTAATTCTTTATTTTTCTGTCAAATCGGGTTCGAGAAATTTTTGGCGATGTGGACCCGCGCCTTTTGTAATAGCTTAGAATTTTTACTTTCCCGCAATATTTTTAACTGTTAAATAATGGCATGAAAGAATGTATGGACAAAAATAAAAACAAGCGTAGAACACCAATAACATGACAAGATAAATGCAACGAACATGACACACGAAATCACACACCACCTCTAGGGTACGCCTCACTGTTGCCTTGCCTCGAAAGGTGATCGTCGAGTAGAGGATGTCTTAGTAAGTCCTCATGATCCGGGAACCTGGCATGAGGGTAGCTTCTAAGGTGTCTTCCCATTGCTCTGGTGATCACCATGTCCCGAACCTCGAATTGACCCGAACACCTCCAACGGTGGTGCTACCTACCTCTCAATGGTGGGATGGCACTACTTTAAAGGACATTTACACAGACGAATTCCTTAGGGTAGGTAGGTTCTCGTGGATACTTGCTCTAATTTCAAAACAAATCAAAAAAATACTTTTCACACCAACACATTTTCAAAAAGCTTTCGAAAGCAATTTTTCAAACACTCTTGAGGACCGATACAAGAGTCGAACTGGAATTTTCAAAGGAACTTTTTAAAACCCACAGTTGAAAAGCAAACAAACCATTTTTGAAAACACAATGAGCAAGTATCTAAGAGCCCATGGATAACCATGGATAGAAAGGGTGCTAACACCTTCCCTTTCTATAATCTACCTCCCGAACCGAGAGCAATCTCTTTAAGGAATTTTTCTGTGCTTTTGTCCTTTCCATTTGGAGAAAATAAAAGACGGTGGCGACTCTTGCTTCCGCGACATTTCGCGAACCAGCGTTAAACAGTCAGTTCCAGATCCACCGATCACAGATGGTGAGCAAAGAAAGTTAAGCTGATAGTCAAACAACGAAAGAACCGTTCGACCAGCATATCTGCTGATATGCTTAGTGGCAGCTTCTTCAGTGTAGTCGTTGCAGAAGTATAACATAGACTTCTCCCTGGGAAAAATTGGAGAAGGTAGTGTTTGAATGATACCAAACTGGCGAGACACCAGGTTTGGTTGATATGCAATCAGACTCAAGTGAGTCTTAGAGCTCCTGAATCGAAGGGGCATTATTCTTGGTGTGAGAAATGCCTCCCACATTGTTGTATGTTCGTCAACCTGAGGACCACTCGACGTCCTAGGATGTGGCCTTGTGAACCACTCTGGGCCAACCTTCCGTCGAGCAAACGGAGCCATGGTCGAAACAAACTCTTTCCTTTTAGCAAACATCAGGACGAAGTTTGTAAAAGTTTGTTGAAGCTCCAGCCCATCTTCCGTTGGAGTCAACAGAGCCAATCTTGTGCCTTCGACGCGTCTGTTTGCTATTTCTGGAGCCTGCTCATTTATTTGAATCTTCTTAGGCAAGAAAGACTCGAAGGTGGCATTGAGCCACAGTTGAAGCAGCCAAAAAGGTCCAGCAAGCAGCAGACTGGCTCTGTTCTCGATGATCTTCAGAAGAGTCGCTCCGTTGCTAATCGACTCATACAGACTAGCCAAAATCAATTCTGCCAAACAGATATTTTGGCCATGGTGGAGTTGAGTAGCGAGAGTGACCATCTTCTTGGTCACCTGTAAGGACTTGGAGCAAAACACAAAGCGTGTCAGCCATAAGGCTAGAAACGCAATATGTTCGACATCCGACACAGCATCTGTCGACCTATCGTGGTAGTGATTGATGAAGGTGGTGTAGGTTGGTTTTGTGGTAGAGAATCCAATTTGATCCTCCGACATTTCTTCCGGGTCGAAGTAGTCCCCGGTGGGTCGAAGGCCAGTGATGGCGGCCACATCGAAGAGCGTGGGAGTCAACATTCCACAGGGAAGATGGAAGGTGAAATGGGTGTAGTCCCAGAAGAGTAAAGAAGCTATCAACATCTCTGGGGAATAGTTAAGACATTTCTTCGACAGCATAACCAGGTCGAATATCCCCATGTCTTTCCAGATCGAAGCCTGGCGTTTCTCCATTTTTTCCAGCCAAGCGCTATAATCAGGAGTGAGGCTAGGGCCAGACCTGAAGGCCCTAACACCTTTGTTGAAGAAACGGAGGTCGATTTTCTCTTTAGCAGGATCTTCATTATCCTCTGCATCTTTCTTGGAGCATCCAACCGGTTTGAGTCTCTCAAGTACCGGAAAGTAACTTTTGATCTTCATGGCCTCAGCAATGCTTGGGTACAATGGGCCAGACATAACAAAGATTTGGTTGGAATATCCAACCGGAATCATGAGGTGGCGTGAGTAAGCATCACGTACAGCAATGTCCAAAGGCTCAGGGACCCTTCGTTGGCCCGTGGGAGTCACTACGGGAGCGGTCGAGAAAACCCTAGGTTTAACATTTCCAGAGGGTGTGTTGGCGCTAGGAGCGTTGGAAGAACCAGATGCCATTGTTGGTAATGAGGTTGAAGACGAAGTGAAGAAAAGAGGTTTGCAAAGTTGACAAGAGTTTGTATGCAAATGAGGAATTCTGAAAGCAAGGTAGCGTAAAAAGTCCCACAATGGGTACTTACTGCTATTTATAGTAGTGGGGGAAATCCCCAAATTCGAGGACATTAAATGCCATTTAATGTTGCAGAAGGTAGTGGGACACGTGGCGTCTCCCTGTTGTTGTAGCCGTTCTGCAGAAATGGAAGGGTGCAGCGTGCGCCCTCGTTTTTGGGAATTGTCATGATGACAATTTGTGAAAAGACGTTTGGCACACTGCACGCCGTACTGAAGTGACGTCTTAGGTACGGATGAATGATGGCTTTTCCTTGGGATTGTCAGTGGTTGGTAGAAGACAACAAAAAGTGCACAATTTAATTTGTGACTAAGAATGAAAAGACAGGTGTCGAATGGCATTTCAAAGAATGCCTTTTTCTTTCATAGTCGAAATAAGGCATTCTTGGGGGGCAATTTGTTAGCTCCTAAATTCGACACCCTTGTTTTATTAATGTCAGCCATTAAAGCTGAAGGATGTTTTCGACCAGCTAGGTCCGTCGAAATGCCCATCGAAAGATGGCAATGTACTTAGAAGATTTCTTCCAAGGGAGAAGTTGGTTGCCTTCGACGTCGAAGGTGTTTCTCATCGAAGATGCTTCTCGACGAAGATGTTCGATGGTTCAGAGTGGAACGGTTTGAAATTCAAGTATTTGGAGGGAAAACGGTTTCCAGCGGTTACCAAGTGCAACGTGCAAAGATCTGGAGCGTCGAACATTGAGAACGTGCCAAGTGGGATCATCTCGAAGCAGTGTAACTTCCCGACGGTTACTTGGGATGTTTTAGTATAAATAGTAGTAGCTCACGCAGTTTCTCGCGTGTGTTCACAAATATATACAAAGTCACTCATATAGATTCGAGTACCCAGCGTGTGAGAAAGAATTGTTGAGAATGTGTGTGTGAAACACCAACTTTATTAATCAAAGTCATTTACTTTTCCAGAAACTTTACTTGCTTTCTTCTTTATTTTCCCTGTCGAAGTCCTTTACTTCAAGCCTTCATTTATTTTACCAAGCCTATTTCTTCATGCAATTTACTTAAAGCCTCTTTATTTTATTGTCGTTTAACCATTATCCAACTTAATCAAAACCTAAAAATCAACCTATGTCCTAGGATCAATCTGATCGATCCTGCGAGTAACCAAATAAGTAACCATTTGGAGGATCAGCAGTTGTTTAGCAATAACCACGGTAAACACAAACCAAACAGACACTTTCTAAGAAAGAGATATTCAATCAAGAGGGAAAATAACTCTTGGTGAGTTTACATTATTATCCTTTATAGAACAAACTTCCTCATTTAAACACAAAAACCTTTTTGAAAGCGCTATGACTAAATTTATGTGGTATAAAGAAAAAAAATATTTTAGAGAGAGAGAGAGAGAGAGGGGAAGGTGAGATAAATCAAGTTTATGGATGTGAAAAAGTGAGGGGAGAGACATCTATTTATAGGCTAAAGGATGGTTCAAAAAAGGAAAAAATCTATGAACAAAATTAATTGTCCAATCGATTGGGGTATCATTCCAATTGATTGGATGACCTAAATAATAAATTACTTTAGACCATTTAAAAAATATTTGATAGAGAGCACCTATACTTCATTAAAACATTGTAATAATCGATTATGGACTATTTTTTTCTCTAATCCAATCAATTGAGAATATGCTCAAATCAGTTGGGTAGTTCAAAAAACATGTCCTAATCATTATGAATATTTTCAATTCATCTTGCTAGACTCCAAAACATATTTAGAATATTTTCTTTGAGAAAGTGAGACTTTGAATTAGAGTTTTTATTCAGTGTGTGATTTAGCAATATTATTTTACAAAAATGCACTTGCATTTTTACAAAAATGCACTTGCATTTTTACAAAATATTGATCACTCAAATACGATCGCACGAGCTTTCACACTATGAAGCATTTTAACTTTAGCCAAAAACACCAATCACTTAAGTATTTTTCTTGGATTTTTTTTTGGAGATGAGACTTGAGATACTTACAAGTTGGACGTTGTCATTAATGGATATCGCAGTGCTCATTAAACCCTAACTCTTCGACTTAATTTTGAGAAAGACTTTAAAAAACTATCTTGTGCATCTTTGACCACTTAAAATAGTTTCGTGTTTTTAAAGTTAATTTGCATCTCTATGATTTGTCATCAAGGTCATATTACATCTTTTCAAGTTCCCATCATCAAAATCATGATAGGCATGGCTTTCTTAACTTTGATTACTTCTTTATTTAACCTGCAATACTATATTTGTTGTGATTTGAAGACAATGAGTTATAGACTTACCTTTGAATATAGGAACTCCATAATAGTTAAATTATGTTTATTCCATAATAAATTCAAGCATATGTGCAATGTATCTCAACGTAGATTCATAAGTACCTCCACAATAAAAAAATAGATTTAGTTGGACTAATGATAACCATAATTCAGACCATATTCTTGAAGGAGATAATTAAGAACTTGAGAGTTTTTCCTAGTAGCTTTGCAAAATATCATAAGGTCTTCAGCAAAAAAAAAAGTGCTTCAAAATGATTGTCTTACTAACTTATATGTATATCAACCAACCCTTATCAACCAACATAAATAACTATATATCTCCTTGCTTCACTCCTTAGGAGAAATAAAAAATCCTAAATTTTATTTATTTATTATGATTGAAATTTCATTGAGTGTAGAATAGAAAGAATACAAATAATTTTTTTTATCAAAGTGAAATTGGACAAAAACTTTAAAAAATTATTAATTAATGTAAACACTTAATGGATGTTACACACTCTCTCTACAATTTGTAGTTTCACAATATTTTTATCTGGCACAATAACTTTTGATGAGAAACATCGACATTTAATTTAACTTATACAAAATAAAGAAATTTCAATTTTTAGTTAAATTTTTTAAATAACTTTTAGTATTATAAATATGTATTTTATATAGTTTTAAAATTATTTTATTTATTTAACATGTATTTGTATAAGCTTTTAGGTTTTTAAATTATAGAAAACAATGACATTATTAAAAACTACACACACATATATAAAATTTTCAAACATTTCATACAATTGAAATAATTGTGTTTTTAATTTTTTTGAAAATTTATATTTAATTTTTCAAAAAGTATTTATTGAGTGTCTTATATAAAACAACATTGTCTATCATATAATATGTTTTCAAATTCCTCATTAATCTCATGATAAAAACTTAAATTGAAACATTGATAAGAAAGTGTTACAATATCAACTAGTTCAACCTGCAAGGCTGCAAACAAATATAAATTTATGATAGCTTTTGTAAGTTCATCTACGAACCAAAAATAAAACAAAACAAAATATATCATGTATATCACTAAATAATGGATATGATTCGACATACAAATTATTTTATAATTGTCATTAATAATAAATAAATAATATATAAATACACGTATCTGAAGTTAATAAATGAAATAATACAACAATAATGAAAGAGTAAGAGTGTTATGCCGATCATGTATTCACTCTCAGATATAAAACAAATTTTATTTGACAAAAAAAACCCTACACATTCCATTTTGAAATATGACAGATATTAGTAAAATAATATTATAAAGCAATATTTAGAAATGACACTCAATTAAAATCTAAGACCGTAACCGTTTATTTATTTTATTTTTAACACACTAATTTTTATTAATAAGCTGCTTAGCCGGATTCGAAACGAGTTTATTTTATTTTATTTTTAACATAATACTCAATGAGTATTTTATTTTGAATAAATAGTTTATGAGGTATCTATCCATTATTGAGAGCTTGATTTTGTAACCTCTAGGAACAATTCAAATCATACAGAATACAATTGTAAGGTAATAATCAGAGTCATAATCATCATCATCATTTATTATTATTATTATTATTATTATTATTATTATTATTATTATTATTATTATTATTATTATTATTATTATTATTATTATTATTATTAAAAAATTTCCTTTATTTAATTTTGAAAAATAAATCTGAAATAATTGATATAGTCTTTAAGAAAGTATAATGAATATCATTTATATTTTCAAGTTATTTATATTTCACAATGATTCAAAAATATAATATTAGAGGTCGTGGAAAATGCAGCATGAGTACAAGTATAAACATAATAATTATGAAGAATTTCAAATATCCCATATTATAAGAATATATAGTTAAGTTTTATTTTCTTAATAATTAACTTTAACCAAGTATGGTAACTGTTATTTATAATATCCATTTTATAATAAATAATCATAAAATATGTTTTTTAAATAATCAATAATATTAAATTAATTAGTATTGAAAATATTTTTTTCAGAATAAAATATAATATGTGTTGTAGAACTTCATTTTACTAAAAAACACTCTATTAGTTATTAATTAGTGATAGTATAATTAAAAATAATTATTAAATATTAATTTAAAGTATGGCTAAAATTAAGAAATTAATTTATGTAATTTTATTAAATAAAAAATTCAAAAATTAAGTAGGTTATGTATTACATCCACTATTAATTAAAATCAACAAATAAAAATCAACCACTAACTATTAATATGTAACCAATAATAATACATTAAATCTCCCACTAACACTAACCACATATCATAATTTGTTCCCCTATAATTTCACTCATTAATTAATAATAATAATAATTATTATTATTATTATTATTGTTATTATTATTATTAGTTAATTAAATAAATGGACTAAAAAAATAAGATAAGTAATTTTTTATTACTATTTAAGCTTCTTTGTATAATCTATTAACTACAATAAATAACAATTGTACATAGACTTTCATTTATAATTTTTTTAATTACACGTCCTCTTTTTTATATGTAATAATAGATTTATTTTTTAGAAAGACAATGGATTAGAAGAAATCGATTGAGATATATAGTATTAATTATTTTTTCTTAATTTGATTGGTATTGTAATTTTGTATTGAACTCTAGACCATTTTTAAATATTTTATCATATATAAAATTTGTATTTTTCTATCTTAATTTCTTAACTCTATTTATTTTCTATTTCAATGAGTAATTTGATGTCGAATATAACTCATTTATTTTTTTAGTTATATATTTTATAAAATTTACTTTAAATTATTAAAAATACTATAAAACATCAAAACAATTAGGTTACATTATAAGCTAGAGATGTAATTCATATAAAAATTATTTATATTAATATTTTTTAAATTATATTAATTATAATTGATATTTAAATAAAATAACCGTGCATCTTCGAGTGTACGTCTAATTTCAAATATTACATATTATAAGAATATATAGTTAAGTTTTATTTTCTTAATAATTAACTTTAACCAAGTATGTAACTGTTACTTATAATTATCCATTTTATAATAAATAATTATAAAATAAATAATAAATATTCATTAAAGTGTTTTAAAAAATATTAAAAACAAATGAGACACCAATGAATTACCATAAAATTGAATCATATCTTGCCTATAAATTAAGCTATATTCACATAGGTACAAACATTCTAAACATAAACATCATCCTCAGACACATTATCAAATTAAGATGACAGAGAAGAGATCTATTTCTCTTTTAAATGTTGTGATGATTTTAAGCATGTTAGTAACAACATTAAATGCACGTAAAATTGATGTTATTACTTGCCCTGATGCTCTTTTATCCTTGCTTCCTTGTCTTCCTTATTTGCAAGGAACTGGTCCTGCTACACCAACTAGTGCATGTTGTGCAGGTGCAAATAATTTAAATCAAAAGGCAGACACCACTCAAAGTCGAAGAGATGTGTGCAATTGTCTCAAACCCGCTGCATCAAGATTTGGAGTTAATCCTGACAGATCAAAACAACTTCCACGTCTTTGTAACATTAATCTTTCAGTTTCATTTGATCCTAGCATTGACTGTAACACGTAAGTTTGTCTTCATCTCTCCATCCAAAGCCAAATTATTATTCAATTTTTTGTACATTTATATTTTGTCATAAAAAAAATTTTTTTTGGTGTGTGCAGGGTTTCATGATGCTATAATATGAGACATGTACAACATAAGCAAAACTTGAAGAATCATTGAGATAACTACTATATGTGTAGCAATAAGCAAAATAAAAATTTGTATCAAGTCTTTAGGATTGGATAAGTTTTCAGCATTGTATTAATTGATAATAAATTCATTTTCTTGCTATCTATATCTTATTTTCATTTTATTTAAAATTTGTTCTATTGTTTTGTTTTAAAAAATATCATCAAATATATGTAAAAAATCTCCAACAGACTAATAAACAAATAATATAAGTTTTGACTACAACATATAGTTATATATCTTTTACAAAACTAAAGCTAAAAGCTTAATAAAAATATTTAGTTTATAGATAATATTTAAAAATAAATATTTTATATTTTTAATCTATCATATTTGTCAAATCTTAACATTAAAATTTAATGATATATACTTTTAAATTAACAATTATGAATTTTTAAGGTTGATTATGATTGGTATGTAGTGTATCATTATTTTCTCTATTTGCTTCTCTCTCAAGGTCCATCAATTTGGTGAACTCCAGCATCCTTTTAAAAAAGGGATCTGGCCAAGTTTCCGTCTCAATTGTGGAATGTGTCGTCCATTGGCATGATGTAGTTGGAATATGTCACCCCAATTTCAAATGCACCTGAACAAACTGACGCGATCTAACATACCCGATATAATGATGTTGGTAGACGAGTTTTTAGGTGGGCGACTTTGAAGTGGGAAAATGTCTCCAAAAATCTAAATCTTGTCAGATTAACACACACCCTCTCATACGCACTTATTATAATATGACGCATCTCAAGGAAGGACATCCACTTTGCAACTGGTGCGTTACCGCTAAGACATGGAACAAGGGCGTTGTGAATTTTATCAAAGTTGGCTTGATTCTCATATAATCGGGTGTAAAGTTCCCTATACACCGTCATCTCAGAAATAAGTGTTTGGCGAACAAGATTGTGATTCTCTTCTCCCTTACCGAGTAAACTGGCCACGGGCCGATACTCACGGTTACCATCAGACCCCACATCAATGATCCTTTCAATGTGTGTGCATAAAAAGAGATATCTCATCAATGTAGATCCTTGGTGGTTTTTTGTAAACCGATTTGGTATTTGAAACACTTTCTAGTCTTTTCCCTTTCAAACCGGCAGGTATGTTTCTCGGCGCAACTCTGATTAACGACAATTCTGAAATAGATTCCTTTTCTTTCGGCTTAAGTCGACATACAATTGGATGCCCTTGTAGCTTGGTGTCCAATGCATGATTATGTACACCAGAAATAACATTAAACCTCCACGAATCATCCACCTTACAAGAACCGTGCAATTTAAACAGACACTCACATTTCCTCAATCTCGTGTCAACATGTTTTAACTTATGAATTTTTAAAACATATTTCTCACTTCTCTTGAATTTAATCACAACAAATGCTTACCTTATACTAGTGTCATTGTCAGACCTTCCAATCACAATGCCAAACCCAAGTTTGCTAGCTTTCATTCAAACCCATTCAAGCATATGTTGACGAGAGGTGAAACTTTTATCATTTATAAATTATTGTCCAACATCTATCGCGACATCAATCATTTTATCAACATCATTCACCTTATTCGACTTAGCATCTTCATTGACCTTGTCTGGAACCTTTACGACAACTTTGGAAATATTGTCGGGGTGCATTATACCTAACACGGGCAAAAAACATAAATTCTATTAAAATGGTATCTTGTTTATGTAACAGACATAATTTTGGATATGCACGTCCTAATTATGTAGGTGGAATTTGGATATGCATAACCGAAGTGACGCTATTTTTTTCATCCATAAATCAACCTCAATGCAAGGATGTGAGATGAAATGAGGAAATTTTACCTTAAATTGCAGCTTTCTATGCTCTTTATTATATGCTCAAACACTTGAAACTTGGTTTGGAGACGAAAAAATGATTGAGAATGGTTGAAGTTTTGTTGAGGGTTTTAGTTATGGGGGGAAGAAAATGAATGAAATAACGATAGGGGTGACCATGCGGCAATCTAGTATGGCAAAGATAGTTTCGGATATATATTTTCGAAACTACCTCTAGAATTTTAAATCCAACATTTTAGTATTAAAACATGGAAAATAGTGACTTCAGATGTGCATATTAAAAACATGCTGAAAGGTGCATTCATATATGCACATCCGAAGGGTATTTTCGGGTTTTCAGAGATTTAGCTAAACATATACAGGTGGAGAAAAAAATTCTCTAAATGAGTCGGGAATTTCTTTTTGCACTCTTACCTTCTCTTAGGTCTCTTACGAAATGTTAAAAATGTCCTTTATTTTCAAAGATACATCTCCGAACGCACAACTTCTTCAATTTTCCAAAATTTAATTTGGAGATTCATCTCCGTATTTTTCTGAGGTTAATTCAGAGATGTATCCCCGAAAATACACCTGAAGCCATTTCACAGTAGTTTCATTAAGATGGTTTATCATTTAACCCCTCATTGATACTTTTATGCACAAACACATTGAGTGAATTGTAAATGTTAAGGGTGATGGTAAATGCGGTTATCATACAAGATCTAGCTTACTCGGTAAAGAGAGGAGAATCACTTTCTTGTTCGCCAACAACTTTTGAAAGAGTTGACAACGCATAGGTAATTCTACACACCGCTATATGAAAAAAAAAACATTTTTATTCAATTCAAGTTGCTCATATTTCTTGTGTTAGAGGTCCCACACTGGAGTCAAAATGGATGTGTTTTCACGAAGTATCCGAGTTTCCATAATCTTGACTTTGTCTTCAATATTAGAAGCAACATCTTTTCTGATGAAAAAATCTTGACTTCTGATTCGAAAGTAAAAGCTTTTCTTTGATGTGTTCATAACCTTAACTTTGTCTTCACAGTTAGAAGCAATAGCTCCTCTGACGAACTAATCTTGACTTTTGACTTTTGAAGCAAAAGCTTGTTTTTGGTGCAATCTCCGTTTCTGATCTTGGAGCAGAAACTCTAACAAAAATTCTTTCTTCTAGAATACTTATAAATTCTAAAGCAGCAACTAATTAAGAAGTACATAGGAGATCCTCTTTCTGGCGAACATTCAGCCTCTTCAGAACTATTGATGTTTCTTCAGAAGCCGATGAAATAGTCTTTCTAATGCGTGCTTGGTATATTTCTGATGATTCTTCAGACAATAGTCATGAATCAATTAGAACTTCTAATCTGCACACTCAAGAAACTATTAGAAACAAAATTGTTTACATATAAAATATATGTATTATTTTCATCAAAATCCATAGATTAATTGTAGAATCCAAATCTTGTTCTAACAGTCAGCACCCCGGTATTGTTACTAACTCTGATGTAACATGTAAAAAGGACACGCCCTTCACTATGCACCCTAAGTTGTTTGAAGGGACACATGTCCTAGACATTATTATAACATCTGACAAAGGAACTATTGCGTCAACCTCAAGCACAATGGTCTTGACTAAGTTAAAGTAAAATTGCAAAGACTTGGATGAAACAATAAGAGCTTGCGCTGAAAGAAAGATCTAAATTGAAAGTCTTATTAGAGCTTTTTCAGAGGAAGGGGCTAAAGGAAATTTGGTTGATGTCGAGGATGAAGAAAGTGAAGGCAATGTTGCTACTAGTGATGATGAGGATCTTGAGAAACAATAATTTCTTCTGGTGGACTTTTATTTATGTACTTTTTGGGCTGTGCTCTGATTTTTTTGCACTACATGTGATTTTGGGTTATAATCCTGACTAAGTTTATTTTGCTACATATATGACCTTTTTGAATGATGGTTTTTTATAAGAAATGTGTGTAGAAATATTTATGGTCCATATTTTTTTTTGCTGCATAATTCTTGAGGGGCAACATGATTAATTTCTTCTATATGCCAGTTCAGTAGTCTAAATTGTGGCTAAAAGGGGGAGAAATATGTTTGAATTTGTTTGATGCTTGTTGATGTTCCCTTGAGGGGTTTTTTTGATTCCATGTGACAGATGGAGTATTGTGACAGGGGGAGCATGATGCTGGTGTGCTGAGATTTTAATTCTCTCAGGTGTTGTTGTGTTGATGCTTTGTGATGTCCGACAAAATGTCATGACATATGGTTTCTGGTGGAATTCTGGAGTATGAGGGTTTATTTATCTCTTTGTGTGTGAGGTTGGGTCTCTACTTTAGTTATGTTTTTTGCATGTGTCTCTGATATGTTTATTGTTTTTTTTCAAGTATGCGTGATGTTCATGTATCTTGTGTATGGTTGTTTTGTTGTTGTTTGTTTCCCGATCTCCAGTTATATCATGAAAAGGTCGTTTTAGCCAAAATTTTCCAAAAGGGGAGATTGTTAAGTTTTTATTTTTATGATTGGAAGCAATTTTGTTAAAACATGTTTCACAATAAGAAGTTATGGCATATGTCTTAACATGTTGTTCAGACATCTGTGAAGGCAGATGTCGAGCACAATGTTGTCACATGTTATACCAGAACACCAGTGCAGTTTTAGGTTTTACTTCTTGGAAGATTTATTTTTAAAATATGAGATTCTGAATGATTTTAGTTCTCATATAGCCGCAGACCAAGGAGGGATATTTTAGGAACACTGGTTCTATAACATAATTGATTTTGTTTCATAAAAAGGATCTTGGAGACTTTTTAGGAAACTTTATATTTTTGTTCCTATTTTTATGGAGAAGATTTTGCAGAAGATTTACAGTTGGAATATTGGATTTGTGTGAAGAGTCCAAGCCTATGCTTTCAATAGTATTTTTATATGGACTTTCTAAACCAAAAATAATATGGAGAAGTCGTGTGCATGAGATAAGGGTTTAGGGTTTTAGTTTGTTCTATGTTCATTGTGATCCACTCTCTTATCACATTGATATTAGAGTTGGACTGAGTATTAGTTGTTATTTGTAAATCACTCATAAGCCTTTAAGCAAGAGTGAATTGTGTGTCAAGTTATCTTTGTTCGTGTTGTCAATCTTCTCGATGATGACGACTATGTTCATGTTGTCAACCTCCACGGTGAAAATGACCAGTAAAGAGTGACAATATCAAAGTATTGAACAAAAAATGAACGATAAACCGTATTGAATGATGGTGTTAGGGTTGAAATCGTGTATCATTTCACAATATTTAAGGTTAGGGTATTTTCGTCTTGTTTCTTTTTTCAGTGGAAAAATATGGAAACTGAAGAGACAAGCTAGCTAGAAGTGTATAATATTTAAAAAGATACCACCACGGTCTAAACTCTAAACCGTAATGATATGTTATTTACATAATAAAATTTCATAAAGAAGCATAAACGTTTAGCCATTTAAAAATAAAAAAAAAACAAAATATATCACAACGGTTGAACTAACCAACTTTTATGCTATTCCTTTTATTTTTTATTTAAAAATAAAAAAAGTAAAAGGCGCACCTTAACGTTAAAGGAATAAAAAACTTGAGTTGGCTGAAGTTCGAATCTATAAAAGCTTGAACAAATCACCATGGTCAGTTAAATAACTGTTATTATATCCTAACAATTATTAATTAAAAAAAATGTTCGCACCTGAATTTGTAGATGTCACCACAGTGTTTAGAAGAACCGTGGTGACTTTGGTGTTGTTGTATGCGCGTTTGATAGTAGTGACTCAAGAGTAGATTCCGAGGAAGTAAGTGGAAGATACTTATTCAGGGTTGTTTTAGTTTATCGTTATGTAGTAGATATTATGCTCTGATTCATGTAACATTGGATGGGGGTTGACAATTGTCTTCTTAATTTCTTATGTTATTTAAGATGTTGGGTTGAGTGTTGACAACCGAGATATTTTATGATATTTTTATGAAGTGTGACGCCCTTGTGGATGTATTTTTATGATTAAAATAATCATTAATTTTGTGGGGTTGTAGAAGGGAGTTACACCTACTCCTTTCCATAAAATTTGATCTTGGGACTATCAAATAATGCTTATAAGATTTTAAAAGGTTTAGCTCACGAATCTTTTATACAAGAAAAAATTAAGTTTAAGGTTTGCTTCCAATCAAACAACGAACAACAATATGAAACAAGTAGTCTTTCTTCCAAACACGAACAAAGATTTGAGTGGTTAATTTCTAAGCTTTAACCAAGATTTTATATGGATTTATCTCAAACTATTATGGAGTTTGGAACTGGCTACCCTCTAAAGTGAACTGAGGTTTTACATAAGATGATCACAAATCAAATCGAGATTTTATATCATACAGATCTCGAACCAACTGAGCTTTTAAGGTTGTGCTCTAAAATCAATAAGAATATTTTTAATTGGTCATATTCAAGAACCCAAAAAAGAGTTATTCCTTAAGTGTCTCAACGCACGAACCAAACAGAGACTTAATGCTTAATCCTCAATGAAAGCTTTTAACGGGGTTAACTTCAAACCAAACAGACACTTTCTAAGAAAGAGATATTCAATCAAGAGGGAAAATAACTCTTGGTGAGTTTACATTATTATCCTTTATAGAACAAACTTCCTCATTTAAACACAAAAACCTTTTTGAAAGCGCTATGACTAAATTTATGTGGTAGAAAGAAAAAAAATATTTTAGAGAGAGAGAGAGAGAGAGAGAGAGGGGAAGGTGAGATAAATCAAGTTTATGGATGTGAAAAAGTGAGGGGAGAGACATCTATTTATAGGCTAAAGGATGGTTCAAAAAAGGAAAAAATCTATGAACAAAATTAATTGTCCAATTGATTGGGTTATCATTCCAATTGATTGGATGACCTAAATAATAAATTACTTTAGACCATTTAAAAAATATTTGATAGAGAGCACCTATACTTCATTAAAACATTGTAACAATCGATTATGGACTATTTTTTTCTCTAATCCAATCAATTGAGAATATGCTCAAATCAGTTGGGTAGTATTGACTTTTTACATCGGGTAAAATTGACTTTTTACATCGGTTTTGGATCCGATGTAAAGTCAGGTGATATAGTAAATCAGAGACTTTTTACATCGGTTCTGGGACCGATGTAAAAAGTCCATTTTTTACATCGGTTATAATATCAGAACCGATGTAATAACCTGTTATTATGCACAGTTTTTAAAAAATTGATCCAGTTTTTTACATCGGTTGGAAGTAATACCCGATGTAAAAAGTTCCCAGTAACGCGACTTTTTACATCGGGTATTACTTCCAACTGATGTAAAAAGTCCCTTTTTGAAAGTTTTTACATCAGTTTTACTAATAACCGATGTAAAATGTATGAAATTTTTTTGGAATAGATTATTTATTTCCTGGGTTTCCCTATACAAATATAATTTGTACCCATTTTTTCATATTTTTCCAATATCAAACAGACTATATTTATGTCACTATATAGATTTCATAGCTTTCCAACATCACATATATCACATTTAGGACGATGTTTTCATATTTTTCACAACAAACTTACAAATTGAACAATTGTATTGCAAACTTGTATTGTATTACAACATACAAACTTACAATTACAAATTCTTCACAAAATATAAAACAATATTCAACTATTTATAAGTCTTTTTCAAAACTTACAATTACATAATATTCACAAAATATACATATACTAAAATATTCAACTATTTCTAAGTTTCCAAACTTGAATTACCAATATAAAATCTTCGGTAGACAACACCAAAATCATATTGCCTGACAATAAATAATAACAATTAACATCAGCAAAAAAATCAAGAAACTCAACACATGAGCAACACATGAGAGATATAACATATTAATAGAGATTGACTTTAATAAAACAATAAAATTTACTTACGTGCACCAAATAATGTGTTGCTTTTTGAGGAGTAGGAGCATTTTCAGACACATCTTTTACTTCCTTCCATATATCCAATGCCAGATTCATAGTCTCTCGAACAACTTTGACCTACAATAATCAAACACAGAACTGGTAAATTTAAAACCCAACTGGTTCATCCCCAGGTGGGGCATCCACAGTAGCCTGAAAAGATCATGGAATTTAAAACATGCTTCAGCAGAAAAAACCACATTGTTCCCGAATAGATCACGTTTTTAGGATGAAAAAACAAGGAATTACCTTGTACCATGTCAGTGCCTGGCCTTTTGGTGCTTCTGAAGTAGATGTCCATTTCGTATTATTCAACCCATCTACCAGGTGTAACCTTTGATGTTCTCCTTGTACTCCAATCTGAGAAAGGAAGAAACACTTGATCAAAGGACGAAGGTCGACAAAAGTCATTGTTCACATCTTATATTACGGTCAATTGTCTCTAAAAGATTGAGAAGGTAATAGGAGATCCAAATTTAAATCAATTTTAAGATGATAATGCAAGAGGAAAAGTACCTTGTAAGTCCACGCATTAGACGACAAGTCTATCGTCTTGTTGTTAAGTCCATTAATCTTTACAGTTGTTACTCCCGCCCCTACGAACTCGTAAAATGGTCCAGCTGTCTAAACATTAAAGAAAAGGAAATAAGAGTTCAAATCCTTTAAAGGATAGGAGAGAAAACAACAACGTTACAGAGTCATTTCAATTCTAACCTGCAAGCCAACTGTCAAACTCAATAACGCAATTTCATTCTTCCCTGCCTTGAGAGAGATGGGATTCTTGAAAGTGAATGGTGAGTGTGAACCATTTCCATATGCAGTGCCTAAGCGATGAGAAGTTAAAATCATGAAAAATAAAAAGCAAAGCGATTACTATTAGTTAGAGGATAACCTTGATATTTCTGATTCACAAAAGCATGGAGAGCATGACCCTTGGATTCTATTACAAGAACTGGTTCGCTTCCTTTCTTTAGGAACTCGTCATTTTTGCCAATAAGTATGCTGCCATCAACACAAAAACGAGCTTTAATTGACAGCATATATCTACTTTGAAAATAGTACCCTTTATGTATATTACATTATACAAATGAGCCTTTCAAGAAAGAAGGAAGGGAATATTATCAAATACTCATAAAAATACTCAGATCTAATCAACTTTCCTGATAGTTTTTAAAAACATAATAAAACAAAATTAAACTTGGTATACAAAAAATCTAATAGTCTTACTCTATAGTATTATTTTTGTAAATATTAATATTTGAAACATTATTATTTTTCTAATTAGTTAACATAGAAGAGAAAAGGTTAAGAAATGTGGCGAAACCCTATAAAAACATTAATCTTGAAATGAATAAAATTTTAAAGGTAGAATTTACCTGTAAGAAGCAGGTTTGTTAGGCCAAAGACGATAATTAACAGAAGAATGTGGCCAAATGATATGAAACAAATGATCCACCCAACCTTTCTTCCCATTCACCTCTTTCTGAAGACTAGTCCCATACCCTTCAATCGAATTCGATCCAACAGGTTTAGCAATAACCTCTTTTTCCTCTTGTGGTAACTCAAAGAACTCTTTACCAACACTTTGCAACTTTCTTATAACATCATTTGGAATCTCATGGTTCAAAATTTGAAACATTCCCCACTCTTTACTCGCTTCCGCTATCGCCTTACACGAGTCAGTCTTCAGAAGCTTCCCTAGCCTCGGAAGCGTAATCCTCCGGAGCGACTCAACGTCCGGCACCGGCGCTGCATCAATAGCCGCCGCAAGGCACAGCGAAGTGCCGATCTGCACATTCACGTCCTGCTCCAGCGTTAACGCGTCCATAAACGGCCTCAGGAACGCAACGGTGAACGAAGGACGAGTGATGCGCGACGACATCTCAGCAACAGCGTCGACGCAAGTGGATCGTACAACCGAGTCGGGATCCCTCAACCGACGGAGAACAGTAGCAATCATCTTTGAGATAAAAGGAGACATCGCGTCACCATGGAAACGCGATAGAAGGCTCAAAAGGTTAACACATTGTTTCCGAACCGGAGATTTAGAAGACGAATCGGTGTTATGAATGCATGAGAGAAAAGATGAGAACGAGTCATTATTTAGGGTTCTAGCGATGGATTCCCACCGATTTAATAGGTTGTTTTTTTTTTTTAAATACTTCTCAGGCTATTACATCGGTGGAAACTTCCACCGATTTAATAGGTTGCTTTTTTTTTTTTTAAATACTTGTTAGGCTATTACATCGGTGGAAACTCCAACTGATGTAATATGTTGCTTTTTTTTTTTAAATACGTGTTGGGCTATTACATCGGTGGAGAGTCCGAACCGATGTAATAGCTTACCTTTTTTTTTTTTAACCCACGTTTTTATGATTTATCAATATATTTTATATATTAATTCAAGCACATTTTTTACATCGGTTTTTATTTAAACCGATGTAATATATTGCTTATATTTTTTTTAATTTTTTTGTCACCTTGTTTCTTATTTACAAAAATGCCACCGTGTTTTTTTCTGGAAATCTTTTACATCGGTGGATGAGATTTCCCGATGTAATAGGTGACGAAAAAAAAATTTTCCCTTATTTTTTATATCATTGGAAATAAATACCTGATGTAAAAAGTTTGTTAACTGTATTTTTTACATCACCTATTTTGATACCCGATGTAAAAACCTTTTCTCAAATGTCTTTTTTTTAGTAGTGTAGAAAGAAAAAAAATATTTTAGAGAGAGAGAGAGAGAGAGAGAGGGGAAGGTGAGATAAATCAAGTTTATGGATGTGAAAAAGTGAGGGGAGAGACATCTATTTATAGGCTAAAGGATGGTTCAAAAAAGGAAAAAATCTATGAACAAAATTAATTGTCCAATCGATTGGGTTATCATTCCAATTGATTGGATGACCTAAATAATAAATTACTTTAGACCATTTAAAAAATATTTGATAGAGAGCACCTATACTTCATTAAAACATTGTAACAATCGATTATGGACTATTTTTTTCTCTAATCCAATCAATTGAGAACATGCTCAAATCAGTTGGGTAGTTCAAAAAACATGTCCTAATCATTATGAATATTTTCAATTCATCTTGCTAGACTCCAAAACATATTTAGAATATTTTCTTTGAGAAAGTGAGACTTTGAATTAGAGTTTTTATTCCGTGTGTGATTTAGCAATATTATTTTACAAAAATGCACTTGCATTTTTACAAAATATTGATCACTCAGATACGATCGCACGAGCTTTCACACTATGAAGCATTTTAACTTTAGCCAAAAACACCAATCACTTAAGTATTTTTCTTGGATTTTTTTTTTGGAGATGAGACTTGAGATACTTACAAGTTGGACGTTGTCATTAATGGATATCGCAGTGCTCATTAAACCCTAACTCTTCGACTTAATTTTGAGAAAGACTTTAAAAAACTATCTTGTGCATCTTTGACCACTTGAAATAGTTTCGTGTTTTTAAAGTTAATTTGCATCTCTATGATTTGTCATCAAGGTCATATTACATCTTTTCAAGTTCCCATCATCAAAATCATGATAGGCATGGCTTTCTTAACTTTGATTACTTCTTTATTTAACCTGCAATACTATGTTTGTTGTGATTTGAAGACAATGAGTTATAGACTTACCTTTGAATATAGGAACTCCATAATAGTTAAATTGTGTTTATTCCATAATAAATTCAAGCATATGTGCAATGTATCTCAACGTAGATTCATAAGTACCTCCACAATAAAAAAATAGATTTAGTTGGACTAATGATAACCATAATTCAGACCATATTCTTGAAGTAGATGATTAAGAACTTGAGAGTTTTTCCTAGTAGCTTTGCAAAATATCATAAGGTCTTCAGCAAAAAAAAAAGTGCTTCAAAATGATTGTCTTACTAACTTATATGTATATCAACCAACCCTTATCAACCAACATAAATAACTATATATCTCCTTGCTTCACTCCTTAGGAGAAATAAAAAATCCTAAATTTTATTTATTTATTATGATTGAAATTTCATTGAGTGTAGAATAGAAAGAATACAAATAAATTTTTTTATCAAAGTGAAATTGGACAAAAACTATAAAAAATTATTAATTAATGTAAACACTTAATGGATGTTACACTCTCTCTCTACAATTTGTAGTTTCACAATATTTTTATCTGGCACAATAACTTTTGATGAGAAACATCGACATTTAATTTAACTTATACAAAATAAAGAAATTTCAATTTTTAGTTAAATTTTTTAAATAACTTTTAGTATTATAAATATGTATTTTATATAGTTTTAAAATTATTTTATTTATTTAACATGTATTTGTATAAGCTTTTAGGTTTTTAAATTATAGAAAACAATGACATTATTAAAAACTACACACACATATCTAAAATTTTCAAACATTTCATACAATTGAAATAATTGTATTTTTAATTTTTTTGAAAATTTATATTTAATTTTTCAAAAAGTATTTATTGAGTGTCTTATATAAAACAACATTGTCTATCATATAATATGTTTTCAAATTCTTCATTAATCTCATGATAAAAACTTAAATTGAAACATTGATAAGAAAGTGTTACAATATCAACTAGTTCAACCTGCAAGGCTGCAAACAAATATAAATTTATGATAGCTTTTGTAAGTTCATCTACGAACCAAAAATAAAACAAAACAAAACATATCATGTATATCACTAAATAATGGATATGATTCGACATACAAATTATTTTATAATTGTCATTAATAATAAATAAATAATATATAAATACACGTATCTGAAGTTAATAAATGAAATAATACAACAATAATGAAAGAGTAAGAGTGTTATGCCGATCATGTATTCACTCTCAGATATAAAACAAATTTTATTTGACAAAAAAAAACCCTACACATTCCATTTTGAAATATGACAGATGTTAGCAAAATAATATTATAAAGCAATATTTAGAAATGACACTCAATTAAAATCTAAGACCGTAACCGTTTATTTATTTTATTTTTAACACACTAATTTTTATTAATAAGCTGCTTAGCCGGATTCGAAACAAGTTTATTTTATTTTATTTTTAACATAATACTCAATGAGTATTTTATTTTGAATAAATAGTTTATGAGGTATCTATCCATTATTGAGAGCTTGATTTTGTAACCTCTAGGAACAATTCAAATCATACAGAATACAATTGTAAGGTAATCATCAGAGTCATAATCATCATCATCATTTATTATTATTATTATTATTATTATTATTATTATTATTATTATTATTATTATTATTATTATTATTATTATTATTATTATTATTATTATTATTATTATTATTATTATTATTATTATTATTATTATTATTATTATTATTATTATTATTATTATTATTTATTATTATTATTATTATTATTATATTATTATTATTATTATTATTATTATTATTATTATTATTATTATTATTATTATTATTATTATTATTATTATTATTATTATTATTATTATTATTATTATTATTATTATTATTATTATTATTATTATTATTATTATTATTATTATTATTATTATTATTATTATTATTATTATTATTATTATTATTATTATTATTATTATTATTATTATTATTATTATTATTATTATTATTATTATTATTATTATTATTATTATTATTATTATTATTATTATTATTATTATTATTATTATTATTATTATTATTATTATTATTATTATTATTATTATTATTATTATTATTATTATTATTATTATTATTATTATTATTATTATTATTATTATTATTATTATTATTATTATTATTATTATTATTATTATTATTATTATTATTATTATTATTATTATTATTATTATTATTATTATTATTATTATTATTATTATTATTATTATTATTATTATTATTATTATTATTATTATTATTATTATTATTATTATTATTATTATTATTATTATTATTATTATTATTATTATTATTATTATTATTATTATTATTATTATTATTATTATTATTATTATTATTATTATTATTATTATATTATTATTATTATTATTATTATTATTATTATTATTATTATTATTATTATTATTATTATTATTATTATTATTATTATTATTATTATTATTATTATTATTATTATTATTATTATTATTATTATTATTATTATTATTATTAATTA